>JACMZG010001911.1:66264505-66300927 GCA_018340805.1 Microvelia longipes
CAGATGTTGCCTTTTTTATGATTTTATTTGCGAAAAGGTATTTTTTTGTACCGAGGTGGCATGGGAGGGGGAAAGAGCGTGGTCGGTCTGAACCAATAGAATTCTTTCCCTCACAGATTTTTAGCGCGCTGTCAATTGATTTTAGCCGTGTGTCGTATTATAATTGGTTATATTATTTATTCACTGTAATTATTTATAATTATAGTCATTGTACACAATATGTATCTAATCTAAGTCCTAGTCATCTTATAACATAAGTCCTCATGCGCGCATAGTTCTATTCGTTTATTCTATTTTAACTACATATAACTATATAATCATGTTTTCATTATTATTTGTTTTTGGCTTAGTTATATTTATTGATATAATAATTTTATTTTATATATTTTTTAATAATTAGATATTCGTGAGCTTCATTGGCTCTGTGGTTAAAACTGTCGCTCGGGATCTCGAAGGTTGCCGTTTCGGATCCCGGTCGGGGCGAAACCTATTTTTAGTTTATTTTTTATCTTTTTAATATTTCTATATGTGTCTAACTGATTTTCGATTGAATGAATCGACACATTTTTCGAAATTATTGCCGGTTATTGATGTTAATTTTTTTTACCGAATAGCACAACATCAATACATCATACATACAAAAATACATCATACATCATCATACATACAAAAATACATCATCATACATGACAAAAATACTTCATACATAATATACATCATACATCAATACATCATCATCATACAAAAAATACATCATACATCGAATAGCACAACTACAACACAAAAATCAATCTAAATATTGATTTTTGAACTAAGTTTCAACTCTATATCATAAATGCTCTGAGAGCTACGTAAGGCACACTCACTCATAGAGACAGACAACTTTGGGAAAACTACTTTGCAGGTAAAAGATGTTCAGAGTGCCGACATAATACTTTTCTTATAAAATACATACGGTATAATGAAAAACTAATTTTTAGAAAAACTAAAAATTATGCTACAAAATTTTATATTTTTAACAAAAAGTAATTCGAAAACCTGAGGCTTGAACCCGTAATCTCCTGTATTAAAAGCTCATACGTATCCACAACGCTATCAAGGCTTATGAATAATTGACAGCTTATTTTCTAAAATAAATGCAACCTAAACAACTACTTAATTATACAAATATGATAATTTAACTAAATTTTCGGCCAAATCTTTTGATTATTTTGTTTTCAATTGGTTAATATTCATCATTTTCAATATAAGTCGTCTATATTGATTCCTGCAATGACGTCACGCCATTCAAAAAAGCCACGTTATAACCTCCGACTGCGTTTTGTTTGTTTACATTGAACTGTTTACACCTTATAAATTTCTATCATCTTGGTTTTTCAGTGTATTTGACAGACATTAATGTCAAAATATCCTATTAGGCGAATTTCCAAAGGAAATTCACTAAAAGGCGTTTTTCAGTGAATGTTGACAGACATTAATGTCAAAATTCCATTAGGCGAATTTATTCACTATCAGTGAATGTTGACAGACATTTAATGTCAAAATATCTATTAGGGCGAATTTCAAAGGAAATTCACTAAAAAGGCGTTTTCCAGTGAATGTTGACAGACATTTAATGTCAAAATATCCTATTAGGCGAATTTCCAAAGGAAATTCACCTAAAAGGCGTTTTTTCAGTGAATTTGACAGACTTTAATGTCAAAATATCCTATTAGTGATTTCCAAAGGAAGGCGTTTTTCCAAATGTCAAAATACCATTAGGCGAATTTCCCAAGGAAATTCACTAAAAGCTTTTTCAGTGAATGTTGACAGACATTTAATGTTATCCTATAGCGTCAAAGGAGGGTTTTCAGTATGTTGAAGACATTTAATACAAACATCTATATTTCCAAAGGAAATTCACTAAAAGGCGTTTTCAGTGATGTTGACAGACATTTAATGTCAAATATCCTATTGGCGAATTTCCAAAGGAAATTCACTAAAAGGCGTTTTTCAGTGAATGGTTGACAGACATTTAATGTCAAAATATCCTATTAGGCGAATTTCCAAAGGAAATTCACTAAAAGGCGTTTTTCAGTGAATTTGACAGACATTTAATGTCAAATATCCTATTAGGAATTTCCAAAGGAAATTCACTAAAAGGCGTTTTTCAGTGCATGTTAACAGACATTTAATGTCAATACTACGCTATTTAGGCGAATTTCCAAGGAATTCACTAAAGGCGTTTTTTCATGAATGTGACAGACATTTAATGTCAAATATCCTATAGGCGCGGAAATTCACTAAAAAGGCGTTTTTCAGTGAATGTTGACAGACATTAAGGTAGGCGAATTCCAAAGGAAATTCACTAAAAGGCGTTTTTCAGTGAATGTTGACAGACATTTAATGTCAAAATATCCTATTAGGCGAATTTCCAAAGGAAATTCACTAAAAGGCGTTTTCAGTGCATGTTAACAGACATTAATGTCAAAAATATCCTATAGGCGAATTTCCAAAGGAAATTCACTAAAAGGCGTTTTTTCAGTGAATGTTGACAGACATTTAATGTCAAAATATCCTATTAGGCGAATTTCCAAAGGAAATTCACTAAAAAGGCGTTTTTAGTGAATGTTTCAGACATTTAATGTAATTCCCTTAGGGAATTTCCAAAGGAAATTCACTAAAAGGCGTTTTTCAGTGAATGTTGACAGACATTTAATGTCAAAATATCCTATTAGGCGAATTTCCAAAGGAAATTCACTAAAAGGCGTTTTTCAGTGAATGTTGACAGACATTTAATGTCAAAATATCCTATTAGGCGAATTTCCAAAGGAAATTCACTAAAAGGCGTTTTTCAGGTGAATGTTGACAGACATTTAATGTCAATATCCTATTAGGCGAATTCCAAAGGAAATTCCACTAAAAGGCGTTTTTAGTGAATGTTGACAGACATTTAATGTCAAAATATCCTATTAGGCCGAATTTCCAAAGGAAATTCACTAAAAGGCGTTTTTCAGTGAATGTTGACAGACATTTAATGTCAAAAATATCTATTAGGCGAATTTCCAAAGGAAATTCACTAAAAGGCGTTTTCAGTGCATGTTAACAGACATTTAATGTCAAAATATCCTATTAGGCGAATTTCCAAAGGAAATTCACTAAAAGGCGTTTTTCAGTGCATGTTAACAGACATTTATGTCAAATATCCTATTAGGCGAATTTCCAAAGAAAATTCACTAAAAGGCGTTTTTCAGTGAATGTTGACAGACATTAATGTCAAAAATCCATTAGGCGAATTCCAAAGGAAATTCACTAAAAGGCGTTTTTCAGTGAATGTTGACAGACATTTAATGTCCAAATCCTATTAGGCGAATTTCCAAAGGAAATTCACTAAAAGGCGTTTTTCAGTGAATGTTGACAGACATTTAATGTCAAAATATCCTATTAGGCGAATTTCCAAAGGAAATTCACTAAAAGGCGTTTTTCAGTGAATGTTGACAGACATTTA
The DNA here is from genome assembly GCA_018340805.1 of Microvelia longipes. Classification (NCBI taxonomy): domain Eukaryota; kingdom Metazoa; phylum Arthropoda; class Insecta; order Hemiptera; family Veliidae; genus Microvelia; species Microvelia longipes. The sequence continues at coordinate 66,267,993 of JACMZG010001911.1, forward strand.
ATGTCAAAAATCCTATTAGGCGATTTCCAAAGGAAATTCACTAAAAGGCGTTTTCAGTGCATGTTAACAGACATTTAATGTCAAAATATCCTATTAGGCGAATTTCCAAAGGAAATTCACTAAAAGGCGTTTCAGTGGTTCAGACATTTAATGTTATACCTATTAGGAATTCCAAAGGTCACTAAAAGCGTTTTTAAGTGAATGTTGACAGACATTTTGTCAAAATATCTTTAGGCGAATTTCCAAAGGAAATTACTAAAAGGCGTTTTTCTTGACAGACATTTATGTCAAAATATCCTATTAGGCGAATTTCCAAAGGAAATTCACTAAAAGGCGTTTTTCAGTGCATGTTAACAGACATTTAATGTTAAAATATCCTTAGGCGAATTTCCAAAGGAAATTCACTAAAAGGCGTTTTTCAGTGAATGTTTGACAGACATTTAATGTCAAAATATCCTATTAGGCGAATTTCCAAAGGAAATTCATAAAAGGCGTTTTCTGACAGTCAAAATATCCTATTAGGCGAACAAAGAATTCACTAAAAGGCGTTTTTTTCAGTATGTTCATTTAAGGTCACCTATTAGGCGAATTCCAAAGGAAATTCACTAAAAGTGAATGTTGACGACATTAATGTCAAATTCCTATTAGGCGAATTTCCAAGAAATTCATGTTTTTTTAATGGTTGACAGACATTTAATGTCAAAATATCCTATTAGGCGAATTTCCAAAGGAAATCATCGTTTTTCAGTGAATGTTGACAGACATTTAATGGCGAATTTCCAAGGCTAAAAGGGGTTTTTCAGTGAATGTTGACAGAAGTTAGGGCGTTTTTCATGTTACATTTATGTCAAAATATCCTATTAGGCGAATTTCCAAAGGAAATTCACTAAAAGGTTTTTTTCAGTGAAATGTTGACAGACATTTAATGTCAAAATATCCTATTAGGCGATTTCCTCACTAAAAGGCTTTTTCATGAATGTTGACAAGACATTTAATGAAATTTTTCACTAAAAGGCGTTTTTCGTGTGACTTATCCGCAAGGAAATTCACTAAAAGGCGTTCAGTGAATGTTGACAGACATTTAATGTCCTATTAGGCGAATCCAAAGGAAATTCACTAAAAGGCGTTTTCAGTGCATGTTAACAGACATTTAATGTTCAAAAATCCTTTAGGCGAATTCCAAGGAAATTCACTAAAGCGTTTTTCAGTGCATGTTAACAGACATTTAATGTTAAATATCCTATTAGGCGAATTTCCCAAAGGAAATAAAAGGCGTTTTCAAGTCATGTTAACAGACATTTAATGTTAAAATTTCCTATTAGGCGAATTAGGAATTCACTATTTCAGTGCATGTTACAGAATTTAATGTCAATACTACTATCAATTATAGATATATTCATATACACTTGGAGCGAAACAGTTTCCTACTGTTTCCCTAGTTTGTTCCATATAGGACCTTATATGCCTCTTATGAAGGACAAATTATTTTGATAATTTTTTTTAATTATTCGCTATGTAAGTAATAGTTATTTGCATGAAATGTGAATAAAAGTTTTTCAAGTCAATGTAAAGTTTTCTGAGAAAAAAAATATTTTGCCTTTTATTTCTTCAATAACTGAAAGATTTAAGGTAGTGTCTAGGGTTTCACAGTTTTTCTAAACCTACGAGTAAAAAATCATCATTAAGTAAATATTATGTAAAGTCTCTGTTCTAGAAAAGTGCTTAGTTTATTTCATTACACGATAAAAGCTCTTTATGCCTGTATCGCTGGAATTCTTAATTTTATGCACAGTTCTTTCTCGACTCAGAGTATCTCTATCACTCAATAGCTATCATATTTCAAACAAACCCTTTCCTTGCTTTCCTTATTTCAGTGCCTCACACTTTCCTTGTATAAACAGATTAACTATAACTGCAGATGGTTAGAGTATGTCAAGTGAATTTCCATTAAAATGTTTGTTTTCTTTCTTTCCTTATTTCAGTGCCTCATTCTTTCCTTGTATAACGGACTAATACGACCGCAAAGTGGCGCGGAAGGAGGCACGGAGTCCTTTATCAGTTCCGTTGACGAACGCCGCGATACGGCCAAGAGCCAAAAGAGCTCTTGTTTTTTTATGTAAGCATCTCATGAAAAGTTAAAAGAATTTATGCCATATGGTTGAATATTCCTTATGCTTATACAATTTTTCCTCAACCTACCATGATCGCTGGGGAACACAATCTCCGTGAAACTTAGTTATAGTTTCTTGAAGCGACCCAAGAACTGAACAAACATCATGATGTGTCGTAATAATGTCTAGTTAAATTGTAATGCGATACTCTCCGATCATGTAACCTATGTACAAATTGGGGATTAAACAGCAACAGTATTACAAAGGAATCAACTATAACGCTCGTTAGCCACTATATATTATTTATCGCACTCTAAATGGTATAAATATTGTCTAATGGTATAAAAAAACTATTGACAATGTATGTAATGTAATATATGTTATAAAATAAGTAATTCATAATATTTTTTTTCTGTTTTAGATAAGATGTTATCAGTCTATTATCTGCTGCTAGTCGTTATCATCTCTGTATCGACCAAACACACAGGTAAGCATAAGAACTCTTTAGGTAGTTTTAAAACCAAAAGGCTAATTTTAGCCTCACCAGAGTATAGAGCTATAAGCATTTAGAGATGGCACTGTCTTTGTCTTACTACTTGACCCTTTTAAGTATTCGAGAAATAACTATTTGGTAGTAGTCAAGGTAAATTAAATGTTAATCCGTGCTTAGTCTGTAATTATTGGTTTCTTGTAACATGACCTCTGTTACGCAACTGTTCACTAACACTCAGTTATTTGTTTATATATTTATAAAGATTGACTTCGCGAACATCGATATTTACTTAGTCTTTATAATAAAACTAATCAATCGAGTATTTGTCATTTTAATATATTTCTTCCTTATATTTTCTTCACCTGGTATCTCAAGTGGGTAGGAAAATTAGTGTGTTTTAGAGTAATGACGGTGATGTATTTGAAATTTATCAGCCTGTATATTAAGGTTATTAGTAGATCATGTTATGAGAACGAATAAAACGGATCCCAAGTTCTATCACAAAACGGTTAATAAATGTTTTAATCTGTGTTCGAGTGTAGTGGGACTGAAATCACTTCCTAGATGTCATGTAAACTTCAATTCAATCCAATTTAAAACTATCTTATTGTTCAAAAGATTATTTTTACAAAATGCAAACTTCTTATTTTAAGGACAAGCGAAAGAAGACCAGTGTTGGGAGCTACTTTGAAAAATTTCAAAGTAGCATGCACTAGTTTTTTAATAAGTTAAAATATGCTTTTTTACTTTATCAAAAAAATATTTAAATTTGTTCAAACTGTTCTCGCATCTTAAATCTTGACATCTCACGCATTCTCGTTACGGTAGAGTTTAGATTTAAAAAAAGACCTTCAAACTTCTGTAAATTTTCAAAAAATTTCTATATTAAACGAAATGAAAGTTTTGCAGTGTTATATATGTCAAGAATTGAAGTTTGACACGCTTCGAGTTTATTATTTTAGAGATATAAAATATGACATTTTTTTCGTACGTTATGATAAAATATGTGCATTATTATTTTGAGAAAGGTAATTAAATTTTCTACAGGAACATCATAAAGAGAATTTTCAAAGTGACAAAAGTTATTGTCAGGTTAAAAGCTGCTCGTACGGCAAAGAAGGATAAATTTAAAATTGAGATGAAAATTGTACAGGGGGTTTTCTTTGCTTCGGAGTTTTCCCCTTTATATGGCTCTCGAGTTTTTCAAGAAAATGACAAAAAGATTTTTAGCTTGAAAATTTTCACGTATTGTATGAAGAAAAGTATAAATTATTTATACAGTGTGTTTGAACTTGACTCTCTCCATTTTCGTTTTGCAAAAACATTGAAACAGTAACGGAACATTGTACTAGTGAAATTTGTGCAAGAGTCCTTTGTGCAAGTGCCGTTTACGGTAGTGTCGTTTGTGCTAAAATATCATGTTTTATATCAAATTGGAATCCAGGAAATGTTGATTTACTGCTTTATCTTCTTTAGGTAAAAAATAAAAAATAGTTTTAGTAGTTATGTATGATCTCTTTTTATTTTTTCTTCTATATTCCTCGGAATATAGGAGGAATATAGGAGGAATATAGGAAGAATATAGGAGGAATAGTTCCGAGGTACCCCGCACTGATTGTTTAAAATATTTGTTTATATACATTATGTGATTACACTTTTAGTTTTTTTATAATTCTCCCTAGAGTAAAGAAGAAAAAAAAAAAAACAATTGCAAATCTAACACCAACATCTGGAACATCTAGCTCCTTATGAATACAAACAGGTCGTTTGCTTGAGCCCCTTCCTCCATTCCAACCAGGATCTTGTATGGTTAAAGATGACCCTTGCAGAAAGAAGATTTCCAAAGAAAAAGTCCTCATAGATTGTGCGGGGTGACTGACAAGTCTCTAACGACGTATCTTGCCAGATATAAATGACATGTCCAGCATGAATAATGACGTGCCCTAACAATATGGCTTACGTGTCTATCAATTCACAATAAACTAGCTTTTGAAAACATTATACGTTGTCACCTTTTTTCCCGAGGTTCACAACAATTTAACGAATGGACATCTAAAGACATAGAACGTTTTTCAATGCCGAGCGCCGGCAAGAGAATCCTAATTTTGTTGTGAAAATCGTATTATTACTCGAGCTTATAATGCATTGACATTGTTCCGCTGCATCTATTATTGCGGTTTTCATTTTAATGTTTTATAAATTAAATTATACACTTTTGAATTATATTTGACTCACGCAGTAGGTTTGTTATTGTGTTTAATTTTAATTACGATGGTTTAGAAGCTTATAAATCTTTGAGCTATTTCCTGTTATAAATTTCATACCTGGTCAATAGTTGATACCACATGACACAATGTTGAGATATTAGCATAACACTTTTTATGTCTCATAAAATTATGTCAGGTATGAATCTAAACGAATTCCCATTTAGATTCACAAAGAATTGATATTAAATTAATTGAGTGATACCCCATGATATGGTGTACCCTCTCATTTCATCCACTTTACTTCATTTTGGAAATGTATTAGAAATAACTCCACCTCAGGCTTTATAAGCTCGGTTTGTAGAAGTTTAAAAATCGGGCACGGGGTGCCTTGGAAAATTTCATCATCACATAGGATTCGCTACGCTCATCCTCTCTGCTTCAGACTAGCTTCCCTCGTTTTCAGAATATACAAGTAGTTAAATGTGTACTGATTGACGACTTCGGACCCGCTTCGCTCGTCATCAGATATTAAATACAGCCCTTTTCATTTCCAGCGGTCATTCATCCAGGCACTGACCACGCTGATGCTGCGTAACTTTTATGATCCAATAAAAATCGGAAAAATCTAGTCGAATTAAAACAAAACTTAGTGTACTTATGTATTAATACATTTGTGCCGAAATTAAACTCAATTAGATTATTCCTATTTGTTGTTTTAAAACTCTATACAAGTCAATTAATAAATATTGAACTAATGCTGATAATAAGTTGAAACTTAAGGCATATCTTAGTCTTATACATGGTTGCATGATTGCTAAATCTTAAATTTATTGCCACATTTTTTCGTTTTTATGATTTTCAAAAATTTTGCTGAGTCATTATTGGGGGTTTATGACGTCGTAAAAAATGTCCGAATAGCACAACTAGTAGACTGATTTTTGTACAAAAGTTTTTAACTCTCTAGCGTAAACACACTGGGAGCTACGATTATAACAGACACATACACACACACACCTACACTATGACAGACAAATTTGAGAAAACTAAGCAGTAGATCTTAAAAAGACCTGGAACGGATACTTCAGATAGCATCCCGGTTTTGGATTTTTTGCAAACTCAATACTTTCGTATATAGGTATGGTATAAATGAGGAAAGGTAAAAATGACAGGTATAACCAAAGTATAAAGTTGCTCTGGATCTCTTAAGTGCAGAGCATTTCGATGTACTACACAAAAGAATAGTGGAACATTATGATATCCTGCGTCACTTATGTGCAAAGGATTAAGATATCCTACATCACTTATGTGTAAAGGAACTCGATGTCCTGCATCCCTGAAGTTCAAAGTATCATGATGTCCTCCACCTTGAAATGCAGAACATCAGAACCTCTTAAGTTCAGGACATCACGATATACTGCTGCCTTGAAGTCCATTGCTTCACGATGTCCTCCTGCACCTATTAGACCAAGAGCCCAGGGGTGTTTTGTTAATAAAAAGTGTAATGGCTAAAACCGGTCTCAATTTTTCGTAAATACCTTCCTGAACAAGGATCTGCAATTCTGCCGACTCGTATCGGATGGGTGTCCCAGGCAGAACGCACTTTAGGGGTCAAAGTAAAAATTTTTGTTCAAGAAAAAAACTAAATGTGACAGTATTTTAGTAAAGTAAGGTTGTTGTGTACTTTTAGTAGCTGACTACTAGTCAGCTACTACTAGAAAAAAACTGTAACCGCTGTCTCCTGACTCTTTTCTTGCTGTTCGCCGGCTCTGATGATGATCTGTTTGATTGAAAGCTGGCTATGTCAAATAGAGAGACCCTGTTTTATTTCATTACATTCATTAGAGTTAGATCAAGTGGTTTTCCTCTTTTTTGATATATATACAGAATAGCAGACGTCCTGCATCCCTGAAGACTTATAATACAATTAAAATCAAATAGGTACCAGGTAATTACGGAATTCAAGGCAATGAAAATGCTGACCTACTAGCATGTTTAGGATCTGTCTAGTCCCCTATAAGCCCTGAATCTATAATTGACATTATAATTATAAGGACTTAGCTTAAACAATCTACCAGCAGTGCCTTTCGCAATTCTAAGTTTTTTGGTTTTTCTTATTTCTGACAATTATTTCTTTAAATTTTGTCTCCAAGTGCTTTAATTTAATTAATTTTAGGGCGTATGAACTCAGTAGAATCACTATTTCATTGAAAATTAGGGGTTTAATGGGTTAACACGAGTATTTAAATTGAGTGATAAGATGGTAACATTTACAATATAGTGTTTTATTTTATTTATTGTTAACTAATGTTACTTTTAATATTATTAGTTTCCTCTAACACACAAAATTACCTTTTTATTGCATTAAATTGTTTAAATTAGTTGTAACAGGTATTTCAATTAAATGATAACAAGCTGATTTTCACCGTAATGGTGTTTTAATTTATTAATCAATTGTATTTACTCACTAAAATAACTAATTACTCAATAAATTTACTTTTTTGCAAAATGTTTAATTTGCTTTGGCAACAAGTGGGGTTGCCACTTGAAAGAAAAAAACTAAATGTGACAGTATTTTAAACAGTATGTGACAGTAAGGTTGTTGTAGTACTTTTAGTAGCTGACTACTAGGTTTGAAGTCAGCTACAAACCTTTAGAAAAAACTGTAACCGCTGTCTCCTGACTCTTTTCTTTGCTGTTCCCCGGCTCTGATGATGATCTGTTTGATTGAAAGCTGGCTATGTCAAATACACATCGATAGTTAGAGACCCTGTTTTATTTCATTACATTCATTAGAGTTAGATCAAGTGGTTTTCCTCTTTTTTTGTGAATAACACCTGTATTTTTTATGACAAGACCTAATGTTGTAGTCACAAAATTAGGAATTTCTGGTTCATCGCAATATTTGATGGACTGATACGAAGTTTTTTTAATTTATTTACTGGGACGTAAATAAATTGCTTTAATAAATCCTTTATTATTTATTAATTTATTTACTTATTTTATTACTTATATTATTTTATTTACTTATTTTATTATTTATTTTAATTACTTTTGTTAATTTATATACGTAAATAAATCCTTGCTTACACATAAGGAGAAAGCAAAACCTCTCTCATAAAAGTTAGGACACGAAACAAATCATAAACTAAAAAACATGTTTAACTTAACATATTCTGCAGGTGTTCAAAGTGGAATTAAACAAAAGTGATTTGTTGGCTAACACTATACTTTCTTAAAAAAAACAGAAAGCAAAATTAATGGAAGACAAAAGGGGGAAAAATAATAAAATACCTTTTAAAGTAAAATGAAAAACAATTTAAAGAAAATGAAGTGAGTTAAAAGAATAAGTGAAAATGTCGGCTCGGATTTTCCTCATACTGTGATTTCCCAGGTAAAAAATGTTTTCAAGTATTTCCATTACTGTTCTGCCTCAGCTACTTTTCATTGTGCTTTGAATAAAATTGTACAAATAAATGTTAAAAACAAGCAAACAGGGGTAATGACTGTGACTAACATTTTGAAATTTAGTTTAATATCTCTGTGTGTTTATAGGGACGAGTCATATATTTAATGAAACATCAATTTGTTAATTAGTTCATTTATTGGATGTAATTATGCAACATGTAAGGTTACGTCATTAACCGCAATCTTAGAATAATACTTTATATAGAAGGAGCACTACTGATAACACGAAAGTCGGTTCACTGGTGCAACTAAGTAATGCTGCCACCCTAACAATATACAATTTTCTAAAAAAAAGTTGGCAATACTTCCGGTTGCTGAATTATTATCTTCTATTATTAATTAAAGATTGATTATTCATAAAATACTAATATAAATATGGGTGCATTACGTAGTTTAACGTATTTATTAAAATTATATATAATAAGTAGTCCTCGTCAACTAAATGTAGATTCTTGTATTCCGCCACCCTTTTGCCATCTAAGACCAGTTTTATTAAATACTCAGCAAGTGTTGTTATTATATTTGTTCTTTACGATCTTTCTTCATTAATAGATATTTATGACAAATTTTTAAAATAATGTTTTGTTGTCAGGTTGGCAGCATTACTTAGTTGCACCAGTCAACCGGCTTTCGTGTTATCAGTGGAATTACATAGTGTTTACGGCCCTGTGCTCCTTCTATATATAGTATTATTCTAAGACCGCAATAATGGCTCAGCAAAAAAATCAAAAATTCATAAAACACACCAAAATGATGCAATCGCATGCGATGAAAATTAGCACGCACGTAGCCATGAAGACAAACGTGGATGCCAAATTTTATCTTATTATCAGCATTAGTTCAATTTGTATTAAATAATTTGTGTACGATTTAAAAAAATGTAAAAAATCGGAAACTTTATAGGGACCTCTATTTTAAATTATTAAAGCTTTTGAGGAGGAATAGGTCCAAAATAATAAATAAAACTAATATTGCCGAGATTTTGATGTAATTTTATCTTTTTTAAGGCTTAACATAATAAATAATGTTATTATGGTATTATAACATAATAAATAATGTTATTATGGTATTATAACATAATAAATAATGTTATTATGGTATTATAACATAATAAATAATGTTATTATGGTATTATAACATAATAAATAATGTTATTATGGTATTAACATAAAAATAATGTTTATGGTATTATAACATAATAAATAATGTTATTATGGTATTATAAATAATAATAATGTTATTATGGTATATAACATAAAATATTACATATTTATTTTGATAAGCCTTGAAAAAGATCAAATTACATCGAAAGCTCCGCAAAATTAGTTTATTCCTTTTTTGGACCTAATCCTCCTCAAAAGCTTTAACAAAATAAAAATCAGAAAATAATCTTACAAAGTTAAAATTCAGGACAAGGGTATATCACAACATAATAAATAACTACACTCAGTTTCGTTTCTATATAACAAGTATATCTATAATTTTTGTTGGATCATAAATGTTAAGCAGCATCAAGCGTGGTCAGTGCCTGGATGAGTAACCGTTGGGAATAAAACAGACGTATTAACTATCTGAGGACGAGCGAAGCAAGTCCGAAGAGGTGTCGCAGTATAAATTTGACGAAGTGTATATTCTGAGGACGAGCGATGCGAGTCCTAAGTAGGGTGGATGAGCGCAGTCAATCTGATGTGATTATGAAAATTCCGAGGTACCCCATGTCTGATTTTTATTATTATTACAGAGTGTTGTTGTTGTGTGAGCCTCATAGCGGATCCTGGCTTGGCAGCATTATAATTTGGGACTGTTTCGGAGCTAATTGCTGTACTGTCTGACTGTGGTAGTAAGCTAACTAGAGTAGTAATAAGGGAACTCCAAAATAACTATTTTTCACTATTTAGCACCATTGAATCTAAGAGATGTCAAAGATACTTCACCAGGCATGAAAAACTCCATGCTATAATGTTTCTGTATCCATACATTTAATGCATCTTTCTTACATCTTGATGAAAGCCAGTGTACCTTAATTAATATTTTAAAGCAGTGTACTTTCCGAATAGGAGGAGGGATCTTAAGATCTAAGAGTCTTAAAACAAGAGCCTTAAGGTAGTAATGAACTAATATTAAAAAGGTTCTGTTTACCGCAAGTTGAAGAAGCAATCGAAGAATCAGCTACCGTCGATTCTTGCTGTTGGATTTGAATATCCCTGGACCGATTTCGGCATAACGCCATCTGATGATGGCGTTATGTTGTGAAAACAACATAACGCAACACTACATCTGATGATGTAGTGTTGCCCAGCAGGCGGGGCAACACTCGAGCTCTCAACTAAAGTTATATCAGTGATTAACTTCTAGTCTCAATGAGCACGACGATATAACTGATACGACAAATATAACTTTATTAGTTGAGAGCTCGAGTGTTGCCTCGCCTGCTGATGATGGCGTTATGCCGAAACCGGTCAGGGATATGCATATCCACAGCAAGTATCGACGGTAGCTGATCCTTCGAATAAACTAATCCTTTGAAAATTCGCAAAAATTACCTTGAATTCCAAGAAGAGGTCATAATAGTAAAACTGGTAGAAACCTAAGTCCTATTCTCTTAGCCATGTTCCCAGTTATCAAATCAGCGAGTGAAATTCCATACGACTTAGACACTGAATGTTTTGTTTGGCAAGTTAAGTCAAAGTTAGAAGTTTTAATAAACAAGACAAAGACTTTGTATCGAGTTTTCCTTTACTAATCTAAATTTCCCTGACTAACCACAGATATGCCATCCTTGCCTTGAGCTCAATATCCGAGTATCAAACTTTTATATTAAACAATTTTACAAAAGTTTCGACTCATTTGTCTCTTAACTAAGTTTATTATAGCTGAAAACAAAAGCTTTTCCGAAACATGATACACAAACAGTTTACGCTGTATGATTTGAAGAAAGGATCAGATAATATTGGTCTCTTGGTTTGACCCATTTGTTAGCGAAACCAATAGTGTTTAGGGTTTTCTTTATCGAACAACCACATATAAAGAATTAAATTATAAACCTACATTAAATTCTATACTGCGTTAATTTTTTACGTCGTGCTGCAGATCGGGTTACACAACTAACGGTTTATAGAGCGGTCACCCACCCAGGCATTAACCTCGCTTGATGCTGCTTAATATTTATGATTTTGACAAAAACGTACATTTATTTATTTTATTACGTATTGAAACGAGTATACTATGTCATCACATAAAGTGATACACTTTTGCATTACTGTACGATTTTAACATATTATTTAAAAATTTGTATTCAAAATCGAACTAATGCTGATAATAAAATAAAACTTCTATTACGGCACATTTTTTGTTCATATACATAACTACATATGTGCTATATTTAAAATTAATTGAAATATTTTCCGCGTTGAATGAATGATGAATTTTTGATGATAGTTATTGTCGTCATAGAAAAATTCCAGATAGCACAACGAAACTAATTTTTCATAACTAAAGATTAATTTTTGTACGAAGTTTCAACTCTCTAGTATAAATACACTGAATGACTTAGATGACGAGGACACATTTTACACACACACACACACACAGACAGACAACTTTGTAGGCAATGACACCTTACCTTACTTTTGTGAACATCTCTTTGTGAAAACTTACCTTACTTTTGTGAACATCACTTTGTGAAAACCTTAACCTTTTTGTGAAGATCACTTTGTGAAAACTTACCTTACTTTTGTGAACATCACTTTGTGAAAACTTACCTTACTTTTGTGAAGATCACTTTGTGAAAACTTACCTTACTTTTGTGAACATCACTTTGTGAAAACCTACCTTACTTTTGTGAAGATCACTTTGTGAAAACTTACCTTACTTTTGTGAACATCACTTTGTGAAAACTTACCTTACTTTTGCGGACAGCACTTGGTAATGGGTGCAAACCCATTACTGTTTCTACATACGTATGGTATAAATGAAGAATTGGATGTGGGTACCTTATCTGATTCGCTCGTCCTTATCACTTGGACCTATTTTGTATTGAAATACGTCTTCGGTGGCACTCACTTGTGACTAACCCCATCTAATGATATTTCATGTTAAATTATCATGAGACGAGGATCTCATTGATCCTCGTCACATGATTCATGGATTTGTTCATTCATGCCAGCTCTTTACACAAATTTTAAGATTTCCTTTAAGCTTTTTTTTCTTAGTTCACGTGCGTTTATAACAATTAAAGGAAAGATTGATTAATTAAAGTGTTTTTTAATGCTAGTTTAAATATTTAAAACTGGAAGAGGCTTTGAAAATCACTAATTCCATTTTATTCGGGCGGAGTAGTGTGTTAAATTTTTCAGTAAGGTTGTTTAAAATCGGTTAGAAAGCATTTGGCTATCAGTAAGTGAGCTTTCTCTAAAATAGCTTTGAGTCGATGTGTTTGGAAATCTATTTAGTTTTTATTGCGAGGTGGAAAGTGAAAAACAAACTTTCCCATGATTTTCTATAGGGTATACATACTCGGTATAACTAGCACTCGAGATAACGGCTACAACTTGTAATATAACGGCTCGGATAACGGCTAGATAAATGGAAAGCAATAAAAACAATGTTTACTGCTCTCCTGATAGTAGATCTATATACTGAAGAGATTTTTATTTTACGCTTTTCTTTCTTGGAAGAAAAGTGTCGGAATAAATTAAGGAGTTGTTGGGAAAATGTTGAAAAAGAAAAACTCTAAATCCAGCGGATTCGTCTTATTACTGTTAAGCTAAAATCCTGCAAACTGGATGAGTTTGTTTTCATTAAAAGTTGATGCTTCGTAATGAAAAGAAAATCTGCAAGCGTGATAACAGAGTCATTCAAACATCTCTTAAGTTCTAGCTATAAAATTATGTGAATGGGAAATCGTTTTTTAGAAGCAGTCTACTGAGATGACAATAAAATTTATTATCTAATTGCTAAACATTTATTACTTAGGTATATAATAAAAGTTTTTGTACAAAATTCCGAAACCGAGATGTCACTTGTATTATCCGTTTTAGACGTTTTAGGACCTCCTAATTGGTTTTCACCGAGTTTTCCGTATTGGTGAGTGTGTCTGTTATCACTTTAGTTCCTAGTTTATTTACACTAGAGCTAGAGAGTTGTGACTTAGTGCCAAACAACCTTTATGTCTAGTTTCGCTTTTCAAAAATAAATTGTATAATATTAATTTCTAAAATGATATCACAATGATAATGACATTAATTAAGTAATCTCTCTCTTGCCCTAATATTTTGTTGGGAGTCGAATGTATTGTTTTGTTATTTTATCTTATTATTTATTTGAAAATTATAAGGCTGCACTTTCATTTGAGGTAAATCAAACGAATCATGAGCGAAAAGAAACATATATTTATTTATTAAATTTGCAGCTTCTTGATATTGCTCAACAGAGGGTTCTAGGTTCAAACCAATTTGTTTGCCCCAAAGCGTATAGATGGGAGGTTTTAATAGATTTGAATTTTTAGATTAAATTTAATAATATTAATTTCTAAAGCGTCATTAGCCATTATAATGGGCTCCAACAATTAAAAAAAAATGGCTTGGATTTAGTTCCAGATCAGAAAATGTACCAGCTTTATTAGGTTGTGCTATCACCATTAGGTCAATTTTATTGAATGACTTGTATATGTTTTATAAGAAATCATTAAAAATCGAAAAGTCATTTACTTGATTTGAATTTTCACTGTTTGGCATCCTCTTATGTAAGGTACAAGTTATCAAATTCCAATGATTTTTTAATGATATTAATAATTTTAATAATTAAATCAAATTATTTAATTTTAATGTCCATACGGCTGGGATGATCACTGGTGGTTGTCAGATTAGTAATAAAAACTAGCGTACACAATTGTTTACTATAAGCCATCGTGATAAAGTTGGTTTCTGTTCGTTTTTGACGTATAAATGAATGTATGCAATTTTCTTGAAATCATAATTCAGGCTAAATCGTTCCGATCAAAGTTTGATAAAAAATCGGGTACGGGGTACTTCAGAACTTTTCTTCATCACTACATTGTTCCACGTTTTATGTTGTTTCGAAGTTTTTTCTTTGATTGCGGGTGAATGACGTCATAAAAATATTTTCCGGGTTCCACAACTACACCTATATAGACTGATTTTTATAGAAACATTTTAACTCTCTAGCATAAATACACTGGGAGATGAGATGATAGACACACCCATACAGACAGGCAGACAACTTTGAGAAACTACTTAAAAGGCCTGAATCTCGCCTAAAATGTATAATTTAGGTGGCATCCCGGTTTCGCATTTTTCGTAAATACAATATTTTTACTATATACCTACTATATAAAAGAGGTGAAGTAATGGACCAAGAGCCCAGGGGTGTTTTGTTAATAAAAAGTGTAATGGCTGGAACTGGTCTCAATTTTTCGTAAATACCTTCCTGAACAAGGATCTGCAATTCTGCCGACTTGCATCGGATGGGTGTCCCAGGCAGAACGCACTTTAGGGGGTCAAATTTACCACCCAAGTTAATAAAAAGTGTAATGGCTGGAAACGGGTTTAATTTTTCGTAAATACCTTCCTGAACAAAGATCTGCAATTCTGCCGACTCGTATCGGATGGGTGTCCCAGGCAGAACGCACTTTAGGGGTCAAAGGTTCTGCCTGGGACACCCAGCCGATACGAGTCGGCAGAATTGCAGATCCTTGTTCTGGAAGGTATTTACGAAAAATTGAGACCAGTTCCAGCCATTACACTTTTTATTAACAAAACACTAGGCTCTTGGTCTATAAAAAATTAGGTCCAAAAAGTTATATTTTAGACAAAATCAAGCATAGCTGTTCAAAATGGCACTTTGACCGCTATTCATGATTAGAGAACGTCTGCTGAGGTAATGAAAAATTCCGTGGTTCCCCCGTACCCGAGTTTTTATATGATTAGGTACATAAAATTTGTAAAGTTCGTTTCGATTTAGGATGTCTAAAAACATGAGATACAAATGCTTATAGCCATACTTGACAGCTTTTTAGAATATGTTTAAGACTCCACGACGGTGTAGAAACGAAGCGAAACTATGCCAAACAAAGCTACAAGAAACGATGTACAAAAGAAAGATGTTTATCTTTACATAAACTCTGAAAAGACGTAACTCTATAAAAAACTTCTTTTCAAGCACGCTGTGAAGTCAGGTTGAAGTGGTTAAGAAGTTTAGTTCTCAGGAAGTCAAGTTTCTCGAGAACTCTATCTCAAGAAACGACACAGCTTATTTACCCTGACGTGTTACGTGTTTATTATATTTATACTGTGGACACACACGTGTGCAATACACCAGTATGTACACGTGTTTATCAGATTGAGTCGAGTACGTGACTCTACGCGGATAACATGATAGATATCAGAAATATTATATTGACTTTAATACTATCAAAATATTACCTGCCGGCGAAAGAGAAGAGGAAATTCAGCGGAAAATGTTTTAACTAAAAACGGCAAAATATAATTCAAATTATTTAAAGAAAATACCTTGACATACAGTTTGGCCATAATAGATTTATCTTTGAGTAAAAACCACAATGATTTGCATTTTTCCTTTAAAAAGCCGTCATAAAATATGTATTTACTCACGGCAGCCCCCTTATCCTACCGAACGTGTGCTTTCAGTACTTTGACACTTTGAAATTTCAAAGTGTAAGCTAAATAAATCAACATACACTAAAATAACCGACAGCTCTACAATTATTATTTCTCTTTTAATAGTTAAATCTATAACATTGGATCTATTTCTTTGTTTTTTGTAATTAATATTATTTTAACTAAAATAAATTGTTAACATAGACATATTGACTGTTATATAGACACAACATATTAAGTTGTTAACATATTTAAATTCAAACTAAATACTTAACAAAATTGGATTACAAAAGCGTTCTGTACCTCGATACTTTCCTCACGACTTTAGTCATATATTACTGCATAGAGATATATTACTAGAGGGGCCTTATTGGTTGAATTTCGAAACAGAAAAAATAACCTGACCACCTACGATTATCAATAATCTAATGAACGAAACAAAATTACAATGTCTTATATACTAGAGCACTAAAAATGTAAATAAAAACACAAACAATGTGCAGGAAGTTGAAAAAATGATTTATTATAACCTTAACTTACTCTTAGAAGGGGTTTCAATGAGGTTTCACAGAGCCCCTGAGAGCCCCAAAATAATGTTTCAGGACTCTCAATGTAATGAGATAGGCTATGCCCCCTTCCAGTATATATCTCTATGTATTATCGTATATTATATATCGCTGCATTATATTATAAATAAGACGAAAAAATGGACCAAGTTTTATTATAATTTGAGTACTAGTTCAGTTTATCACATCGATTGATGTGTGGGTAATTTGTTTCAAGAAGCCGTTTAAAATAGAAAATAATCTAATCAAGTTGATATTTGGTACAAGTTATCTCTGTGTACTGTGCTGCTCACGAGCCTGTGTTCATGCAACACATATGGATTGGTTAGTGAACGAGCCACTTTGGGTAGCTCACGTGAGGTAAGAGCTGGTTCACAAAATATTTCAAAATTGGTATGAAAAATTAACTCGCTTACCGAAGATGGTTGCTGCAGCGTCTTGAGAGTCTCTACGCCTCCTCCCTGTTTCACCAGGGTAATCCACAGCGTTCGGTAATTGTTTTGATATTGGCACGATTCGGAAACGGTATACGTAATTTTTATAAATGAAAATAATACTGTTTGACTTTTTTTTATTTTTTGAATAACAAAAATATAGTAAATCTTAAAGCCGGTAGGCGATGCAATGAGAGGATAAATCACAACAGTCTGCTTGGATATCAGATCCCGGTAGCAACTAAAGGGAAATCTCGTGAGATACGTAGTCAAGGTGTGAAACTCTGCCCTTTCAACTCTCATTGGCGAAAACTAAAAATAATAAGAAAACTTGGCGCGAAAATTAAAGAAAAAATATGAAATGGCGTCAACAGTTAGTTTTTTTTATGATTTTTCAGTTAAAAATGTAACATTTAACATTATTAGATAAATTATTATAATTATTATATCACGTACTAAATAAGTAAACTATAAGTTTCGGTTTAATACAAGTATATCCACGATTATTGTTGAATCATAAAAGTAAATCGGGTAAAGTCACTGTCTGGATGGGTTACCGTGGGGAATACGAGCCAATTTACTTTCTGAGAGCAAGTGAAGCTAGTGCTAAGACTTGTCGCAATAAGTATATGGTGATTTTTTACATTCTGAGGACGAGCGAAGCGAGTCTGAATTATGAGCGATGAGCTTAGTAAATCCTATATGGAGATTAAAAGTTCCAAGGCACCTCTGACCTGTTTGTTGTTATTTGTAATAGTATATTATATAATCTAGACCTCTTTTCATTTCATGGCATAGATTTAGATATCAAATTAAAATTTGAAAAGGGCATGTATGTGCAGTGTAATAATACATTGGAGTTTAGAGGAAATAAACCACAAAAAGAAAAAGATTTAGTCAAGAGATATGTTTTGTTGTGAGATACAGTTGACAGGACATTGTCTCTATATTGGAAACATGACCCGTGGTATTTTGTTACGAAATTGTTTTGCTCTTAGCTAAACATAAACAGACTAAATTTTGTTGAATATAAAAATATGAGACACAATATACATCAACCTGATACACCCTTAGTTGTGACGTTGCTTTATATGTCACTATTAGTATCCTCGATGATCTGCCTCCGTGGCCGTGATCGTAAAGGCGTTCGATTTCGGCACCGGAGGTCCGGGTTCGCAGCCCGGGCTATGCTCTAAGATTTTATGAATAGTATTTGTATAAAAAAAAAAGATTTCGCCAACTTTAATTAATTCTTAGAGTGTAGTAGATGCTACCCACCTGAGGTGGTTCCCGCAGGGTGAATACCCTGATGGGCTGAAAGGCCCTAAAACGAGCATTTTTTTTAGTATCCTCGATGACTCGACACAATGCCACTATGTTTCGTTACGTATATCTTGGATCATGATGTGGCTGTATCCTACAGTAAAATATGTTTTGCACCCGAAATAATTCCGTTTATGTTCTTCAGAATTCGAGTCAATGGCAGTTTCTTATGTATTTATATAAGCCTTTCTGTTTATTTATTTCATTTCGTCTTTGCTAAACAATAATTGCTACGAGGGCAGTCTAGTTTTTAGTGATTTTTTTAAATTATATCAAAAAAATTGAGAGTTTAATGTGTTAGTTAAGATAATTCGGTACGGAATTTTAGACTTTTTTATTGAGTCATAACCGCTGGATAATAAAGCATAGCTAGACTTGAGGATTGATTGAAAAATAAATAATAAAAATCAAAAATATCATCGAGTTGACATTGACCATTGCATCTATAAGTGGTCAATCGACCCCCAAAATGTACATTTTGATATTGGTCTTCATTTTATAAATATTGACTATAATATTTTAAAAAATTTAACGGCCAATAAAGTTTAATTTTTCTACGGAGATACGGCGTTCGACCTTCGTATAGCCGGTTGAAACCAAAAATGGTTTCGTGGACAATTGAACTTAGTTTTACAACCTAGACATATAGTTACCTTACTAAAAACAGCTTGCGTGGTAACCCCCCCCCCTCCTAAGTCTTTGGTTCAAAAAATTAGTGAAATCAACTTTTCTGTCTCACCAAGTCATATCGATTCTGGTTGGAGACGTTCTTCAGTTTCAAATTGAAAGTAGGCAACATTAAATTACTTCAAATAAATTGAGAAGCAATCATCAGTTTTTTATCTTTATTGGCGTGCCAGCAATACAAGGATTGACAATAAAAGAGAAAGCAAATGTTTACATTTTATATAAGTAAATTTTTCAAATTTCTGTGGGTAGTTTAGATAAATTTCCCAAAGAAAAATGAAATAGTTTTCTTGAAAAATAGGTTGGTTTCAGAAACTATTCTTTTTATATCAGAACATTTAAGGACATTAACTACATCCTCGTAACAAAGACCATTAATAGCGATTTTAAAATTTACAAGCTAACGGAAGTGATCAGGACATTGAAATCGTCCGATCAAAACTCACCGAATTGATTCCACCGGTCACTGTTTCTAAACGCATCTACTATGACGAATAAGATTTCATTTTTTAAAAAGAATTTCAAAGAATGTGATCTCTAATGATGGGAAGAATAGGATGAATAGAATAGAAGCTAAGAGAGACAGGAAGTCTTAGAAAAACGTTGATTTGATGCCCGAGGGATAACCGAGGGTAGAAATCTATTCAAAATTATCTGACAATTCTTGCAACATTTTATACGAATCCAGATTTCTCTATTTAACAAAAAAAAAAAGGGCTAGATTTATGTAAGAATAAAACTGACATCTACTATGTATATAACTTAAGTATAAGTACTTTAAGACTTATACTGATAGAATACAAATATGGTAGCATTTTCTAGAGCTATTTTATTATGAGCTAGAAAAAGTTTTTAAATTTTCTTAGCATTCATGCGAACTATTGACACATATAAATGCCAAAGTGTTTCTTTTAATAAATTAACTGTTCTGTGTTTTTCTTTGAGAGCTAAATAAATTCATTTTTTTCTTTAAAGCATATTTTTTTATTTCATTGTTTTTTTTTTAATTTGTGTAAAAAAATCTTAGTTTTCATTTAATTTGCATCTTGTTTTTTTGAAAAAAGATCTCATTAGCTTATTTTTTCCAAGGAATTCTATAAAAAATATTGAAATAATACAAAGAGAATAAATGTATTTCATCTCGAAAAGGGACAATCAACGTTATCACTATCACGTATAGTTTGAAAAGACTAAAATAAAGTTCGGGTCTATAAGAGTCAAAACATGTAGATTTAAATCAAATAATACATGAATTATTAATTGATTTCCCAAGCTTGTTCCTTGATTACCATATAAGCTGAGAAGTATGGAACTGAGCTAACCTTAACCTCTATATCAATTATCAAGTAAATAGATAAGCCATAGTGCAGCTAAATCTTCCAAAAATTCCACGTTAGTTCAAAAAGTGTGACATCCATAGATTTGGTTGAGTTCTAATTGAGCTGAGGTATTAACTCACTAAACAAACATTAAACTTATTTTTTTGTAAAAAATATTCTTTAGGCATTCCGGAAGATAAAGAAATAATTTTAGAAACATTGCTTTTTTTTATTTTCAATCGGTTCCGCGAAAAAATACTTAACCTGTATCTGTATCAATTTATCAATCTACTGGATCTTTCAATCTACTTGATCTATACAATCAGCGATATATAATCATTCGTAATAAAACACTAAAAGTTGTAAAATTTAAGAAAAAAATAACGGTTGTTGCTTTCTAAGCTATAACAAAAATGTCTTCTTCTAGAAGGTAAAGAAAATACAGTTGAGAATAAGAAAAAGCATAGGATTGTACAAAATAATGTATAATCAAGGAAAAACTAAGAAAACAAGAAACTTCTTAACAATATAATTCATGGGGTTTGGAGCAATGCCGTAATATTATGTAACTACAGATTTCCACTATGACATGATAATAAAAACATAACATATTCTAAAAGAAAAAGATTAAGAACACTATGAATAAGAAATATAGCTTAGAATAGTCTTGGAGCTAAAGCAAGGCCAAAAGGCACTCGCTCAAACTCGTACTGTCCCATATATCACAATATATGTTTATATTCATTGCTTGTATGATGGATAGGTAAGGTTATAGAGTCAGGTTTTGCTGCCATGTGAGGTTATAAATATTTACAAGGTATATCCCTTCTCATGTGTTGTCTTCAATTATCTCCGACCTGTATCTTGTATTAAACATGACAAATCTTATCTATAAAAACAACCTTATTTTCTCTTTAAAATTCTTTACAGGCTAATAGTGAATATTAAAAATAAGTAAAACGTTTATTTTTTAAGTTGTAAACGAAGATATATTGCTATAAGATTGATTTTAGTCTGATCATTTTACTGAAGCATCGTAGATCTTATTCACCAATGTGTACATCAAGTAAACTTACTTCATGGTGTCTAATGAATCTACAAATATACACTTTAATATTAAATTCCTTTATAAAACGAAGCGCATATTGAAATTATGATAAACATATATTAGAAAACAATCTGAATATTAAATCATAATTTTGAAAAATTTTACCATCTAAAATGTCACAGCTGTGCGAAATAGTACTTTAAGCGACAAGTGAGGAAAACAGAACATGGCATGCTAATGTGAATTTGAGCCCGAGTGAAGAGAGGTGTGTTACGCCCTACAAGACGTTTAATTCGCATGTTGAATATTGTACTTGATCATAGATTGTTAGGTTTTATGTAAGTTCGTATCTTTTATAGTTTTTTTGGTTTTATTACTCTACTCTAGAGTCCTGTAAATTCTATCACCGAATAGTTCATACATCTTATTAACTCTGGTCTCCCTGGACTACCTAACGATTCTTTCCCTCAGAATATAGAAAGCTCTGCGTCTATTATTCGGACTTGGTTTCATCGTCCTCAGAAAATAAAAATGTGACAACTTGGGGGAGGTAGGGACAAAAATATCTACAGCGCTTTGCAAACGTTGGCCTAGGAAACGTTTTCAAGAATATTTTATAAGGAAGGGCTTCATGTAAACAGTCTCCTTATTCACATAAAACCCCGTTTCCAAAGCAATTTTGAAAAGTGTCCTTTAATATTTTAAATTAAATTGTTTCTTTATTTTAATAAGCAGATTGTTTTACTGAAACAAAAAACACTCCCCTCTCTTCTTAACTTATTTAGACAACTTTTTTTTCTAATAAAAATTCGCTCCTAATAATGTTTAGCCTACTATTATTGTTCAAGATTCAATACCTCTCTTTTAATTTTTCAAATTGCTTTACTTAATACCTATTTACTACTGCGGGAACAAATAAAAATACGGGCCTTCGGCCCGTAGCCGCTACGCGGCCTCGGCGCTTCGCGCCTCGTCCGCTCCGCAGCGTCGGCCCACTGGGCCGCTTCGCGGCCCGGGGGCCTCCCTGTGGCCGCTTCGCGGCCACATTGTTGTTGTTTTGTATGCTGTGTTGTTTCATTATTGTTCTTGTTACATGGCATTTTGCCATGTACCTAGCGAATTTTCACAGCCTCTCCACACAGGCCCGCTTCGCGGGCCTGAGAGGCTTTCTCACAAATTTGATTTTACTAATTAAGATTTTATTAATACTTTATTATTAATAGTATGCTATAATATTAAAACTAACAAGCATTATAAACAAAAATATATTCATGATTTTTGTTTTTAAATAAAAATACCGTTTCCGTCACTTAGGATCATAGATAAACAATATTAACATAGATGGCTCACTCAAAGATTTTAAAAAAATAGTTGATGGGATGCAGGAGGCTCAAGTAGTACAGTCTAGTGGTGACAGCGTGAAACTGTCACATATTTTTTTACATAGATCTTTGTTTACTTTTATTTTATTTTACTAAACGATTGGCAATTGTTTGTTTTTAAAAAAAATACTACAGCACAATCTAGTAGAGAATAGAGCAAATATATTTTTACTACTAGCGCTATTCAAGACTCTAGTGATGAGACCCCCAACTTAAATCATTAACACAAACTTGTCAATGGAGTGTTCCTACTACACTCGGGAGTGAACCATCTATCTTAGGATTGTCTGATTGAGCTGAAACCGGTCGCAATCGTTTTAGAATGACTTCGACCATATAGAGACTACTTCGAGGTTCTTCCGCTTTACGGGCCTGCTTTGTTCGGCGTGGTTTAGTGGAAGCCATTTTTGTCCTGTCTCTCTGGGACAGCAGGCTTACCAGGATGGAGCAAGAGGTAGAGGTCCATCTTTTATACTATATCCCCACCCTCTAGCACTACTAAACCCAACAGATATCGTACAAGTCTTTGACCTGGACGTATACATATATACAAGATTATATATATATGTATACCGATTGCGCCATTTGTGATGGTTCGATTGAGCTGAAATTGGTCTTAATCGATTCAGCTAGCCGTCTACCTAAACACGAAATACCTTGTTTTTAAAGCCATTTCAAGTTTCAAAAAAAATTTTTTTCATGACGTCATAACTTTGATTGATGACGTCATAATGTTTTTATAAACAATAGGCCTCGTAACGTTCACAACATCTCGCGATTTGCAAAGTTTCGTTTCAATTTGAGAACGCCTTCGAGAGTTATCGTTCGCCATACGAAAGGGTAGAAACTCTTACATACATATATATATATATACATATATATATATATATATATATACTATATATAAAACTTTTTTCGGACATATATTTTTGTTATCAGAAAGCCAATAGGAACCGATTCCGCTCACTCCACCCTCAACTTCCGTCATCCGAACAACCTCATAAGCGTCATTTCATTATGAAAATTCGCTAAAATGCAATTTTAGGTGAAAGTTTCCAATAAATTGGGGTAAAAGTTCCTCTAAATTTAGATTAAAGTTTTTACCATATAGTAGGGTAACGTGTGCGCAATTTCATAAGAATTGCTTTGTCATAAATTTAAAATATACTAACCTTTAGTAAGTAATAGCAACTAATCGTAACTGATGTTTTTATACAAAATTATCAGGAAATTACTGTTAGGGTCTGAAAAAGAATCTTTGACAGGAGTAGGGGGATCATCATTTATGTTCTGATGGGGTCTATAAATTGGAAATTCTATGATGAAAAACTGTATGATGATACATAGCATTTAGGAGCGCTGTGTAGAGTAGCAGTATTTACTGGAAGCTTATAACCCAATTTCGGGGCAAAAGGTTCTAATAGAGTGCCTTGGAAAGTTAAAAGTTTTGTGCTAAATTATCTTAGAAACAGGTTTACAAATTACTATCTAGATTAACTACTTACTGCTTCAACAAAACCATATTTTTGATTTCAAATAAGTAACGAATGGTTCAGAATCAATAATAACGTTGAAAGCGGAAGCACTATTTCCTGATATTAAGATGTCATCCCTCGCGGCCACCAGTCTACTTGTTGACCATGCATGATGCTCATGACAATCATTTCATAATTAACCATTTTAACTTTTATACTTTGATGTTACAATGTTGGGATAAGCAGCAATAACGTATCTGTGATTGGTCAGGAAACTTAGCTCACGAAAGGAAAACTCGATACGAGTTTTTCTTTTATATTTAGAAGTTATATGAGAAGTTTGACCAAGTTGCAAAACAAAACATTGAGAATCCAAGTAGTAGTAAATTTCACTGGTTTAATTGCTAACTTTGAAACTGTGTGTTACATTTTTAAAACCTCAGATTTCTACCAAAGTTCCATTACTCAATTGATGATAAAACAGAACTTTAGACGCATAAGATGATTTATGCTGGAGGTTTGTTATACTTATTGCGTACTGTTCTAACTTAACATAATGGACCCCACTAGTTTAGGAACATGGAACCAGTTTTATTCCTTTAGGGGGGCGGGGGGAGTCTTATTATTTATCTAATAAATAAACAAATAAAAACAACATAAAGCTACAATAAATACTTTTGAAGTTCTTAAAAGCAAAGTGTTTTGTCAGGCATTAAGTTTTTTTTATTTTCGTTTTTTAGACCCAAAATAACTCGAGAACATATTCTAGCAAGAGATGTGGTTGGGTGTATGGGTAAAACATTACTAACGTTTTTGATTTTTTTTATTATTATAGAAAAATATAAACCGGTACGGGAAACTTTTGGGCACAATGGACCCACTTAAGCGTCTAAGTGCCTTGGAAATAATCTCCACCAGAAAAAAAGTACGGGAAACTTTAAAGTTTCCGAATCATATCAGAATCAAAACACTCATCACTCATCCTCACTACTTGAACACGTTTTGCTCGTCCTCATAATAAAACTCGTTAACTCGTCTCTTTACAATAATGGAGAATAAATAAATATATCATTTTGATACTACCGAGTTTTGCAAAACATGAATAGTTGACACAATATAATTGTGCGAGAGACACAAGGAAATGTAACAAGCAAAATGCAATGCTACATGGGAACTGTTCATCATTCGACATTCGTCATACTTGATGGCTCGACATAACATGTCCCACTCTGTTTCGTTACGTCTAACTCATCAGGGCGCCGACAGAGCCTGAACTCACTCTGACCTTCAATTAATTCCGAAGAATATAATGTGAAGTACTTACCAGAGACGAGCGGTGCTCTCTTACCGCCATCATGCATGGCAAACATATATCATTTTGATACTACGAGTTTTGCAAAACATGAATAGTTGACACAATAATGTGCGAGAGACACAAGGAAATGTAACAAGCAAAATGCAATGCTACATCTGGGAACTGTTCCATCATTCGACATTCGTCATACTTGATGGCTCGACATAATGCCATGTCCCACTCTGTTTCGTTACGTCTAACTCATCAGGGCGCCGACAGAGCCTGAACTCACTCTGACCTTCAATTAATTCCGAAGAATATAATGTGAAGTACTTACCAGAGACGAGCGGTGCTCTCTTACCGCCATCATGCATGGCAAGCAAAACATATATCATTTGATACTACCGAGTTTTGCAAAACATGAATAGTTGACACAAATATAATTGCGAGAGACACAAGGAAATGTAACAAGCAAAATGCAATGCACATCTGGGAACTGTTCCATCATTCGACATTCGTCATACTTGATGGCTCGACATAATGCCATGTCCACTCTGTTTCGTTACGTCTAACTCATCAGGGCGCCGACAGAGCCTGAACTCACTCTGACCTTCAATTAATTCCGAAGAATATAATGTGAAGTACTTACCAGAGACGAGCGGTGCTCTCTTACCGGCCATCATGCATGGCAAGCAAAACATATATCATTTTGATACTACCGAGTTTTGCAAAACATGAATAGTTGACACAATATAATTGTGCGAGAGACACCAGGAAATGTAACAAGCAAAATGCAATGCTACATCTGGGAACTGTTCCATCATTCGACATTCGTCATACTTGATGGCTCGACATAATGCCATGTCCCACTCTGTTTCGTTACGTCTAACTCATCAGGCGCGCCGACAGAGCCTGAACTCACTCTGACCTTCAATTAATTCCGAAGAATATAATGTGAAGTACTTACCAGAGACGAGCGGTGCTCTCTTACCGCCATCATGCATGGCAAGCAAAACATATATCATTTTGATACTACCGAGTTTTGCAAAACATGAATAGTTGACACAATATAATTGTGCGAGAGACACCAAGGAAATGTAACAAGCAAAATGCAATGCTACATCTGGGAACTGTTCCATCATTCGACATTCGTCATCCTTGATGGCTCGACATAATGTCATGTCCCACTCTGTTTCGTTACGTCTAACTCATCAGGGCGCCGACAGAGCCTGAACTCACTCTGACCTTCAATTAATTCCGAAGAATATAATGTGAAGTACTTACCAGAGACGAGCGGTGCTCTCTTACCGCCATTATGCATGGCAAGCAAAACTATGTCATTTTGATACTACCGAGTTTTGCAAAACATGAATAGTTGACACAATATAATTGTGCGAGAGACACCAAGGAAATGTAACAAGCAAAATGCAATGCTACATCTGGGAACTGTTCCATCATTCGACATTCGTCATACTTGATGGCTCGACATAATGCCATGTCCCACTCTGTTTCGTTACGTCTAACTCATCAGGGCGCCGACAGAGCCTGAACTCACTCTGACCTTCAATTAATTCCGAAGAATATAATGTGAAGTACTTACCAGAGACGAGCGGTGCTCTCTTACCGCCATCATGCATGGCAAGCAAAACATATATCATTTGATACTACCGAGTTTTGCAAAACATGAATAGTTGACACAATATAATTGTGCGAGAGACACCTAGGAAATGTAACAAGCAAAATGCAATGCTACATCTGGAACTGTTCCATCATTCGACATTCGTCATACTTGATGGCTCGACATAATGCATGTCCCACTCTGTTTCGTTACGTCTAACTCATCAGGGCGCCGACAGAGCCTGAACTCACTCTGACTTCAATTAATTCCGAAGAATATAATGTGAAGTACTTACCAGAGACGAGCGGTGCTCTCTTACCGCCATCATGCATGGCAAGCAAAACATATATCATTTTGATACTACCGAGTTTTGCAAAACATGAATAGTTGACACAATATAATTGTGCGAGAGACACCAAGGAAATGTAACAAGCAAAATGCAATGCTACATCTGGGAACTGTTCCATCATTCGACATTCGTCATACTTTGATGGCTCGACATAATGCCATGTCCCACTCTGTTTCGTTACGTCTAACTCATCAGGGCGCGACAGAGCCTGAACTCACTCTGACCTTCAATTAATTCCGAAGAATATAATGTGAAGTACTTACCAGAGACGACGGTGCTCTCTTACCGCCATCATGCATGGCAAGCAAAACATATATCATTTTGATACTACCGAGTTTTGCAAAAAATGAATAGTTGACACAATATAATTGTGCGAGAGACACCAAGGAAATGTAACAAGCAAAATGCAATGCTACATCTGGGAACTGTTCCATCATTCGACATTCGTCATACTTGATGGCTCGACATAATGTCATGTCCCACTCTGTTTCGTTACGTCTAAACTCATCAGGGCGCCGACAGAGCCTGAACTCACTCTGACCTTCAATTAATTCCGAAGAATATAATGTGAAGTACTTACCAGAGACGAGCGGTGCTCTCTTACCGCCATCATGCATGGCAAGCAAAACATATATCATTTTGATACTACCGAGTTTGCAAAACATGAATAGTTGACACAATATAATTGTGCGAGAGACACCAAGGAAATGTAACAAGCAAAATGCAATGCTACATCTGGGAACTGTTCCATCATTCGACATTCGTCATACTTGATGGCTCGACATAATGCCATGTCCCACTCTGTTTCGTTACGTCTAACTCATCAGGGCGCCGACAGAGCCTGAACTCACTCTGACCTTCAATTAATTCCGAAGAATATAATGTGAAGTACTTACCAGAGACGAGCGGTGCTCTCTTACCGCCATCATGCATGGCAAGCAAAACATATATCATTTTTTGATACTACCGAGTTTGCAAAACATGAATAGTTGACACAATATAATTGTGCGAGAGACACCAAGGAAATGTAACAAGCAAAATGCAATGCTACATCTGGGAACTGTTCCATCATTCGACATTCGTCATACTTGATGGCTCGACATAATGCCATGTCCCACTCTGTTCGTTACGTCTAACTCATCAGGGCGCCGACAGAGCCTGAACTCACTCTGACCTTCAATTAATTCCGAAGAATATAATGTGAAGTACTTACCAGAGACGAGCGGTGCTCTCTTACCGCCATCATGCATGGCAAGCAAAACATATATCATTTTGATACTACCGAGTTTTGCAAACATGAATAGTTGACACAATATAATTGTGCGAGAGACACCAAGGAAATGTAACAAGCAAAATGCAATGCTACATCTGGGAACTGTTCCATCATTCGACATTCGTCATACTTGATGGCTCGACATAATGCCATGTCCCACTCTGTTTCGTTACGTCTAACTCATCAGGGCGCCGACAGAGCCTGAACTCACTCTGACCTTCAATTAATTCCGAAGAATATAATGTGAAGTACTTACCAGAGACGAGCGGTGCTCTCTTACCGCCATCATGCATGGCAAGCAAAACATATATCATTTTGATACTACCGAGTTTTGCAAAACATGAATAGTTGACACATATATTGTGCGAGAGACACCAAGGAAATGTAACAAGCAAAATGCAATGCTACATCTGGGAACTGTTCCATCATTCGACATTCGTCATACTTGATGGCTCGACATAATGCCATGTCCCACTCTGTTCGTTACGTCTAACTCATCAGGGCGCCGACAGAGCCTGAACTCACTCTGACCTTCAATTAATTCCGAAGAATATAATGTGAAGTACTTACCAGAGACGAGCGGTGCTCTCTTACCGCCATCATGCATGGCAAGCAAAACATATATCATTTTGATACTACCGAGTTTTGCAAAACATGAATAGTTGACACAATATAATTGTGCGAGAGACACCAAGGAAATGTAACAAGCAAAATGCAATGCTACATCTGGGAACTGTTCCATCATTCGACATTCGTCATACTTGATGGATCGAAATAATGCCATGTCCACTCTGTTTCGTTACGTCTAACTCATCAGGGCGCCGACAGAGCCTGAACTCACTCTGACCTTCAATTAATTCCGAAGAATATAATGTGAAGTACTTACCAGAGACGAGCGGTGCTCTCTTACCGCCATCATGCATGGCAAGCAAAACATAATATCATTTTGATACTACCGAGGTTTTGCAAAACATGAATAGTTGACACAATATAATTGTGCGAGAGACACAGGAAATGTAACAAGCAAAATGCAATGCTACATCTGGGAACTGTTCATCATTCGACATTCGTCATACTTGATGGCTCGACATAATGTCATGTCCCACTCTGTTTCTTTACGTCTAACTCATCAGGGCGCCGACAGAGCCTGAATTCACTCTGACCTTCAATTAATTCCGAAGAATATAATGTGAAGTACTTACCAGAGACGAGCGGTGCTCTCTTACCGCCATCATGCATGGCAAGCAAAACATATATCATTTTGATACTACCGAGTTTTGCAAAACATGAATAGTTGAACAATATAATTGTGCGAGAGACACCAAGGAAATGTAACAAGCAAATGCAATGCTACATCTGGGAACTGTTCCATCATTCGACATTCGTCATACTTGATGGCTCGACATAATGCCATGTCCCACTCTGTTTCGTTACGTCTAACTCATCAGGGCGCCGACAGAGCCTGAATTACTCTGACCTTCAATTAATTCCGAAGATATAATGTGAAGTACTTACCAGAGACGAGCGGTGCTCTTACCGCCATCATGCATGGCAAGCAAAACATATATCATTTTTGATACACCGAGTTTTGCAAACATGAATAGTTGACACAATATATTGTGCGGAGACACCAAGGAATGTAACAAGCAAATGCAATGCTACATCTGGAACTGTTCCATCATTCGACATTCGTCATACTTGATGGCTCGACATAATGCCATGTCCCACTCTGTTTCGTTACGTCTAACTCATCAGGGCGCCGACAGAGCCTGAAACTCACTCTGACCTTCATTAATTCCGAAGAATATAATGTGAAGTACTTACAGAGACGAGCGGTGCTCTCTTACCGCCATCATGCATGGCAAGCAAAACATATATCATTTTGATACTACCGAGTTTTGCAAAACATGATAGTTGACACAATATAATTGTGCGAGAGACACCAAGGAAATGTAACAAGCAAAATGCAATGCTACATCTGGGAACTGTTCCATCATTCGACATTCGTCATACTTGATGGCTCGACATAATGCCATGTCCCACTCTGTTTCGTTACGTCTAACTCATCAGGGCGCCGACAGAGCCTGAACTCACTCTGACCTTCAATTAATTCCGAAGAATATAATGTGAAGTACTTACCAGAGACGAGCGGTGCTCTCTTACCGCCATCATGCATGGCAAGCAAAACATATATCATTTTGATACTACCGAGTTTTGCAAAACATTGAATAGTTGACACAATATAATTGTGCGAGAGACACCAAGGAAATGTAACAAGCAAAATGCAATGCTACATCTGGAACTGTTCCATCATTCGACATTCGTCATACTTGATGGCTCGACATAATGCCATGTCACTCTGTTTCGTTACGTCTAACTCATCAGGGCGCCGACAGAGCCTGAACTCACTCTGACCTTCAATTAATTCCGAAGAATATAATGTGAAGTATTTACCAGAGACGAGCGGTGCTCTCTTACCGCCATCATGCATGGCAAGCAAAACATATATCATTTTAATACTACCGAGTTTTGCAAAACATGAATAGTTGACACAATATAATTGTGCGAGAGACACCAAGGAAATGTAACAAGCAAAATGCAATGCTACATCTGGAACTTTCCATCATTCGACATTCGTCATACTTGATGGCTCGACATAATGCCATGTCCCACTCTGTTTCGTTACGTCTAACTCATCAGGGCGCCGACAGAGCCTGAACTCACTCTGACCTTCAATTAATTCCGAAGAATAAATGTGAAGTACTTACCAGAGACGAGCGTGCTCTCTTACCGCCATCATGCAATGGCAAGCAAAACATATATCATTTTGATACTACCGAGTTTTGCAAAACATGAATAGTTGACACAATATAATTGTGCGAGAGACACCAAGGAATGTAACAAGCAAAATGCAATGCTACATCTGGGAACTGTTCCTCATTCGACATTCGTCATACTTGATGGCTCGACATAATGCCATGTCCCACTCTGTTTCGTTACGTCTAACTCATCAGGGCGCCGACAGAGCCTGAACTCACTCTGACCTTCAATTAATTCCGAAGAATATAAATGTGAAGTACTTACCAGAGACGAGCGGTGCTCTCTTACCGCCATCATGCATGGCAGCAAAACATATATCATTTTGATACTACCGAGTTTGCAAAACATGAATAGTTGACACAATATAATTGTGCGAGAGACACCAAGGAAATGTAACAAGCAAAAATGCAATGCTACATCTGGGAACTGTTCCATCATTCGACATTCGTCATACTTGATGGCTCGACATAATGCCATGTCCCACTCTGTTTCGTTACGTCTAACTCATCAGGGCGCCGACAGAGCCTGAACTCACTCTGACCTTCAATTAATTCCGAAGAATATAATGTGAAGTACTTACCAGAGACGAGCGGTGCTCTCTTACCGCATCATGCATGGCAAGCAAAACATATATCATTTTGATTACTACCGAGTTTTGCAAAACATGAATAGTTGACACAATAATTTGGCGAGAGACACAACGAAAATGTACACGAAAATGCAATGCTATCAAATGGAACGTTGCCAATATCATTCGACAATTCGTTCAGATAACTGATGGCTTCGCCACTAATGCCTATGGTCCACACACTCACACCACACCCACTCTGGTTTCGCCGCGTTACGCGGGCTCTAACTCATCAGCATGGCGCGCACGAGCCGAACCTCACATTCTATCTGACCTTGCAATTCATAATTCGAAGAATTTATATGTGAAGTTACTGTACCAGAGACGAGCGGTGCTCTCTTAACCCGCCATCTAATGCATGTGGCAAAAACAAAACATATATCAATTTTGGATACTACGAGTTTTGCAAAAGCATGGAATAGTTGAACAAAATAAAAATTTTGTGCGAGAGACACCCCAGGAAATGTACACAAAGCAACATGCAATGGCTAACAAAACAACATCTGGGAAACTGTTCCTCATCTTCGAACAACAATATCGTCATTAATAACTATGATGGCTCGACTAATGCCAATATAACCCAACCACAAAACCAAACACTAACCAAATACCAATCCCATACATTATACTTTGTGTAAATACTCGGTTTCGCGTTACGGGTCTAATAACTCATTCTAAATGGATTTTCATGTTGGTGGGCAAACTCGGTAGACAATGAATAGCGCCGCAGAGTCTAGACTTCTTATCGCCTTTGCCATGCATTATGGCGGCGTATATGAGCCTAAGACAGAGAAGAGAATTAACAA
>JACMZG010001911.1:66303422-66319323 GCA_018340805.1 Microvelia longipes
GTTAGTTTCTTGGTTGGTTTATTTAAAGGATTTAGGGCAATTCCTTCGAATAATAATAAAAAATTAGTAACGAATAGTTCATAATATTAAGGAAACTGCTCCAGTCATAAACCATTAACGGAAAACTTAAGCAAGAAATGGATTGCCAAGCACGGAAATACGCATTCCATCGGAAATTTGCCCCACATGTGGACCACCGCGCCTGATTTGGTTTTACTAATAAATTTAAAAATTTGATTATTTCGTGACCTTATGTCACTTTAATAAACTAGCAATATGACAAACTGATATTGATCAACAACCATGGGGTCCTTTTGTGGCCAAAGGGAGATACAAGGTCCACGCCGCTCCGACGCCGTGGAGTAACAGTAATCATAAAATAAATAACAATTCCAAAAAATAAGTTTTTTAATTTAACAATTAGTAGAAATCGATTTAATAATGGTAAAATTTTTACTGTATAGTTGTAGAATTTTTCTACATATGTTAAATGATTTTTCATTTTCTGCCAAAATATGTTATTCATAATTAGACTATATAATTTTACATAATAATATAATACTACTATTGAATAAATACAAATAATTAATTTAAATATAAAGTTATGAATTCTAAGAAAATAAAGAATAACTATAATTAAAGTCTGTTGACATTAAGCGTGTTAGATCTTAAAAGTGAAAAACACAAACTTTATAAGCTTCTCCAATACTTATGAACTCTATATAAGAGAAGTTGTCCCATACTCATCTATTTTCCTTGAAAACAGTGGCGACACATTTTTTCACAGACATATTATTTCTAGATTGGCCCTATAGGTTAAATTTTGAAACATTGCAAAAATAACGTGACCACTATTCGCTTATAAATATAATGAAATAATTGCTGCACAATTACAGAAACTTATATAGGAGAACGTTAAAAATAGAATCAAAACACTAACAATGTGCAGGATGACAAAAACAATTTTATTTATTATAACCTTAACTCACTCTTTGAGGAGGTATAAATGAGGTTACAAAGAGCCCCTGATAGCTCCAATAAGATGTTTTAGGCCTCTCAATTTATTAAAATAGGCTATGATCCTTCTAGTACATATCTCAATGCTTTTTACTTTTCCTCATTTATACCGTAGGTATATAGGAAAAGTATTGTGTTTGCAAAAAAAAATCCAAAACCGGGATGAAACCGGAATTATCCGTTTCAGGTGTTTTAAAGGCCTCCTGAGTGGTTTCCGCAAAGTCTGTATGTGAGTGTGTGTGCATGTTATCATCGTAGCGCCCAGTGTATTTATGCTAGAGAGTCGAAATTTTGTACAAAAATCAGTCTACCGGTTTGCTTGTGCTATTCGGAAATTTATTTTATGAAGTCATCAACCCGCAATAATGACTCAGCGAAAATTTCGAAAAATTAGCAAACGCGGGAAAATGATGCGATTGGATTGAGATTTGGCACACATGTGACTATGTATAAGGCTAACATATGTGCTTATATTATTATCAGCATTGGTTCAACTTCTATTGAATGTCTTTTTTTTGTTTTTTTTTTTAAAAATTGCAAAAACTTAGGAAATGGTCCAATTGACTTGAAATTCAATACAAGTGTATAATATTACCTAATAAATAAGTATATCCATGATTTTTGTTGGATCATAAAAATTACGGAGCATTTAGCGTGGTCAGTGCTGTATGGATGACCGCTGATACGGATGCATTTACTATCTGAAGACGAACGAAGCGACTCCAAAGGCATGTTGCAGTTTAAATTTGGCGAACTCTATTTCTGAGAACGAGCAAAGTGAGTTCGAAGCAGGGAGGATGAGCGTAGCGAATCCGATGTAATGAGGAAAATTTCCGAGGTACTCTGTACCCGATTTTTACTTGACTTTCTTTTCAGGGCTTAGGTTTATTGTAATTTATTACTTTTGTGATTTTTTAAAAAAAAATTTGGCATCTAGTTTAAGAATTGTTTAATTAGGTGTAATTGAGAATTAAATTATTTTTTATTTTATTTTTTATTTATTTATTTTACAATACAACGTATTACAAATATTAAATTAGACTCAAAAAATATTTTTGAAGAGATATTATCAATTATTAGTTCTCATTTAAGTAATGTCTTTGTGAGCGAGGAGAAATAATTAATAAAACTTAATTAACTTTAATAAACCTCAAGAAAAAGTATAATTTTAGTAACAGCATTTTTTGAGTACAAACTTCTTATTTTTCTTAATTTACATATAATAGAATCTTTAAGTTAATACTTAGTACAATACCTTCCTTAAACTAAAAATACAACATGGCGGAGCTTAGAGAACTAACATCTTTTTCAATATGATTTAACTTTAAATCTAAATCAGATTTTAATTATTAGCAAAAAATAATCTTTATTTAAGTAGTTCATCTCATAGAACTAGATTATTTTATTAGTTACTAATATTTCTAATTTAAAAAACAAGATAATAGAACAACGGTTATATTGTTAAAACATTATTGTCATTTAGCGAAACTATTGTTCAACTACAACAAGAATGTAGTCTTCAGCACTCCTAGCGGCAAATAGATGAACTCTTAACTGTAAATTTGTTTTACTCCGCACAAACAAAATCGTATTTTTACTGTGGATACAAATTTTGCTCTTCACGGTCCGTATTACTGGGAATAAAGTGAACCTATATTTCCTACTTAAGAAGAAAATCTTTTCGAAAACCTGTCTCAGATCGTGGGATAATGAAGCTTAGTTGTTCATGCGGCAGACTGCTTTCCGCACTGATCAGTACAACACTCAAACTCAGGTAATAAGTATGAGTAGTTAGAAGGTCTAAGTTGGATAAACCTCATACTATATCAGATACTTTTTGCCCTCTCTATAATATTTCACCTTCTCTATATTCATGAATAAACCTGTAAAGCTCTTTTGCCTCTTCTTTTGCCTCTATCTCTTGAAAGCTTAATTTACCTCCCAAAGCCATTTTTACTTTAAAATGAATTCGATATCATTTATTTCTTTACCTTTTTTCTTATAAAATTACTCTCATTTAAAAAGTGTCAAGTGTTTCACTGGTGCTCCGATTTTTCTCGCATCTTTCCAGCTCATCCCTCTCCCAAACCCCCTCCAGTACTCCCTCCCTCATACCATAACGGTGAAACATAATAAATCTTCTTTTAAAACATTGTTGAGGATTTCTCTTTAGAATTATCTGAGCTTAAATATGATAAAAAGAAAAAAACTTAATGCTCTTTGGTAAAAATGACAATCTTACAACTAAACCAGTGCACTTTACGATTTATTTAAAATTATTTAAAGTGCTTTAAGAGGTAATTAAGAACAACTTAAGATAACTAATTAAGATACAGTAAGATTAATTCCTATGACAATAAGACGGGTTATAAAGTAAATGCATACACTACATCCAGCTAAGCCCGCAGTACATCTTACTATTAGCTAATTTTCTATGGGAAAATGTGCTAGTGAGTTGGACCGAGAAGTGAGAAAAATAGCCTCATCAGAGGTCCCTTATCAGGAAAAATAGAGTTCAAAAACTTAGTTTAAAACCAGGTTGTTGTGACGTCATTAACCCGATTGGCAGAGTTAGCAAGTTTTTCAATACTTGGTAAAACAAAATTTTCGCCGGAAAAGGGTCCTTATTTATGTTTTTATATTGCTAAATTGAATGAAACCAGTACAGAGTCAATAGAACAATCAAAGTGACCAAAAAGTCGAAAAAACCGTGGTTATACACCAGAATACTAAATAAATCTTTATTTCTAATAAATTTACACAAGTAAACAACAGAAAAAGTCAAACATGTTATATATCAAAATAATTCATATTTTTGCATTGAAGTATTCAATGAAGTATTGTATAAACAAAGAAGCATGTCGTTTCCCGTGTTTTTTTGATGCGCTGAATGTAATTAATCCGGTCCGGAGTCATTACGACCACTCAAAGTACTCAAAACTAGGGTTACCAGGTTAGAATCACGACTACGGGAATAAATTTTAACGTCATACATACACTATATAGACTTTAAACTACAAAATAATTCTGCCGAATAGGTCCTCAAGACGAGTGAAATTTTCCTTTGAAAGTTGTATGTACATGTATGCTTTAACAACTGAGCAACACCACATATTATTTAATTTTTTCAGACTTTCCAGAACAGAAAACAAATCGCATAGACAGAGATTTAATTTACTGCGCATAATGCTGTGCAGTGCTGATTTTGATAACTAATGTTTTTTTTATAATCTATAAGATAAATATGCTCATTTTCTTTAAAATCCGAAATAATTAATAACAAGCTGTGACGTTATTGCTCAGGTTATATAACATATTATACCAGCAGGAAAATGCAAGCAAGGAATGAATTGCTAAGCTCGGATGCACGCATATTAAAGAAAATTCACTTAACTTATTCTTCAAGAAATTTCACGTGACTAGCTTACATTTTGACTTCCATACTTCCTCCCACCTCACTAGCTACTCTCATTTCCTCAGCCTCATTTATACTGCGCTTATCATCATAATCAGCATTTAAAACAAGCTAATTTTAATTATAAGTTATTTATGTACCAAGGGAGTAAAGAATGCTATTATTTCCCTGAGCAGTTAGTTGGTTCCTAAGGCGTAAGCCGAGGGAACCAACGTATTTAACTCCCGAGGCGAAACCGAGGGATTTATGTGTTAAACTTCCGAGGCAAAGCCGAGGAAGTTATGACTATTAACTCCCGAGGCTAAGCCGAGGGGGAAAAAGATCATTTTATTCCAAAGGTGCATACAAGATTTTATCTTCAGACGTTGAATTTATTTTAGCACGTTTTGTTGTATTTTATTTTATTTTTTTGGTCGGCTACCCCGTATAAATTTTGAAGGTGCTGCCCCCTAAAAAAACAATTTTTTTTTATTGCTCCAAACAAATTTTTTCACCTGAAACGGATTTTGAGCGAATAACATTTTTTTTTTTTGGTCGGGCCCCCATTATAAATTATGGGGACGCCACCCTCGGGAAAATTTAAATAAAATTGTTCGGTCTTCTGTATAAATTAAGAGAATACTACTCACGTAAAAAACTAATATAATTGGCTCTAATAATAACCCAATAATAGGAAACACTTTTCACTCCCAAGGGAGAAAAATATACTTTTTACTCCCAAGGGAGTGAAAAGTAACTTCCAAGCTTCATACCATGGAATAAGAAATCCCAACTCATTAGCTTACAGTTGTAAGAGCATTAAATTGCAGTCTAAGCTAAGTTGTTTACCAAAAAGCACATGCATTAATTTAAAAATCTTAAGAACTGTGCTAGACACAGAAAACATTATTTAAAAAACATTTTACCAAAAAAAATACTAATGAATTTTTTAAATTGAAGCCATTTTAAGCCATTTATAGATGTAAATTTGTGTCAAATTTCCACTCAACTGGTCATTTTTTAAAAATTTTTAATTGAAGTTTCCGATATCTAGCGAAATAGGTCTTTTTGGTCAAAACAATTTGACCATATGTATGATTCTTGTGGTAGGAAGTTTCAACTCTCTAGCAAGAATAAATTGGCACAAATGTGCACATCCAATCATTTGTCTCGAAAACTGCGCCAGCCACGGATGCGGTTGATGGCACATTCCATTCTGTAAACCTCAAAGAAACACTTTTCTCACTAATCTTTTCTACTATCGTAATTATTATTATGATCTTTTTAGAAGTTTGAAGTGACGTAATTTTTAAACGCCCTGATGGATTAACCAAAATCTAATTAGTTCTCTCTCTCATAGCACCCGTATTCTGTTTATAATTCTGATTATAAGTTTCACTGGAATAGGATCAACCGTTTCAGGTATAGCGTATATACAAGATATGTTTACACTCATACATACAGACACACACACAGAATCCAATTTTGTTTTCGATTTTTGGGATCTGTTGTTGCTGAAACATCGACATTTGAAAAACGTTTAAAATAAGGTTAATATGTTTCAAGTTAATTTCTTAGAGTATTTAGCAGTATAATAAAATTGTTATTTTTCCCCTTTAGCAGTTCGTAATTTCGTAACCCGGAAACCTCTAACTTTCTCTATAACAGTTCGGAATTTCGTAACCCGAAAACTTCTAGCTCTCTCTATAACAGTTCGGAATTTCGTAACCCGGAAACTTCAAGCTCTCTCTATAACAGTTCCAAAAATAATCAACGAAAACTATTATTTTAATCAGAAAACAATTCGATATTGTCTAAACCTAAAAAGAATTATTATAATAATAATTAGTAAAATTTTTGTCAAATGTTTTCGTTTAGACCTATGTTAAATTAAACATTGTCTATATTGCATTAGGCAACATATTAAAGTTATTTAATATTGCAACATAAAATAACATATGTATTACATTCAACATATGAATTGCAACACATGTTTTAAACACATACGAACGAAATATTTACTAGCACTAAGATAGAAAAGCGAGTTTCTCACTAATATGGATGAATACAACTCACTCTTAAAATGTATCCCTTCATTATACTGTATCATATATTTATTAAATATATTTCCTATTTTAAAATTGTATGTATATTGTATTTGCATATATAAAACGATTTCCCCCAATAATTATTAATGTGCATGCGGAGGATGCCTTTGAATTAAATTTTACAGGCCTTAAAATATATGAGGAAAACTTCATAGTCAAAGTATTATTTAGAATAATATTGTATTACAGAGATAGAATGGAATTTGTCAAAGGAAAATTGCTTACGGAGAAAATTAATGCAAACGTACTGTAAAAGGAAATTTTAACTGATTTTTTCTGCCATGTTTTGTTTATCGATCTTATTCATATCTTTCTCTGCCATTTTTAAGGTTATTTTTTTTTATGAAAATTAATTAATTAATAAACAGTGGAAAATAATAACCTTTGAAATAGGCTCTGCATCTTCACCTATCTATCTATCTTTATATTATATATAATATATATATATATATTATATATATAATATATAATTATTAATATATATATATTTTATATATATATATATATATATATTATTTATTATTTATTATTTGTGATCATGGACCTTTGAAACGGATTTTGGTTATGGTTCGACTCCCACTATATATCTAGATAGATAGGTAAAGATGCAGAGCTTATTATTTATATATATATATATATATATATATATTAATATATATATATATATAATATAATATATAATATATATATATATATATATATATATATATATATATATATATAACCAATTAAATTAAGATAAAACTAAATAGTACGACATTCAAAGGAATAAAACTCACTGCAAGCTTTCGAGTGCGTCTACACCCTTCAACAGGCCGAGAAGAAATTATATATATATATATTATATATAATATATATAATATATATATATATAATTAAGATAAAAACTAAATAGTACGACATTCAAGGAATATGCAAGCTTTCGAGTGCGTCTACACCCTTCAACAGGCCGAGAAACTTTATATATAATATATATATATATAATATATATATATATATATATATATATATATATATATATATATAATATTAAGTTATTGTTATTGAGTTTTTCGTTAACTTCAAACAACTTAATTTCGATTATCACTATCCTGCACCAGGTCAAGAAAATTGAATCTTTAACCAGCATTAGGCCTGAAGCTGTTTGAGATTTATACTGCAAGCTGCTTTTTATTTATGTTTCATAATTTCTCGGATTGTATGCCAATTCAGGCCCATTTGTTGGACTTTCCTATCGGTTTTAACATGAGTACACTTTTAAGTGCTTTCAGAGGAAGATAAATCTGATCTTATTAATAATATAATAATTGTACATATTATACAGGTAATTATAGATATGTTTCCTCTCAGCAAAATGCAAATCCTCGTGTCATTAGCTAGTCATCTGACCTTAAATGATAATTACTTGTAATTAATTATTGTTGATTATAATAATATAATACATAATATTGTTAGTATTGCTTCCCACGCTCTGTGAGGTACTAACAACAATTTAAATCATTTTATCTCCAGACGGTGTATAATGTAAAGTTTATTCAATAGTTTTTAGAGAGATAAGAAGCACTTTTCACTCCCTTGGGAGTAAAAAGTAACTTTTTTCTCCTGGGATAAAAAGTGTTTATTGTCTAAATTTATACAGGTGACTGAACATTTTTTTTTTAATTTTCCCGGGGGTGGGAAAATTAATAAGAGGGACCAGACCAAAAAAAAAATTGTTTTGACTCAAAATCTGTTTCAGGCCAAAAGAAGTTGTTTGGAAAAAAAGTTGTTGATTTTTTTGGGGGTACTATCCACAAAATTTATGAAGAACTCGAACAAAAAATTTTAGAAGAAAGAAGATTCTTAGAAGGTAAAGAAATTCTTTGCCAACTTTACAGCCGCCCGGAAAAAACGAATTATATATGTTTGAAACGTCCTTTAACGTGGTTAAGCACCTCTGAAACGGATTTTGAATACCCTCACGGGTCTAACTCCCACAGTGACACCTACATCTTTAGAAAATTGTTCATAGGTAATTCGTTCAAAATAGACCAGTTCTGAGATGTAGAGCTTAACTTACTCTTAAACCATCATGGAGGTTACATGTGCTACGTGAGAATGTTGTCTCAAGAAACAGCACATTTGTGTAAAATATCACAGTCTAAACACCACGTAAATAGGAGGTATATTATCATTGTAAGGACGGTGTAAATACGATGCTCGTGTGCACCGTAGCCGGGAGGCAAATACCAACATATTTTTTAGTCCCAAACCCCAGCAAGAAAAAACAAAGAGATAAAGAATAAAAAATTTAAAATATAACTCCCATGTGAGAGACCCCTCCCCCTCCAGTGTGGCTGAAGCAAAACATTATAAATTCTAAAACTGTTCTCACTTGGTAGGGGGTATGTTGGATCAAAGCTAAGGCTATTATAAATAGGTTATCCTGAGTATCATGTGACGTTATTAAACTTAATAATTAACTCTATAAAGAAAAATAACCAAAACGTGATCTTTATTTACGTAGCAAGGTAGGAAAATGGAATTGTTTAAATAGTAATAAATGTAACCTCTGAAATGATGGCGAGGAAATGCTATGAAAATTACCTGCAGAGGCGATAAGGAAGCAGGTAATTTATAATTCGCCAGCCAATGTCAAGTCGAGATAGATAAAAATCTTTCGGGTCAGTAATGACTTCTTTACTGCCTTTCTGCATTGTATACAATATTTTCTCTACTCATTCTAAAATTCAATATCCTTCGCTATTTTTCTTAGTCATAACATCAGAAATAATAATATTTTGTACTCTTTTAGAATATTGAAATAGCTCCTTTAGTTAGATGTCTAAGACTTGTTATGTATATTTATGTAATTTAAATACTTATAATAATACTAAATTAAGCATTTGTCACTTAGATTACAGTAATTTTAGTTAGCAC
The DNA here is from genome assembly GCA_018340805.1 of Microvelia longipes. Lineage (NCBI taxonomy): Eukaryota > Metazoa > Arthropoda > Insecta > Hemiptera > Veliidae > Microvelia > Microvelia longipes. Next base: position 66,312,861 of record JACMZG010001911.1, read on the forward strand.
TAGTTTTATTTCTTGATAGTTTTGTTTGCTACAGGACTTAGGCCCGTATTCAAAGACGTTTCCTAACATTTTCCTAACTTTTTCCTAACATTTTTCTAACATTCTCCTAACTTTTTCCAAACATTTTCCTAACTCCTAACATTCTCCTAACATTTTCCTAACATTCCTAACATTCTCCTATCGTGTTTAAAAGTCTTTAGAGGCTTGGCATGATTTATTTAGTAAGAACCTAAGGTAGTTAAGTCAAAAAGTGATACCATTGTAAGTAACGTAATATATCACAAAATATCAATGTTATTAACTTATTACCTGGATTTACGACACACTTTGTCATAAACAACAATGCGGCCTTGCTTTGGCGAATGTTAAATATATTAGAATTTTTTTACATATGTTTTCAGTAAACAGTAGAGTTAATACAAATACAATGTTCAATTATTGTAACAGCTTTCTTAAATAAAGCAGTATCAAGCGTTTCAAGTTTGAACGTGGACCAGGTTGTACGAATCCAAAAGGTGTCTAAATGAAGACCTGTTAATCAGTGCAACACTGTTTTCATTTTGCTAAATCATTTACACAATTTTGTTTTTCGTATTTTGTCATCAAATTCCTTTTGTTTGTGTAAAATGTTTTGGTATAATAATGGCTGAATATTCACACCGGACCAACTGAATTTCCTCTTTGAATTGATAGCCCGCCACAAACAGACCATAGAAAATAAAAAATCTGATTGTGTTAAAAATATTTCAGGGTAAACTCCCTAATAGTAAAGTAGTGGATTAACAGTAACTTATATTATGTAAATTATGTAGATAGTTATTAATACGACAAAGTGTGTCGTAAATCCAGGTAATAAGTTAATAACATAGATATTTGCGATATATTACGTTATTTACAATGGTATCACTTTTGACTAACTACCTAGGTTCTTACTAAAAAAAATCATGCGAAGCCTCTAAATGACTTTTTAAACACGGGAACGATCATTTAAATTTCGTGGCTTTAAAAACATTTCTCTACCTAAACCTAAGGTGAGTGTTAGGAGGGTAGGAAAATGTTAGAAAAAGTTAGGAAAATGTTAGGAGAATGTTAGGAAAATGTTAGGAAAAAGTTAGGTGTAAGAAAATGTTAGGAAAAGTTAGGAGAATGTTAGGAAAATGTTTAGGAAAAAGTTAGGAAAATGTTAGGAAAATGTTAGGAAAACGTCTTTGAATACGGGCCTTAGTGTTTAGTGTTGGCTAGCTTTTCATGGTCTGCCTCCGTGGCCGTGATCGTAAGGCGTTCGATTTCGGCACCGGAGGACCGGGTTCGCAGCCCGGGCTATACTCGAAGATTATATGAATAGTATTTGTATTGAAAAGATTTCGCCAACTTTAATTAATTCTTAGAGTGTAGTAGATGCAACCCACTTGAGGTAGTTCCCGCAGGGTGAATACCCTGACGGGCCGAAAGGCCCTAAAACGGGAATTTTTTTACCTTTTCATGGTAGTGAGAGCCTTTTCATCTTATCTGTACTTGATGTTCAGGCAGCTTCAAATGGTTATTAAACTTAACAATTATTAGTCAATTTAGTGGTTTCTTTCATGTTTTTTTTCATTATTTGTTTTAATTTTTACTTTAAGTAAAGGTATGACATAAGGTTAATATTAAAGGTTTATTTGTTGAGTCCTAAAATATGATGCAATAAATAACTATTTATTCAGATTCATATTAATGTTATTAGATAATCAAACGGAATCGATTCCCCTACCCCTACCTCCCCCTCTTGATTCCAGCCATCCAGCATCTAGCTAGGTCAGAGCTTAGATAAAACTCTTCAAATACAATGAATGTATTTATTTATTGACACAATATAATTGTGCGAGACACCAAGGAAATGTAACAAGCAAAATGCAATGCTACATCTGGGAACTGTTCCATCATTCGACACTTCGTCATACTTGATGGCTCGACATAATGCCATGTCCCACTCTGTTTCGTTACGTCTAACTCATCAGGGCGCCGACAGAGCCTGAACTCACTCTGACCTTCAATTAATTCGAAGAATATAATGTGAAGTACTTACCAGAGACGAGCGGTGCTCTCTTACCGCCATCATGCATGGCAAGCAAAACATATATCATTTTGATACTACCGAGTTTTGCAAAACATGAATAGTTGACACAATATAATTGTGCGAGAGACACCAAGGAAATGTAACAAGCAAAATGCAATGCTACATCTGGGAACTGTTCCATCATTCGACATTCGTCATACTTGATGGCTCGACATAATGCCATGTCCCACTCTGTTTCGTTACGTCTAACTCATCAGGGCGCCGACAGAGCCTGAACTCACTCTGACCTTCAATTAATTCCGAAGAATATAATGTGAAGTACTTACCAGAGACGAGCGGTGCTCTCTTACCGCCATCATGCATGGCAAGCAAAACATATATCATTTGATACTACCGAGTTTTGCAAAACATGAATAGTTGACACAAATAATTGTGCGAGAGACACCAAGGAAATGTAACAAGCAAAATGCAATGCTACATCTGGGAACTGTTCCATCATTCGACATTCGTCATACTTGATGGCTCGACATAATGCCATGTCCCACTCTGTTTCGTTACGTCTAACTCATCACGGCACCAACAGAGTCTAAACTCACTCTGACCTTCATTAATTCCGATGAATATAATGTGGAGTATTTACCAGAGACGAGCGGTGCTCTCTTACCGCCATCATGCATGGCAAGCAAAACATATATCATTTTGATACTACCGAGTTTTGCAAAACATGAATAGTTGACACAATATAATTGTGCGAGAGACACCAAGGAAATGTAACAAGCAAAATGCAATGCTACATCTGGGAACTGTTCCATCATTCGACATTCGTCATACTTGATGGCTCGACATAATGCCATGTCCCACTCTGTTTCGTTACGTCTAACTCATCAGGGCGCCGACAGAGCCTGAACTCACTCTGACCTTCAATTAATTCCGAAGAATATAATGTGAAGTACTTACCAGAGACGAGCGGTGCTCTCTTACCGCCATCATGCACGGCAAGCAAAACATATATCATTTGATACTACCGAGTTTTGCAAAACATGAATAGTTGACACAATATAATTGTGCGAGAGACACAAGGAAATGTAACAAGCAAAATGCAATGCTACATCTGGGAACTGTTCCATCATTCGACATTCGTCATACTTGATGGCTCGACATAATGTCATGTCCCACTCTGTTTCGTTACGTCTAACTCATCAGGGCGCCGACAGAGCCTGAACTCACTCTGACCTTCAATTAATTCCGAAGAATATAATGTGAAGTACTTACCAGAGACGAGCGGTGCTCTCTTACCGCCATCATGCATGGCAAGCAAACATATATCATTTGATACTACCGAGTTTTGCAAAACATGAATAGTTGACACAATATAATTGTGCGAGAGACACCCTAGGAAATGTAACAAGCAAAATGCAATGCTACATCTGGGAACTGTTCCATCATTCGACATTCGTCATACTTGATGGCTCGACATAATGCCATGTCCCACTCTGTTTCGTTACGTCTAACTCATCAGGGCGCCGACAGAGCCTGAACTCACTCTGACCTTCAATTAATTCCGAAGAATATAATGTGAAGTACTTACCAGAGACGAGCGGTGCTCTCTTACCGCCATCATGCATGGCAAGCAAAACATATATCATTTGATACTACCGAGGTTTTGCAAAACATGAATAGTTGACACAATATAATTGTGCGAGAGACACCAAGGAAATGTAACAAGCAAAATGCAATGCTACATCTGGGAACTGTTCCATCATTCGACATTCGTCATCTTGATGGCTCGACATAATGTCATGTCCACTCTGTTTCGTTACGTCTAACTCATCAGGGCGCCGACAGAGCCTGAACTCACTCTGACCTTCAATTAATTCCGAAGAATATAATGTGAAGTACTTACCAGAGACGAGCGGTGCTCTCTTACCGCCATCATGCATGGCAAGCAAAACATATATCATTTTGATACTACCGAGTTTGCAAAACATGAATAGTTGACACAATATAATTGTGCGAGAGACACCTAGGAAATGTAACAAGCAAAATGCAATGCTACATCTGGGAACTGTTCCATCATTCGACATTCGTCATACTTGATGGCTCGACATAATGTCATGTCCTACTTTGTGTCGTTACGTCTAACTCATCAGGGCGCCGACAGAGCCTGAACTCACTCTGACCTTCAATTAATTCCGAAGAATATAATGTGAAGTACTTACCAGAGACGAGCGGTGCTCTCTTACCGCCATCATGCATGGCAAGCAAAACATATATCATTTTGATACTACCGAGTTTTGCAAAACATGAATAGTTGACACAATAAATTGTGCGAGAGACACCTAGGAAATGTAACAAGCAAAATGCAATGCTACATCTGGGAACTGTTCCATCATTCGACATTCGTCATACTTGATGGCTCGACATAATGTCATGTCCCACTCTGTTTCGTTACGTCTAACTCATCAGGGCGCCGACAGAGCCTGAACTCACTCTGACCTTCAATTAATTCCGAAGAATATAATGTGAAAGTACTTACCAGAGACGAGCGGTGCTCTCTTACCGCCATCATGCATGGCAAGCAAAACATATATCATTTGATACTACCGAGTTTTGCAAAACATGAATAGTTGACACAATATAATTGTGCGAGAGACACTAGGAAATGTAACAAGCAAAATGCAATGCTACATCTGGGAACTGTTCCATCATTCGACATTCGTCATATTGATGGCTCGACATAATGTCATGTCCCACTCTGTTTCGTTACGTCTAACTCATCAGGGCGCCGACAGAGCCTGAACTCACTCTGACCTTCAATTAATTCCGAAGAATATAATGTGAAGTACTTACCAGAGACGAGCGGTGCTCTCTTACCGCCATCATGCATGGCAAGCAAAACATATATCATTTGATACTACCGAGTTTTGCAAAACATGAATAGTTGACACAAATATAATGTGCGAGAGACACCAAGGAAATGTAACAAGCAAAAATGCAATGCTACATCTGGGAACTGTTCCATCATTCGACATTCGTCATTGATGGCTCGACATAATGTCATGTCCCACTCTGTTTCGTTACGTCTAACTCATCAGGGCGCCGACAGAGCCTGAACTCACTCTGACCTTCAATTAATTCCGAAGAATATAATGTGAAGTACTTACCAGAGACGAGCGGTGCTCTCTTACCGCCATCATGCATGGCAAGCAAAACATATATCATTTGATACTACCGAGTTTTGCAAAACATGAATAGTTGACACAATATAATTGTGCGAGAGACACCAAGGAAATGTAACAAGCAAATGCAATGCTACATCTGGGAACTGTTCCATCATTCGACATTCGTCATCTTGATGGCTCGACATAATGTCATGTCCCACTCTGTTTCGTTACGTCTAACTCATCAGGCGCCGACAGAGCCTGAACTCACTCTGACCTCAATTAATTCCGAAGAATATAATGTGAATACTTACCAGAGACGAGCGGTGCTCTCTTACCGCCATCATGCATGGCAAGCAAAACATATATCATTTTGATACTACCGAGTTTTGCAAAACATGAATAGTTGACACAATATAATTGTGCGAGAGACACCAAGGAAATGTAACAAGCAAAATGCAATGCTACATCTGGGAACTGTTCCATCATTCGACATTCGTCATACTTGATGGCTCGACATAATGCATGTCCCACTCTGTTTCGTTACGTCTAACTCATCAGGGCGCCGACAGAGCCTGAACTCACTCTCTGACTTCAATTAATTCCGAAGAATATAATGTGAAGTACTTAAAGAGACGAGCGGTGCTCTCTTACGCCATCATGCATGGCAAGCAAAACATATATCATTTGATACTACCGAGTTTTGCAAAACATGAATAGTTGACACAATATAATTGTGCGAGAGACACCAAGGGAATGTAACAAGCAAAATGCAATGCTACATCTGGGAACGTTCCATCATTCGACATTCGTCATACTTGATGGCTCGACATAATGCCATGTCCACTCGTTTCGTTACGTCGTTACGTCTAACTCATCAGGGCGCCGACAGAGCCTGAACTCACTCTGACCTTCAATTAATTCCGAAGAATATAATGTGAAGTACTTACCAGAGACGAGCGATGCTCTCTTACCGCCATCATGCATGGCAAGCAAAACATATATCATTTTGATACTACTACCGAGTTTTGCAAAACATGAATAGTTGACACAATATAATTGTGCGAGAGACACCAAGGAAATGTAACAAGCAAAAATGCAATGCTACATCTGGGAACTGTTCCATCATTCGACATTCGTCATCATTGATGGCTCGATAATGTCCATGTCCCACTCCGTTGTTCGTTACGTCTATAACTCCATCAGGCGCCGACAGAGCCTGAACTCACTCTGACCTTCAATTAAT
>JACMZG010001911.1:66320323-66682054 GCA_018340805.1 Microvelia longipes
AAAATCTAATGATAATGCTTCAGATGATAATAAAGTGACAACAAACGTCAAACATACAGCTGGACTAAATCAAACTAGCTCCACGACATCATTTATCCTGCCAGTAAAGGTATTTAATAAGAACTTTCCAGAGCATAAAATATTGACATACGCTATTTTAGACGATGGAAGTGACTCCTGTTTTTTGAAGAAATCATTAAAAGATCAATTAAATGCTCTTAATATTACTACTCATCTCGAGTTGAGGACATTGTCTGGTAAATGTCTTGTAGAATGCAGCAAGGTAGTGATGTAGTGGTACAAGGAGTAGATTGTTCTGAAATAGTAGAGCTACCTCATAAGACTTTTACCAGAGATGAAATACCTGCATGTTATGAAGATATCCCCACTCCAGATACTGCAAAATTATGCCCTCATCTTTCTCATATAGCTGGCAAATTACATCCGTTAAATAAAGACCTTGATATAGGATTGCTTATAGGCAATAACTGCCCTGAGGCTCTCTGCCCGCTTGAAGTTGTCAGAGGAGTAGGAAATCAAGCCTACGGTATAAAAACTGCTCTAGGATGGGGGGTTATTGGTCCCAAAGGACAAGTTACAGAAGGTAACTTAATGAAATCGTTTGAAGTGAAGGCTAGTGAGGGAGATAGCTATGACATTTACACTAAGGAAATTCTAAATCCATACATTAAGTACGAATTTCCAGAAGTTGAAAATAAAAATAGAAATAAGCTGGGTTTATCCGTGGAAGATAAAAGATTTCTTTACATCTTAGAAACTCAAGTAAACCACAGGTCAGATCATCACTATGAGCTGCCATTGCCTTTCAAAGAAGATAACATCTTACTCCCTAACAACAGGTACATAGCCTACAAGAGGTTATGCCACCTGAAAGAAAAGTTTAAGAGAGACCCTAAATACATGGAAGATTATCAAAGGTTTATGGTCAATCTAATTGATAAAGGACAAGCTGAGTTGGTGCCTAACAAGGAGGTTCAAGAAGGCAAGGTGTGGTATATTCCTCATCATGGGGTATACCACCCAAGAAACCTGGCAAAAATAAGGGTAGTGTTCGATTGTTCTTGTGTTTATAAGGGAGAATCTCTCAATGATCATCTTTTATCTGGTCCTGACCTTACTAATTCACTCATAGGCGTCCTTTTAAGATTTAGAGAAAATTATATCGCTTTTGCTGGTGATATTGAAGGCATGTTTCATCAAGTCATTGTTAATGATGAGTATCGAGATTTTCTACGCTTTCTCTGGTGGGTTTATGGTGATATTTCTAAAGAACCTGATGAATATAGAATGACTGTCCATCTTTTTGGGGCAACATCGTCCCCCGGATGTAGTAATTTTGCTCTAAAGCAAAGTGCTAAAGACAATCGGAAAGCAATTGGCGATAAAGCAACTGATTTTGTAGATAAGAATTTCTACGTCGATGATGGATGTATTTCAGTCGAAACAGAAGAAGAAGCTATTGATTTAATTAAGAAAGTTCAGCTAATGTGTAGCAAAGGGGGGTTTCGGTTTCATAAACTATTTTCAAACAGTGTTAAAGTCATCGATTCAATATCACCAGAAGATAGGTCTAACGAACTTAAAAATTTCAATCAGAAAGCTTCCCTACCTACAGAAAGGTTGTTAGGTTTAGCGTGGGATACTAGTTCTGATTATTTCCTAATTAAAGTAGATCTTGGGAATCATCCTTTGACAAGAAGGGGTATTTTAAGTTCTATTTGTTCCATTTATGATCCTCTTGGGTTCCTAGCTCCTTATGTTCTAGTGGGTAAAATAATTTTACAAGATATTTGTAGGGATTTAAAAAGTAAATCCAAGTTAGATAAGTGGGATGAAGAGTTAGAGGATTCTGTGAAAGAAAGATGGGTTAAATGGAAAACTGGTTTGACTAAATTAGATGGTTTACAAATAAGAAGATGTTGCAAACCTCCTGATTTTGGTGAAATCGAGGCCATTCAACTTCATCATTTTTCAGATGCTTCTAGCTATGGGTATGGTCAAGTTACCTATTTAAGATTAGTGAATACTAAAGGGTTGATTCATTGTTCATTTGTATTAGGTAAAGCTAGGGTTCGACCTATTAAAGAAATCACTATACCCCGTCTTGAACTCACGGCTGCCGTTACGTCCGCCAGAATTAGTAAAGTCCTGGAAGAAGAGCTTACATATGAAAAAGTGACTCACTACTATTGGATTGACAGTAAGGCAGTCCTAGGCTACATTAGCAACGAAGCAAGAAGATTTCACATTTTCGTTGCTAATAGAGTCGAAGAAATAAGAGATTTAACTGATCCAGAGCAGTGGCATTATGTTAACACTAAAGAAAATATAGCCGACATAGCCTCAAGAGGTGTTACGGAAGACGTTTTTAGAGGTAGTCGTTGGTTTCTGGGACCAGAGTTTCTCTGGCAAGAAGAATCGACCTGGGCGTTAGAGAAAGAAAGCTCTCTCTTACCAGAGGATCCTAAATGGAGAAAAACTGTATCAAGGAGCTGTACCTCACAAGAAAAATGTAGTCTATCAGAAAGCCTACTGAGACTAGCTACGTGGTCAAAGGCGAGAAGATCTGTTGTTGTGTGTTTGAGGTATATCAGAATTCTCCAGGCTAAGGCGATTTCAGGAAGCCATGTCCCGAGAATCCGAGACCAACCTATATCGACATATGAGTTTTGGAGTAGATGGAGGAAGGAAGTTCTTTTAGATTTACAAAAAAGAAAAAAAATGGATGGACAAGAAGAAAAATGTTGTGGTTGGAGATATTGTTCTTTGCCAAGATGAACAAGTACCTAGAAAACCAAGTAAAGACGGGTTAATAAGAAAAGTTAAGATACAACAGATATCAAGAAAGCAAATTCTGGAAAGACCTATCCATAAATTAATTAAAATTATTTCTACTTAAAGATATGGTTCGATTCCCTCGAGGAGCCTAGAAGATGCGAAATCGCCTGCGGATTTCGAGGGAGCCATGTGACAGTCAATGTCATTAATTATTGTTTTTCTTATTTTCTATATTGAATTTGACATTTACTGACATAATTCAAGAATTATCAAAGTTTCTCGCGGAACTTCTTTAAAAGAGCAATCAAGCGAAGAAATAAGTTGTTAAGCTAATAAATGTTTGCTTTGTTAAAAGTTGTTGTATTTGGTAAGCTAAAATAAGATAAGATAGCGCGTCAAGTCCGCGACAATAAGCATTGTCTTACTAAGCATAATAAGACATAATAACATAAATTTTAATGGCTGTATAGTAGGTATTGAAAACATTTATAAACGATAAATAACTCAAACGTTATTATTATTCTTTTCATTTATAACACAAGAATAAAGGGGAAGCATTGTCTTCGCAATAAAACACCCAACTCTGATTTCACTAGAATTATCTGTTTTAGATGTTTTAAGTCTTTCGCATTCTATGCTTTGATAAAATGTCTTTTAATAAAGTACCTTTAGTAAAATAATTATAATAGTAGTAAAATAATTATAAATGTAGTAAAATAATTATAATATAGCATTGTAAAATTAGCTTAGATAATAATGAAAATGGATTAAGTTGATCATGTTAAGTTTCGGATATTTAAACAGGAAATAAAGCCGTTCTTTGTATTTCAATGATATTGTGATACAATATTATTTATTGTAAGTTATGTATGAATAATTAATGGAATACCTAATTCATTTCTGTTTAGATTTAATTAGTAGGGATTTAAAGTTATTAATGTTATTATAATATTTGATATTAATATGAATCTAATAATGATTAATGGTCATGGATCCGAGCAAATCAAGGATAATTAATTAACTTCGTCGTTTTAATCTGTCCCTAGCAGACCTGCAGGGGGGGGGTGAGGGTGGAGAATTTCTGGGGAGTCGTGAAGAGGAGTGAGTGAGAGAAGAGAGGGGATGAGAATGAGACAGAAGAGGTAAGACAGAACTTGAGATAACAGAGAAAAAATGAGAGGGCACGCAAAGGAAAGAAATAAAGTTTTGTAATGTGGTATATTAATAACTATGAAGCAAAGGTCCGCATTTCCAGCGAATTTTCTTCGAAATGCTTCTTTCCGTGCCTAACAATATATTTTTACTTTTCCTCATTTATACCGTAGGTATATAGGAAAATTATAACGAAAATACATAAAAAGCGGAAAAATTTGTCCATCAGTTTGAGATTTGGGGCGCATGTAGTCATATAGAAGACCATTATATGTGCCATGTTTCATCTCATGAGGAACATTATTTTAACTTTAATCGAATGATTAAAAACAATCGTAACATAATCCAATGGAGCCGAAATTTGGTACAAGTACATCCCTTTAATAAGTAAGTATATTAAGTTTCGTTTCAATAGGTTAAGTATACGTATGGTGTTTTTAGATCATAAAAGTAAAGCAGCATCAAGTGGGATCAGTGCTTGGATGAACTAATTTAATTACTATCTGAGGACGTGCGTAGCTAATCTGATGTGTTGAGGAAAAGTTCCGAGGAACCCCGTACCGATTTTTTTTGCTTAAATTTCCAAGTTATACTTTATAACATGAGTAGTGTGAGTAGCATCACTACTTTTTTATCAATTCTTTGGAATTAAGTAAAAATGCCTAGAAAATAGGCATATTTTTTATAACCTTTGATTTTACAAAACTGAGCTTATTCCAAGGGGATCCTGCTGGAACCATTTGTTTATTCCGCAGCAGCGCTGGTCCCCCCAAGGTAGTGGAGAAAATATTAAGCTCGTCGGTTATAATCGACTAGACTCATGTATTTCCGAGGTGACAGGAAAACTTAAGAACACAGTTTATATTTCATAGTTGAACGTTTGTTATGACACTTTTTGATTATATTTTTTTTTTTTAGTTTTTCCTTTTAATAATTTCTTTTAAATTTCTTTTAATTTTACTTATTAAATACAATGAGGCATATATTAAATCCATGCTCTTACTTCTCGTGTTACAGAAATGCATACGATACATTTTTAAATACAGCTTATAGTCAAATTTCTTAACTCTGCAGAACTCCGTTATTCCTTTAGCACATTTTTATTAATGAAAAATAAAACAGAGATTATGGTACACTGTGCCGTTACTACGTTCTACTTTCCAATAGATCAAGTAAAGATTTGTGAAAAGGCGGGAGGGAGTGTCATGTGTTTCCATTTTTCACCGCTATGTTGGAGACCAGCGCTAGTAATGTTTCAAAGGTAGAAGAAGAGAGAAGTTGACAATCTTGCCGTATAGGGTTATGTTATCTGTGGCTCAACCTAACCAGATAAAAAGTTTACACCGTCATATGCTTTAGTTAAAAGCTTAGTTAATGTTTACCTTTACATGGTTTTAGTGCATTTACTTTATTACTATTATGGAAAGAACGACTTTAATTCTATAATGTTTTTTAACAGGAACGATATATTTTAATCCATTTAGATCATCTTCAGGAAATATATAAAACTGCTAAAAAAGTACATTAACAATAAGTAAAAAACTAGAAGGAAATTAACAGAATTTGTTATTTAATTCTGTTAATATGTTTCTCTTTTAAGAAGCATTTACTTTACAAAATTAAAATATGTACCTAGTTAATCTGTAAACTCGCTTAAGTTTTAATGGATAAACTGAAAACGGAATCAAAAATTCTGGCGCGGTAGTTTGCATGCCGGACGAATTGCCTTTGGAATGCTTATTTCTATGATAGCTTTCTAGGGTACCAATCCAGTTCTCACTCAAGTTTATGCTTCATAGTTGGAATAGTAGCACTTCTATTTTTCTGGAGAAAAATAGAAGAAAATGCGCTGTACAATTTAGATTACCATAAACCGAGCTTTTTAAGACTGTCTATAGTTTAGTGCAGTATTGATTATACAAGCTATGGTGTAATAAACTCATTTCTTTTGAAAAATCAATGCAATTTGATGGACAAATATAGACCTACTGTTCCAACTATGAAGCATAAGCCTGAACAAGAACTGGATTGGTGTGCGAAAAATCAAACATCCCAAGGAAATTCGCCCGGCTTGCACACGACCGTGCCAGAATTTTCTTTTTTATTTAAGTAATATTTTTATTTTAAATTATTACAAATAAACATAATAAATACACGAACAATATAAACAAAAATAAACGAGACGTATGCATCCATTAGTAAAGCATGGGTATCTACCAGTAAAGGTCTCTTCAAGGATTTTGTATTTATAAACTTCTGCACAGTAAGTGGAACAGTAAAAAGGATCGATCTCAACAGGATTCGAACCTGTGTACCCTGGCTTTAAGTTCTCGTATAGACTTTGGACTAGTTTCGTTCAACTTAGAATCAACATCAAATATTACACCGATACTAGTTGTTTACTGCTAAATTATTTATTTTTTTGAATTTTCAGTTTCTTTAAGTGGTCTTATCACCATTAGACGGATTTTATTCGTCTTTGAAGAATATTCTCCTGAGAATACATGAAGAAAATCTAATTAAAATGTTTATTATGGACGAGCGTATTTAAGGTTTTCCGGTTATTTTTATGGTTAGTTAGAGTGGTTGTCTCTATACTAGTTTAATACGATTCAGCACTCCAAAATACATAAAAAAGTCATTTTTCCCGGAAATAATTGTAATTCTTAATTTTTTAGCTAACTAATGGTTGTTTACGCAACAAGGGATCAAAGTATGGTTCCCACGTGAGAAAACTGCCTTTGGTGCAGATGCTGTAAGGCCAAGGAAGAAAAATTATAACATGGCTTTTGTTTCCCCAGGGACATTAACCGATAGCAGAAATACTTTAATCAATGCTGCGTATTAAATTTTATTACGACTAGTTGACTAGTTTTCGATAGCTGCTGTAATATTTTATTTCTTCATAACCTACCTCTTTTACAAAGAACAGTCGGTTAATGAACCTATGGTCTATCTGAGCTGTATAACGGATTATAACATTTAATATACCACCTATATAAGCTTAAAACAATTCACTGTCTAAGGAGGGAAAGTGGTTACCCCATCCTGCTAGTAACATTGTTATAGCTATTATCATTATAGATATAAGGGGGAGATACAGGTATTTTTTGATGTTTGGAACTAGTCTATCATCTGACTAGTTGGTCGTATTTAGTATGTCATTGAAGCATGCACTTTAAAAAGACATTTGCTGACCAAAGTAGAAAGCTCATATCGTATAATTTATAAGTAAATCTGTAATAATTGAAGGGAGCGAGATGAAGAAATAAATTAATGCATATAGAATAATATAAATAAAGGTTACGGATAAAAATTGAGGAAGGATTAAAAAAGTAATCTGCCTCATAAAGTTCATGATATCAAGAGATTAAATAAATAAAGAAAGAAGTTAACAAAGGAAACAACATGATAGCTAAAAAGAGGAAAAAACTGATAAAGGAAGACTATTGTGACAAATGAAAGTGGAATATAGGGTTCAAGATTTATATACAATATATATAAATGAAAATTGAGAAATAAATAATTATTTAAAGAATTGAAAGGACTGGAAAGGGGAATACAAATGCAGGTATACGTCGTATGAAATAGGGTAGATCAGTTAACGGGTATACAGTTTATATTTAAAATATAATACATTTTGCATAGAAGTCCGCAAGGAAGGGGAATATTTATTTTAATTCGTAGTCTTCTAAAATCCAGTTTATACATTTGTTTCAGACGTATATTCCTTATAAAATGAACAAAAGCATTACGACATGTTACATTTTTTTCTGGATTTCAATAAAAATTCGCTTTCCACGGGTCATACAAAACTATGGTCATCATTGAACATCGTCACTGCGCACATTTAAACCTTAGTTTTCCAAATATTAAATTTTTTGAACGCTTTTTCTTTGAAAACCAGGAAAATTACGAAAAACTAGAAGTGTTGCTCTTTTGAATGTGAAGCATATACCAAAAACCTGAGCAAGGACTAGAATGGCGAGCAGGTAGCAAGCTTTCGAATTAAATTTGCTCTCCTCGCACACCTCCATCCCCAAATAATTTTGTAGCTATAAACTTATTAAGTGTAAATTTTAGGATATAAACTTATCTGCAACCAAGATTCGAATCTGGGCTCTCTGATATAAGTACTATGAGCACTCGGATAGAGTTCCAACCAGCTTCATTCTTCTCAGTGCTCTAAACAACATCGAGAACGACCTATTTCTCGACATTTTTACGGTAGGTAAACAACCGTAATTTTTCGACTTTTTGGCAATAAAAGTTTCCTATTAGAATGTTCTTCAAAGAAAATTCAAAAAAGGGAAATACAAAGGACATATAGAAAGGAATGACAGTTGAAAAGGAATGAATAGATAAAAGTGTAGGATAGATCAGTTAGGGAAACAACTATATAGAGCTTGGTTCGAGTATTAGGAAGAGTAGAGAGAAATTCAAGGTGAAAGAAGCTCCTTGAAGGACAGGGAAAATGCTTAAGTGAAGTAGATAGAGATATGGAGGGGAATTATGTGGGAAAAAGGAAATGGGGAGGGGTAATGGGAGAAATGAAAAGAAGAGGATGGAAGCAGGGAGGAGGGAAATAGATGAAGCTTAAAAGGACCAAGGTATAATTAATGACTCGGGGCCTAA
Organism: Microvelia longipes; assembly: GCA_018340805.1. NCBI lineage: Eukaryota > Metazoa > Arthropoda > Insecta > Hemiptera > Veliidae > Microvelia > Microvelia longipes. The sequence continues at coordinate 66,328,910 of JACMZG010001911.1, forward strand.
AAATTTTGACGAGTAGCTGTCTCTGTCACGTACCCCCTTCCCCTCCCCGTCTCTCGTGTCTTTTCATATTTATGCCAGTCATTTCTATTTCCATGGCGAACTATCATATTTCACGTTTTGATTAGAGAAATTCATAATAATACAGACTCCTGCTAATTAGCCGGATTCATTCACTGCCTATTGTATTAAGAGACGATAAGAAAATTTCAATTTGTATATAGTCATTAATAAGTCGCTGCAAATATGATACTTCCTTTATAAAGAACCACATTTTCTTAATAAATATTTAGACCCGAAATAATATTAAGGGACCGTAGCCAGGGCTACGGAGGACCTGGCCTCCTACCCTAGAAAATATTTCGCCCTCTTACACGAAGTAGTTTTTAGCGGAAGTCCATGAAAAATATACGAAACATCGCAGAATACACCGCGACAATAAGTGCCAAATGATAATTTTAGATTATATTAGATGTTTGCCAACTAATATAATCCGCGCTGTCAACTGATTTTTGCCGTTCGTCGTATTATAATCATCAAACATTTAATAAATTTATTAAAATGGATCGTTTGACTAATAGAGTTGAAATTGGAGACAAATATACATTTAAAACTGGTATATCGATCCACAAAATTTCATTTTGATCTTTGTCACCGTTTTGGAAATATGGACTTTTTAATTTTTGACGGCCTATAACTTTTCATTTTCCAACTGCTCTTTGGCGTATCGGAAGGTAGCGTAACACATATTGGATTAGTTGTGAAAATTAAATTAGTATCTATTAGTTATTAAGTTATTGGTGACAATAGATAATTGTGTTGGAGCTACACTTAAAATTATATTAAAAAAGTTTGGTTATATCTAAAAAAATATTACGAGTGCAGCGAGACAGAGCTAATACCACCTTAAGGTTTGGATAATCATTTGAAAATATGCAATGCCACTACAAGCTGAGAGTTCAGACAGTACATGACCCAATCAGATGTGATAATGTTCCACGTTCTTCATCGCCAAATCTTCTTGGATTGCCCACCAGACTCATTAGATACAAATGTTGACACAATATAACTGTGCGAGACACCTAGGAAATGGAACAAGCAAAATGCAATGCTACATTTAGGAACTGTTTTATCATTCGACATTCGTCATCATTGATGGCTCTACAACATGCCATCTCCCACTCTGTTTCGTTACGTCTAACTCATCAGGGCGCCGACAGAGCCTGAACTCACTCTGACCTTCAATTAATTCCGAAGAATATAATGTGAAGTACTTACCAGAGACGAGCGGTGCTCTCTTACCGCCATCATGCATGGCAAGCAAAACATATATCATTTGATACTACCGAGTTTTGCAAAACATGAATAGTTGACACAATATAATTGTGCGAGAGACACCAAGGAAATGTAACAAGCAAAATGCAATGCTACATCTGGGAACTGTTCCATCATTCGACATTCGTCATATTGATGGCTCGACATAATGTCATGTCCCACTCTGTTTCGTTACGTCTAACTCATCAGGGCGCCGACAGAGCCTGAACTCACTCTGACCTTCAATTAATTCCGAAGAATATAATGTGAAGTACTTACCAGAGACGAGCGGTGCTCTCTTACCGCCATCATGCATGGCAAGCAAAACATATATCATTTGATACTACGAGTTTTGCAAAACATGAATAGTTGACACAATATAATTGTGCGAGAGACACCTAGGAAATGTAACAAGCAAAATGCAATGCTACATCTGGGAACTGTTCCATCATTCGACATTCGTCATACTTGATGGCTCGACATAATGTCATGTCCCACTCTGTTTCGTTACGTCTAACTCATCAGGGCGCCGACAGAGCCTGAACTCACTCTGACCTTCAATTAATTCCGAAGAATATAATGTGAAGTACTTACCAGAGACGAGCGGTGCTCTCTTACCGCCATCATGCATGGCAAGCAAAACATATATCATTTTGATACTACCGAGTTTTGCAAAACATGAATAGTTGACACAATATAATTGTGCGAGAGACACCTAGGAAATGTAACAAGCAAAATGCAATGCTACATCTGGGAACTGTTCCATCATTCGACATTCGTCATACTTGATGGCTCGACATAATGTCATGTCCCACTCTGTTTCGTTACGGGCGCCGACAGAGCCTGAACTCACTCTGACCTTCAATTAATTTCGAAAAATATAATGTGAAGTATTTACTAATGATGACAAATGTTGAATAATGGAACAGTTCCCAGAAGTTGCATTGCATTTCCCATGTTACATTTCCTTGGTGTCTCTCGCACAATTAGATTGTGTCAACTATTCATGTTTTGCAAAACTCGGTAGTATCAAATGATAGATACAAATGTCTTTGAATCTCTAGTGACCAATAAGTATTCCGTATATGTGTATTATGTATATTTATTTTATGTATATGTATATTATGTATACGTGTAGGTGTATTATGTGTATGTATATTATTATTGTAAATTTATTGTAATAATACTCTCCTTGCATTTTCTCAAAATATTTATTTTTCAACTACCATCCTACAGAACTTTCTCATAATTAAGAAATTAGAAACAGACTAATTAACAATTTGAGTGCGAATAAACGAATCACCTCGAGTCAACAAAGCCACAAATTTTCTGGGATTTGTAACAAAATAAATGTTTGTCTTATCTTAATTTAATAATCCCAGACGCAAAGTTACCTTTTACTGTCTTCATGTAAAACACAAAACTAAAAGAAATGACATCTAATAACAGTGTAGATACCAACTAAACCAAAAGAACTATAGATATAACTTAAGACTTCTAGACGAGAAAGAAGAAAGAAATCATAAAACAGTTTTACATTCATATTTATGAAATGACTTTTATACTTTTTAATTATCTTCACGAAAATAATTATAATCGAGCTAACTACCTAGTTTCTGAGCTAGACAGAGAGACGGTGGGGGCGGCAAGCGAGGCAACAGAGTTGAAGTAATGAATTTAAACACTTAAATCTAGAAGTAAAAATGTATAAATCAAGTTGAAACCGAGTTTGAGAAAACTGTTAGAATTTTCTTTGCATGGCTTTCCCGGTCTGTCCTAGGTCACGTATCAACCATTCAGTGAAATATAAATTATTTTTAATTTAACGTTACTAACACCGGAGTCTATATTACAAGTTTTATTAGCATATTTTATTGCACTGTCTCTATTTTCAGCATCTTGGAAAAAACTTTTCCGCAAAACTTTGTAAAGAAAATTTTAAGAAATGATTGTTGGAAATTGTAAAAGTTTATTGTTATAATTCAGAGTAAAGTTTGTAAGAAAAGAGAGGTTTGGGTTTTGGATATTCATACCTTATTATTCTCATTAGTCTGTTATAATTTTATTAAGGTTGCGAAATCTTTCGCAACAGAGAAATCTTTATAGTTCCTATCAATGACTATACTTCTCACTATTAACCTGTTTGATATTTTCAAAAACTATAAAACCAGTTATACTATGATAATAACTTTTAACTTTTGTAAATTATTCATTTTTATATCATTTGATACTACCGAGTATTGCAAACCGTGTATTGCAGTTATATTGTTGACACAATATAACTGTGCAAGGAATACCTAGAAAATAACAAGCATTGCGCTTGCATTTGAGAACTAATCCTAAACTACATTTGGTGACTAATCTTAATCTACATTTAGGAACTAATCCTTAACTACATTTGGTAACTAATATTAATCTAAATTTAGGAACTAATCCTAAAATACCTACATTTAGGAACCAATCCTAATATATATTTAGGAACAAAAGTTAAATTTGTAATAACTAATTTTTCTAAAGAATAATAATGTGATCTGTCCTTTGTTTATCAGGCGGCTGTAAGGTAAGCACTTTATATCCTCAAAAAGTGGGTGAAAGAAGTTTTTAACAGTCTGCGATAGTTCATAGTTTGTTATTGTCTCTCGTGAAGTTCCTGAAACGTCCACTAAATGAGCGCTAGTACTTTACTACAACGTTATAATATTACCTTCCTTGTTCTTCTTAATTGTTACTTTTCCTCATTTATACCGTAGATATATAGGAAAAGTATTGTGTTTGCAAATAAATCCGAAACTGGGATGTCAAGAAATGATCCGTTTTTTAGGCCTTTAAAGGAGTTTTTACAAAGTTATCTGACTGAATGTGTGTGTGTGTGTGTAAGAACGACTTCGAGAGTTATCGTTCGCCATAGGAAAGGGTAGAAACTTTTACATACAATTTTTCATGTTATCAGGAAGTTTATAGGAACCGATCCCTCTCACTCCCATCCAGTACTTCCGTCATCCAAAAAATCTAATAAGCGTCATTTTCATAATGAAAATTTGCTAAAATATGTTGGTTCTGCCTTTGATGTTCAACACTACGTATCCTATCCTATAGGAGCTTGTAAAAAAGAGTCTAAAATATTGCCTACTTGCTTTGTGTAGTACAAATGGTTACCCTCTGTGTAAAACCACTGGCTTGATAAACTCTTAATCCCAAATGTGGCTCTTGCAACCTTAACCATGTGATTTGGACGCTTTTAAAAGTTCAATCAAATAAAAGGAAACTTTGTTATCAAAGCTGACTGATAACGTTACGCTGACGACTTAACGTTACACAGATGTAGATCTTTAAATTTCTTTAGGCAGTGCGTCATAAAACCAAGATAGACAGCCTTATCTAGCATTAACCTTATTGTCAAATCCCTTTTCGATACAAATTGTATTGGTTATCATTAACATTTTTTTTATTGTACCCCCTCCCGCTTCTTGATAAATGATTTTCATTATAATATTTATATTGGATTTTTCTCGACAGACACAAAGAAAAGAAAATGTAGCTGTACAAATAAATGGATCATAATATTAACAGTCTGTCCTCTACAACTTACTGTCTTATGTCTCAACATCTCAACTAAGACCTTTTATTACAATAAATAAAATACCCTGCAATTTTTAGCACAATATTTCTATTTTATTTTATTCTTATTGCATATTTATATATATATATATATATATATATATATTATATATATATATATATATATATATATATATATATATATATATTTATTTATTTATGTAAACATATAATAAAATAAAAAACAACAAACTCAACTCGACCGGTAATAAATATTAGTTCTAAAACCCCTCCTCAACTCGGGTACTCGGTCTGATAAATGAAAACCAGGTCAACTTTACTGTTGACCTAAATCTGAACCCGCGACAAGCCCAGCCTTAGCTAAGATCTATAAAATGTGGACCAGAAACCATAAGCCCAGCCTCTGCTTTTAATACAAGGTATGCCTGTATAACCCGTATTTTTTTTATTAAACAACTTTGTAGCATTATAATTTTCTAAGCAATATCTAACCAAACGCTATTATAGCACCCAAGATATTTGGATACCAAATCATTTTGGGGTCGATTGCAGCGAGACAGAAGTAATACAATCTTAGGCTTATCATAATATTCAGAGGACGAGAGAAGCGTGTCCGAAGTTGTTAAAAACAGTACCGAGATACCTTTTATTCATTTTTTCAATTCACTCCTCTAGTCGGGAAATTTAAGGGCCTTAGTATATAGATTTATCGTGCTGGACCACCTAGCATGCAAGTTGGAGTTTTGTCACTAATTCCGTTTGATAGAATATAGTTATTTACTTTATAAGTCCTAGTGCTCTTAGACTTTACTTTCAGTTTCTACATTTCAGCAAGAAGCAACACGTGCCCTACTTTCGGACTAAGATATTCTGTTTTCAAAACTGCAAGGCAGAAACATTTATATGACATTATCAGCTTCCAATGAGAGTGCTAAATTTTTCTCAAACCCATATTAATTTAAAATTGTCGATCTTCTACGAGTAGCTGACATCAGGCTGGAAACCACCGACTTAACGTCCGTTTTTAAGGACTTAATCACTGTAAAAGTTTCAATCACTGACATGGAAATCCTAGAGGTTTCAAACGGTATTGAACCCAGGCTTGCCTTATTACCTCCCTAAGGGCCTTAGGGAGGTAATAAATCTATATCTTAAGGGCCTCAGGATATAGATTTATTGTGCTGGACCACTTAGCATGAAAGTTTTGTCACTAATTTCGTTTGATAGAAGATAGTTATTTACTTTATGAGTTCTAGTACACTGTAAAAGTTTAAATCACTGACATGAATATCCAAGAGGTTCCAGACGCTATTGAACCCAGGCTTGCCTTCTTACCTCCCGTTAGGCAGGCCTAAATATTAGTTACGATGAAATCTCAATTGTTATTATCCGACAATGATACAAAAAGAGGAAAGTGAAACAGTTTTTTCTTCTATTGCAAAGAAAAATTATTTCTTGTTTTTTCTTCTTTCCTCGACTTTCAGTCGAGGAAAGAAATGTTTATTATGTTACTTTTACATCACGTTAATCCGATATAAAAAGAAAAATGTCGACTAGAATTCTTTCTGAGAGAGCAGGAAAAATAATAATTTTTTTAATGAATAAATTTGTCCAAATGTAATGAAGATCTCGTTGAAATGGGTTTTTGTTCTTTTGTGTAAAAAAGATTTTTCTTAATATTTCCTTTTTTTAGGTTTTGGACCCCTGACCTCCTGTCCCGCAGTGACCCTGGTTATCCCTTCGCTTTTCTCCCCTGAAACGAAGGAGGCCCTTTCTCTTGAGTATCACAAACTTTAATGAAAAAATAATAAATGTTTGGGGAGGCGGGCTAAAGGGGGCAAACTTAATGGGAGTCTCTCTATTAATCCCTCAAGAGGGGCAGATTTTAAAAAATTCATTACAACAGGGCCTCTTTTTCTCATTTTTAATTTAAAGGCATTTCCAACATCTGGCCTAATTTCATAACCGGTTTTGGGGTCGGTAAAATTCTTGGTGTTTGGGATTGATCCTTAAAAACCAAAAAATTCGTCTTATAATCCACATTTTATATAGTTTCGTAGTTAAGCACTTAGCAAATATCAATATTTCATGGATAAGGGGTCTCGTCAAAAATATTAATTCAAGAAATGCTGACTACTTGACAATACAAGCCAACAGACGTCTGACCATGCACTGTTTACTTGTCCGTCTGACCATGCACTGTTTACTTGTCCGTCTGACCATGCACTGTTTACTTGTCCGTCTGACCATGCACTGTTTACTTGTCCGTCTGACCATGCACTGTTTACTTGTCCGTCTGACCATGCACTGTTTACTTGTCCGTCTGACCATGCACTGTTTACTTGTCCGTCTGACCATGCACTGTTTACTTGTCGTCGACCATCACTGTTTACTTGTCCGTCTGACCATGCACTGTTACTTGTCCGTCTGACCACTGTTTACCCGTCTGACCATGCACTGTTACTACCATACTGTTACTTCTCCGTCTGACCATGCACTGTTTACTTGTCCGTCTGACCATGCACTGTTTACTTGTCCGTCTGACCATGCACTGTTTACTTGTCCGTCTGACCATGCACTGTTCCCTTGTCCTTTGCTTGATAACATAAGGTGCCTCATGAGACTATGGACCAGTCAAGACTTTTCATTGGCCTCCTTCTAATAATAAAAAATTACTTTTAGACAAAAGCTTTCAGCACGAATTTATTAAGTTATAAAAGAAAGTGAATTTGAAAAATTAATTAATGATAAAACAATACACAGTCTCAAACCCAGCGGCTTTAATGTAAGAATTCCAAGAGGAACAAAAAATAAGATTATCATTTAAAATTACTGAACTCGAAATTTCAAAATACATATATCGAAAATAAAAGATTCCTCATGAAAATTTTGTAGTCACGACGGTACGTGCAGAAAAGAATATTTCTTCTTTATTCAAGTTAAAAAAAAGTAATGTTGATTGCTAATTGGGAGAATTAAATAAAATATCAACATTTTTAAAATGAAATTTTCACAACTAAAAGTACACCATGATTATCAAATTAATAAATTGACACAACAAATATCAAATTAAGTAAACAAAGTGTTGTCGATTTATTCTATCACACCGGAAATACACGAGTCTAACCGATTATAACCGACAAGCTTACTATTTTCTCCGTTACCTTGGGGCACCGGCGCTGCTACGGAACAACCAAATCTGGACTCCCCTGGCTCTGCCTTTAGACTTGTTTCTCGACTTTCAGAGGAAGTTAATAAAGCTGAACGTCACTTTACTCTTACTGTTGAAAGCCTAATCAAGCTGTTAGTAAAAGATTATTGGTAGCAACCTGTTGCCTAATGATTTAATTAAAATTTTAAAATCGATTTCAGATTTGTTTTAAATAAATATTATATTATTCAATATTTAAAATAGTTTTACAAATAATGACATTCAAATATTTACGAAAAAATAGTTATGGAATTTTTAGAGCAGTGTGATTTATTCCAGGATGTCCTGTATCGTTGAATGAAAAGATGCCTCAAAGAGTGGAAGCGAACTTTGGTTCATCGTCTTTCTTGAGTTTGTTGTCAGCACTGCTCCTAAAACTTGAGGACATTAACCGCAGCATTTTAATTAGTTTCATACTTTATATTCATTAGTTTAACTTAAAAATCGCTGAAAAATTAAAATTACCGTAATGCCAAGTACAAAAGGAGTCAAATTTATCAACCTATTTATATTAAGTGTATTTTATTAAAAGTGAAAGGAATAAATTTCAAAGTTAAGTAGTGAAGCCTTGATATCTTTATTACAGGGAGCACTATTTTAAACTTTTAGTTTTCAGCCCCGTCCCGCTACTTTTTAACTTTTATCTGGATCTATTACTTCTTGTTCTTTAGATTTACAGAGAGGGATTTCTTTCTCCTTATACTTTTAAGGTTTCAGGAGGGGTGGGAGGAGGGGCGAGATGGTAAGAAAGAGGAGGTTTACCAAGATTTTTATCCAAGGAGTTGAAAAGTTTAAAAAAGGCCAAAGTAAGTAGGCAAAGTTTTAAGCAGAGATGACTTTACAACTCTGAGACACCGTGTTCTTGGCAACTTCTTTCTCCGAGGTTTTAAAATCATTAATTCAAGACCTCCCGGAGCAAGTTGGGGAATTTAGCTTAATTTAGCAAATATAAAAGGAGCAACCTTCTCTTTATTTGAAATTTAAGTAAATTATTGATTTTATACATTTTACATTGCAAAACAGCTTTATTTTAATCCATTAAAAAAGCTAATAAAGAAAACATGTAATTTCCATGGCTATGAAAAGTTTAAGTTAATAACTACAAGCCATATAATTAGAGTAGAGCAGGTCGTATTATGCATCACCATTCTCACCAGAAAACATAAAACTTTTTATAATGAGAGATTTTATTTTTATAGAAGCAAATTTTAATATCCGCTTCGGCTTTTGTTAGCTCGTTAATTAGATTTTCAACTATACTTTACAGTAAATTAAGTACAAATTGAATTTTATTGTAGTAACAACATTGTATTAGAAATATAAGTATAATTATACAGTAAAAAACTAAAGGAAAATCTCAAAGTTCAGCAATTTTCTATTTAATAGAAACATGACGAGGGCTTCTGATTTGTTTACTCTAAATGTATATGTCAAACGATAAAATCGGTACTGAAAATGATAATTTAATAAGAATTCATATATGTGCTTAACCTACTATGTAGTGTTAGCGATTATTAGTATGTTTTTATTTATTTTGTTTCTTTTTCAAGCTTCCCTAAATTATTATTATTAACCTTTAAGTAAGCTGTTGCTCTTAAACTTTAACTTCGTTACTTTAATGCCTAAATCCCTTAAGTCCAACATCTAATGAAGGGACAATTAAGAACAAAAATTAATATGGCCCACACTTTTTTAAAGAATCAAAAAAGATTTAAGAGGAATAAGATGATGCCCCCCTGAGACCCATTAAACGGACAACCTCTCTCCAATTCACGCTCTCATATCCAGGACTTCAAGGAGGTTACATCTGCGGACTAGCTAGTGGCTGCTGCAGATCGTTACAATTAGTGTTAACGTCAATCGATGTTCAACCCTAGTCAGTTAGTATATGGGTGTCCACTCATGCTGCCTTTTAAGCCAACCAATAGCAACGTCTTTAAGAATCCTGTCAACTGCCAATAACCGAGACTATACCATTCAAATCTAATTCGAGAAAAAATCTGATTTTTAAATTATATTGCCTTAAGGGTTACGTATTACTTAAATTTCGTTCTTTCTTCTTTTCTACAAACCTTACCTTTAGTTTAATCTACTGATATATTGAGAAAATTCCGAGCTGCTTTATTGGTAAGACACCAACAAAGTTTGGTTTTTGCTTATGCAAGAACCGGTTTCGGTTCATGCCTTATAACCTAAGCAGTTACTAAATTGTCAAGAGCACTGCTCGTAACTCATTTTGTCTGTATTTTCAAGGAAATGCGCTAAACCTTTAAAGATAACTGACTAAGCTTAAAGATAAGTAACTAAGCTTAAACTAGTGCAAATAATAGTGCGTACTTCTAATTTTAAAGGCATAGTTTTGTACAACCAACTGGATAATTATGCGCATTTCCTTTGAAAAATACAGACAAAATGAGTTACTAGTAGTGCTTGACAATTGAGTAACTGATTAGGTTCTAAAGCATGAACCGAAACTACGCAATGGGCATGGTTCTTGCATAAGCAAGAAATGGGTTGTTTAGCACGGAAACACGCATTCTAAATGAAATTCGCCCGACAGCGGACCACCGCGCCGGAATTATTTATTTAGTAGGTATAAACTTATATAATGTAAAAAACTATAAAAAAATTATCAATTCAAACCAAGGATTGTTGTTAAGCACGGAAACACGCATCCAAGGAAATTCGCTCGACATGCGGACCACCGCGCCAGAATCATGTTATATCTTATCTGACGTACAGCTGGACCGAGTGACTGACCAACAGGTTGATGACTATATAAGTACTATAGACAGGGTGGAAAAAACTCCAATTTTTTTTATCTCAGGTTTCTGAACAGGAGATAAAAAAAATAATCGACAGCCTTAAAAATTCTGCATCTTTAGATGTATACTTTTTAAGCAATAAATTAATAAAAAACTTAGCGGATTTAATAAAGAAACCCATTGCCGTATTAGTAAATAAAATGTTAAGGGAGGGGATTTTTCCGGAAAAACTAAAAATATATCTAAACTAACCCCTATTTTAAGACAGGGGAAGTTAATGTAATACAAAATTATAGGCCGGTTTCAAACCTGCCTATAATATCCAACTATTGAGGAAAGCTATGTATAACGTTTAATAAATTTTTTTCAATAAGTTTAACGTTTTGGTAGCAGAACAACATGGATTTCAAAAATATAAGTCGACTATGACAGCCTTAGGGGATTTTGTAAATAAGTTGTACAAAAACTTAGACAATAGCAGCCAAATTTTAGCACTACTCGTTGATCTATCAAAGGCATTCGACCTGGTCGACCATCGAATACTGCTAAAAAAATTTAAAAGATTGGGAATCCGGGGAACTGCATGGGATTTGATGAAATCCTATTTAGAAAACAGAACTCAATTCACCTTTGTAAAAGGTGAAAGAGGGGATGTAAGATCCACTACTCAAAAACTGATTAGAGGAGTGCCCCAAGGCTCTATTTTGGGCCCCTTTGTTTTTTAATTTTTATAAATGATTTGCCAAAAATGTTAAATGCGGATTTCACGATTCTCTACGCGGACGACGTCACCATGGGTTTGTTAGGAAAAATGAAGAGTTGGAAGTAAAAACAAATGAGGCTCTGGGATTACTTGCTACGTGGATAAAGCTAAATAAGTTAAAATTAAACGAACAAAAAACTGAGTTTATACGGATTAATAACAAAAAAGTAAAACAGGATGAAAAATGCTTGAATATAACTTATAATGGGAACGAAATAAAAGAATGTGAAACTGCCAAATTACTCGGGGTAAAAATAGATAAGAGATTAAGCTGGAGTAACCAGATCGAGGAGGTCTGTCATAAAGTTAAACTCAAGCTTTATGTTATTAGGGAGTTAAAGAAGTGCCTAACTGATCAAAGAGTGATAAACGTGTACTATGGACTGTTTCCAGTCCAAGTTTGTACGGCTTAGAGTTGTGGGGAAGTGCACCAGATGCTAAGAAAACCTTCATTATTCAAAAAAAAGTTTAAGATGTATAGGAAGGAGAAAAAGAAGAAACGTGTAAACCACTATTTATTAAATATAAAATTTAACAGTCTTTGTTTATTTATTTTAAGGCCAATTGATAAATGTAAAAAAGAATTTAGAAAAATTTATCTCCAACAAAAGACGTCCATAATTATCCAACAAGGAAATAAAGAAAATTAAGGTTTAATAAACACAATACAAGCAAATTTAAAAATAGTTCTGACTATATAATAGGGTAAGTTTTATAATGCTTTGCCAAATAAAATAAAGGATATTCTGATGTTGATGAGTTTAGGGATGCATGTAAGGAGATCCTGGAAGAAACTCCTGTCTAATAAAATTGAAGATTTCTTTACAAAATTTGTAAAAAATAATATTATATATTGTAAGTTAAACTTGGTGGTTGCAATGTCGCACGTTAATTTATTTATTTATTTATTTTTAGGTTTTGTATTTTGTTGAAAATGTAATGTTTCTTTTATTATTCTTAGTTTTAGTTTTTTTTTATTTATTTTTACTCCTGACTTTAAGTAAATTGTACAAAACATTGATTTAAGGCTTATAAAAATATTATTATTTATCCTTATGTATTTAATGTTGCTATAATTCTCTTGATGCTTGTGGTTTGTGAATTATTGATGATTGGCTCCCAGTTAATATTTGATTTCATTAAACAAATAGTTTGTAACGTTACATCAATGTTGATATAAAGGGCGAGTCACTGGATAAATGTAGGCAAATCGGGCTGTGTTGATTCATTAACAGAATTACATAGATCAACTTTGACTTGCTTTGTCACTAGTCAAATAATTCACACGGGATGGTAAAGGCAAGGTTAGGTAGGTTGATATCAAAATTACCCTCACCACAAAATAATTACAAAATTCATTATCCTTTGGAAATTTCTTAAAAGATATAAACAGTTTTATTAATAATATTTTTGAATATTTTAAAAGCAGGGAAATAACTCTTGACCTAAAAAGTGGTCATCATGAGTACATGGCAAACAAATAAGAAACATGGTCACTAAAAACACAAAACATAGCTAAAACTTATATTCAATGTAACTTATGTTAGAGAGTCAAGTAATTAAAAGTATCAACAAATAAAAAAACCTTTAAAGGAATATCTAGAGAATAATACTTGAACTAAAGTTTACATAGGGATGAGTAAGCTGAAAAGCATAAGGAGATAAATGGGATGCTTGGAGCAGTATGATAAGATATTTTGAATTGGAGATGAATAAGGCGCTAAAAGAGCATGATAAGAGATGTTGAATTGAAGGTGGATAAGGCGCTAGAAGCAGAATGATAAGAGGTGATGAATTGGAGACGAATGAGTCGCAAATTTGGAAGTATGACTTCTTATTATTTCTTAAAAAAAATTGGAGTTTTTTCTTCACACACATACATCATTATACAATGTTTAATTTTAATATTATTATTATTAGTTATTATGAAAAAATTTCTAATACAGTTTTAAACCACCACAAAGAATAAAAATGAAATTAAAAATTTACAACTTGTAACAAAACACCTTTATGTGAAACCGATCACTTTTCACTATAACTTTAATACAACTAACATTGACACTAACAGTAAATCACAGATAAGCACTTTACTAGATATTTAATACAAATATTTATTATAAACTACTTTTACCAACTTAAATTAAGCTAAAATTTTGTTTTTACATTTAAAAACAACACAATACTATTTGAACTAGAATATAAAAATACTACTTATAAATAAATTCAAAAAAACAGAGCTGGGATAGATACGTGGATAGAAGGATAAGTTGATGATAAAACCATACAAATATATGTATAAAATAAATAAACAAGTAATAATAAGTAAACTACACGACTTAAACATTAATATTAGATAACAATCAAGTAAATATAAATCATAATTTGTATACACAAAGACAAAAATACTAAGAAGGTAACAAATGAGGTCAGATTTTCTCAATGTGGTCAGATCTGGATTTGGTCAAATTGTTCCTAATAGGGACAGCATATTTTGGTAGGGTTACTAATGGGCCTACGGAAACCATGGTTAGGAAAAAGACGATGATCAGCAAAATTTTTCAATAAATATAAAATAAATAAATAAATTTATATGCATAAATACTGATAAAAGTACAATGGCAAGTCGTCAAGTACAAAAATTAGAAGTAACATAAATTACTCTAACATAATTTTATTAGAGAAGAGAAAGAAGAAGAGAAGAGAATTTTATTTTTTTTTTAATTTTTTAATTTTATTTTTTATTTTTTTTTCACTCATTAATACAATAAAAAGGCTGCTCTGTCAAGGCTTTTTTTGATCTATTGGCGTTACTTGAATTTTTACATCTTAGTAATTAAAAAGTTTAACCCCCAATACACTATGACCCATTTCTGACTTCTTAAGTCTATGAGTTGGTATTGTAAGTACATTTTTATTCTTTGTATTATATCTATGATAATCACTATTGGTTTTAAATTTATTTAAGTTCTTTTTAATAAAGAGCACAGAATTAAAAATAAAAAGATTTATGACAGTCATTATTGCCAGTCTCCAGGAAATGTGGTCGGGAAATGTCCACATTTTCTCAAATGTCCGCTAGTAGTTTACTTAAAGGTTATAATATTACCTTCCTTATTCTTCTTATTTTTTTTATCAAATAAATAATCGAATGTTTTTGTTAACGAAGTTTTGTTATTTTCCAAAAAATAGTTATTAATTATTTATTATAAAGTGTTTAATAATCATAGATAGTGATTCAGATATGAAAATGCGACGCCAGAATTGAAACTTTTGGCCAACAAGGCGATCGAAAGAATTGTAAACATACAAACAGAAAACTGTTTTTCTTCTTAATAGTTGTTTACTATTGCTACGCCCGAAAATAATAGCATATGCTACACCACTGTGAATGGCTTTACCTCGAATCAATTTAATGTCTCGCTTCGCTCAACAGTAAATATAGTCGCCACGGAAAAAATACCTTCTTTACAGTCTTGTTACATAATATACTACTTTTTATAAGATTTGATTTTAATTATTAATAGCTAAAACATTTTGTATTTTGAGGGCTTATAATGGCTACTTGATAAGGGGTTTAAGTTACTTGTTACGATCTTAATGGATTTAATAATATTATTATTTTCATATATAGGAGGACAATTTGGGCAGAAAGGAATGACTTTTGGACTCCTGCCCGCTCTCTCATTCATCCCGGCTTAAAAACTTAGATAAAAACTTTATAAATGTTTATTTTTTAAGTCTAAAAGTCCAGGATAAAGTTGTAATTCTGCGAGACTATTCTTGGGCACGGAGGATTGTTTGTCTTCTTTAAGTTCTTCCCCTTCCTATACCCCTCCAAATCCTAAACCTCCCCCCTTGTAACCCGCTCACCCCTTCACAAACCCTGAAGGGGATCCTAAACCTGCACTGTAATCTTTTAGAGATAAAAAAAGTAAGTCAAAATAATCTCTTAATATATGATATGAATAAAAGATGAACCTTTCAGCGAATTTTCAAAGAAAAACGAGCTTGTTTTATTGTGATGTCAATTTTTCGCGTGGTTTCCGGCAACAAAAAGAAAATCATTAAACGTTGATTCACTGCGGAAAAAGCATGTGTTCTTAGAAAATAAAAGTTAATTTATATAAAAATAAAATGTTTATATGAGATTAAATTGCTTCGGTATAACATTAATTCGAGCGGAAGGACACGAGCCAAATAACTAGTCTTTAGAATTCTCGTTTCCATATTTAAACAATAACAGTCCTTCAATTTAAGTTATGAGTTAGGGCGTAACCAGATTCAATGTGAATCAGGGCTGGATTTTCATGGAATTAGATCTCCTGTCAATTCATCAGATTTGTATAATTACGTGTATAAAATAATTTTATACGTGTCAAGTATATGAAATATATCAAAAATTTAAAATACGCATGCGTGACCTTTTTACTGTTATTTTAACGTTGATTATTGTCTACTTGTTCCTATATTATTATTTTTTATAAAATGTCTTTTATAAAAAAATCAGTACTGGGTTGGATAGCGTTACGGCGAGGGTGGAACGTCCGAGTATGGCCAAATTCCGTTTCAGAGGCCTCATACAACGAACAAATACGTTTCGCAAATTTTTAAACAAAATGAGTTACGTTACTCGTAACTCATGTTGCGTGTATTTTTCAAAGGAAATGCGCATAATTATCCAGTTGATTATTTCCTTTGAAAAATACAGACAAAATGAGTTACGAGTAGTGCTTGACAATTGAGTAACTGCTTAGGTTCTAAAGCATAAACCGGTACCTTAAGCAAGAAATGAGTTGTTAAGCACGGAAACACGCATTCTAAATGCAATTTATGACGTACCAGTCATTCCATTTAAATTGTACTAATGCTGATAATAACATGAAACCTATCTCATGTATTCGTTTTATACATGGCTACGTCTGTGCCAAATTTTAATTGGATCGCTTTTTCGAAAATTTTGCAGGTTAATGACGTCATACAAAAATTATGTTTCGAATAGCACGACTACAGCGGTAGACTGATTTTTGAACAAAGTTTCAACTCTCTAGAATGAATACATTAGGAGCTACGATGATAACATACACACACATACACAGACAGACAACTTTACGGAAACCACACAGGAAGCCTTTAAAACACCTGAAACTGATAATTCCGGTTTCATCCCAGTTTTCGGATTTTTTTACAAACACAATACTTTTCCTCATTTATACCGTAGGTATAAATTATACCTACGGTATAAATGAGGAAAAGTAAAAATGGAATACCTTGAACTGTAAACTTGGTTTGACCATTTGTAACAAACATTTTATTGTCGCAATTTCAATTCTTCCTTAATTGAGCAAATCAATCATTTAGGTTCATAAACACTCATTTGGAATTTTATACATAATTTATATTAAGATTACATTTTTACATAATTTTTTTACGCTTCATGACAGGTAATATACATACCGTACGAAAGTCCTACAAGGAGAAGTAAAAAATGACAATATTGAGGGATGCTTTTGCATCTTGTCAGCACATGCATGCAAGATTGACATGCTGTCAATAGTCCACCTACTCTGCATCAGGCGTTATAGTTTATGCAACAAGGGATGAAAGTAAGTTTTATAGCTCAAGTTAAAGTTTCGTCCTAAGGCAGCGCCGAAGGAGGAAACTTCATTAGCTCACGAGGCCGGTAGGCCGAGGGATAAACTAGTTAGCTCCAAGGCTTGCCGAGGGAGTTAACTAACATTTTGGCTCCCGAGGCTTGACGAGGGAGATAATACGAGAGCTGAAAACTTTCATCCCTTGTAGCATATTAAATTTCATCTTCGACTTGAGAACTAATACTAACAACTATTAATATATTCTTCAGCTCCTTGATTGTTATTGTGTTAGTTTAGTTTATTCTTACCATGTCAATTACTCTGATGAAGAGAGAATAAAGCCACTATCTTAACATTACTTTTGTAAGCTGTCAATTGATAATGTGTAATACTATATTTGTAATATTAACATTAGCGTGTGTATATTGTATATTCTACCCGTAGTACTAACATAACACCGAAAAAAATTCCTAAAATTTCCTAAAATTCCTAAAAATTTTACTAAAAAATTCTGTCAAGTTGGCAACACTTTCACTTTTCCTCCCTAGGGAGTAAAAGTACTTTTACAGTGTGAGATAACAAGACTGTAGGTAGAACTTACAATACAAGGAGTAGATAAAGTATATTTTGCTAAATAATGTTGCAGGTTATATAGACATGGTCGGAAACTACATAGAGACGGAAACGGCAGACGCGTCCATGAAAATCTCTCACAACATAACAGCGGAAAACGGACAGACCGTCGTCCTTCACTGCTACGTTCACATGCTCATGGACAACTCATCAGTAAGTTAACCATTTGTGTCACTTAGCATGCTCACTAAACTTTTCGTTTAATTTGATTTAACAGGATTTAAAAAACAACCCATGTCTCTTGTATAATACATTATTCCAATGTTTACTGTTTGCTACATATTTTATAAATTATTTATATATATAGTACTACACTATATTTGTACATGTTATGAGTAGTACTAAATATTTTAATTTGATATGTTTTTGAGAGAGAGAATAATATACGAATATGAACAAATTAACACTTTATTTTTTAATTATTCAAAGTTACATTGACTTAAAACAATTGTGGTCGCCTAAAAAAGAAATCCAGCTCCAGAGTAAAAACTTTGTGTTTCTTGTAAATGCCTTAGGTTGTCAATTGAGCTAAATAGCTATTACACATATTTTTATTGCAAATGAACTAAAATATTTTTATAGATATTGGATAAGTCAAGCTTCAAACCTATCGGCTAGTTAGTTTGACTAAGTGAATTTATATGGCATTAAGTCAAGCTTCAAACTATCGGCTAGTTAGTTTGACTAAGTGATATTTATATAGATAATGAAATAAGTCAAGGCTTAACCAAGGCTAGTTGTTTGACTAAGTGATATTATATGGATAATAAGTCAGCTTCAAACCTATCGGCTAGTAGTTGACTAAGTGATATTTATATATGTATGAATAAGTCAAGCTTCAAAACCTATCGGCTAGTTAGTTTGACTAAGTGATATTTATATGGATAATAAGTCAAGCTTCAAACCTATCGGCTAGTTAGTTTGACTAAGTGATATTTATATAGATAATGAATAAGTCAAGCTTCAAACCTATCGGCTAGTTAGTTTGACCTAAGTGATATTATATGGATAATAAGTCAAGCTTCAAACTATCGGCTAGTTAGTTGACTAAGTGATATTTATATAGATAATGAATAGTCAAGCTTCAAACCTATCGGCTAGTTAGTTTGACTAAGTGATATTTATATGGAAATAAGTCAAGCTCAAACCTATCGGCTAGTTAGTTGACTAAGTGATATTTATATAGATAATGAATAGTCAAGCTTCAAACTATTGGCTAGTTTGACTAGTGATATTTATATGGATAATAAGTCAGCTTCAACCTACGGCTAGTTAGTTTGACTAAGTGATATTTATATAGATAATGAATAAGTCAAGCTTCAAACCTATCGGCTAGTTAGTTTGACTAAGTGATATTTATATGGATAATAAGTCAAGCTTCAAACCTATCGGCTAGTTAGTTTGACTAAGTGATATTTATATAGATAATGAATAAGTCAAGCTTCAAACCTATTGGCTAGTTAGTTTGTCTAAGTGATATTTATATGGATAATAAATCAAGCTTCAAACCTATCGGCTAGTTAGTTTGACTAAGTAATATTTATATGGATAATAAGTCAAGCTTCAAACCTATCGGCTAAAGTTAGTTTGACTAAGTGATATTTATATGGATACTGAATAAGTCAAGCTTCAAACTCATCGGCTAAATACGAATTAACATGAATAGTAAGTGTTTATCTCATCGTAGTATACATATGAATTAATACATGCAATTAGAAATCAAATAATTATCTATTGAAAGGAAATGTAAATTAAATTAATAAAAATTGGGTACGGGGTACCTCGGACCCTGTCTCATGACATCGAATTCGTTACGCTCACCCCCTCTACTTTGGACTTGCTTTCCTCGTCTTCATACACATAGTGGATATATGCATTCGTCTAATTCCTAGCGGATATCTACCCTTACACTGTCCTCCCTCGATGTTACCTAACATTTATGATCAAATAAAAACCATAGATATACTTGCCGCGAAGCGAAACTTAGTATCCTCATTTAATACGTAAAGGAATACACATGAACTGAATTCCAACTTGATTATTATTTTCTAATTGACTAATGATGATAATAAAATAAAACTTAGCGCATATGATGGTTTTTAAAATGACTATAGTACGACAGACGGCTAAAATCAGTTGACAGCGCAGGAAAATAGCGTTAAGGAACCAATAAGACCGGCTTGATTTAAAATTGAGGGCGTGGTTTAACATCCAGGACAAACCTCATTGGATCCATCGTATTATTTTCCCACGCTGTCAACTGATTTTAGCCGTTTGTCATATTATAGAAGCGTGCTAAATCTCAAATAAGTCAAAACATTTTCCCGCCTTTTAAGAGTTTTCGAAATTTTTTTCGACGTGATGAAAAATTATTTTCCAGATAGCACGACTAGACATTAAAATTGATTTTGCCCCAAGTTTCAAGTCTCTAGCATAAATACACTGCAAGATATGATGATAACAGACACACACATACATACATACATACAGACAGAAAACATTTTGAAAACCATTTATGAGATCTTAAAACGCCTGAATCGGATAATTCAGGTGACGTCCCGGTTTCTGATTTTTTTAAATCATAATAATTTTTCTACAAAGATGCCGTATGTATGACGAAAAGTTAAAATAGTATGCTTCATGCATGCATTTTTGATTTTTTAATTAAATGCTTCACGCCTTTAATTGACTTAATTTTAGAGACATAGAACTTTACAGAGATAGCTTTGTAATTAACACTTAAAACGGATAATTCTAGTGAAATCACAGATCATACATTTGAATGCAAGCACATACTTTTCTGATATACCTCTATTTGTAAGCAAGAAAATGTAAATATGAAAAAGTTTTATCACTTCTAGAAAAGAGTTCCTGTTCCTTCTTCGAAGTGAGTAAATCAACCTATTTTCGGATTCCAAAGAGTTCCCTTTACCCGGTCTAGTAAAAAACGGAATCAAGTCAAGTCAAACAATTCAAACTAGAAGTTCACGCGGTGGAAGAAACTAAACAATATCTGTACCTCTTTATCAACTATAAATGTCTTTTTTTTTAAAAAAATGAAAAGTTCTGGAAAGAAAAAGTTGAAATGACTTGGAGTAAGTTTTATAGAGAGAAGATTTTTCAGGGAGTTTTCTCTCCGGTATTTCTATAGCTCCAATCATTCTCAAGCAATTTCAGTTCCGGATGAACATTTCATGGCAAGATGTTAAAGTTACGACTGTAGCAATCAGGAAACGACTTATGTATTATTTGTATCAATAAAAACAATCATAACTTTGAGTGGACATAAAGATATGTTGCCACTTTATTACGTTTGTCAGCATTTATTTCGAAAGGTTTATTATGAAGACCAAATAAAGGTTTTTCATCGATAGACTGCGGTTTTACGTCGATGTCTTTTTACTGCTAACTACATGTGGGTCAGCTTTTAACTTATAGCGATCAAATAAAACCATATACAGGGAAATATAAGTTATGCTTTGACCCGTGGATTTGCCAACGGGCCTTGACTTATTGGAGGGTTAAAAAGTATCCACAAACACTCCCCTGTCTAGAGTCCACACACACACATATGATGATTAATATGTGTAAACAATTATAACAAACATATGATGATTGTGCTAATATGTTTAAAAAATTATTTTTACCGCAGTAGCGGAACTCCACAAGGAAAAGTTGTTTCGCCCTGGTTATTTCTTATCTATATAAACAGTTCACTTAATCTAAACAATAACTACATGCAAGTAATACCTTATTTCTGACGTTTCAATTGGAACTAAACAATTATTAAGGTAACAAGTGATATTAAATCAAGGCACCACGTAGTTCGATAAAAATTCTTTACAATGAATCTCGACCATACAAAATATAATAATTATTCTCTAGACAAACGCGGACAACCACTCCAACATTTAAATTTAAAATTTAATTTTCAACTTTTACCATAATTACCTGTAACATATCTAGCTTAAACTGCTGTTGTAATGAAATTCTACGTATTGATAAAATCAGGTACTTAAGAGTGATAGTAGATCAACATTTAAGCTAGAAATAACTTATAAATGTTACTTATTTATTTATAATAAGGTGTTTAATATTAAATCATTTGCACCTCTACACATGTCAAACAAAGTTTAGGGTGAGCATTAATGTATAGAGTAAATAGATAGATATAATATAGATTAAATAGTTATAGGTCACAGTTTTAAGTAGATAGATACATTGTTTGTATAGTTTGTAGTAGATAGATATTAATCGACAAGGTTCTGGGTGGATAAACGTAGATTTTTTCTTGATAAATATAATTTATGTTTATGTCAGATTATTATTATTTATTTATCATTGTTCTTATATATTATTTATTCATATATATATTTATATATATATATATATATATATATTATATATATATATATATATATATATATATATAGTTTAATTATTGATTTATGTGTTAATTAATTAATTTAATAATTTTTTGATGTTATACTACGCTTTAGGAATACGTGGATACTTGCACCAATTACTTACCTCAAACGGTTTACGTTGCCCAAGAAGCTATTATGAAAGTAGCTCATAAAAAAAACCAAAAAGGTGTTCATCCTAAAAAAGTTATGGTAATTCCAAAGTCCTTCTTGTTGAATTATTAGTTAAAAACCTGTTTTGATTAAATACTATTAACTTGACAACAAAGAAATATTATGACATACTTATGAAACAAGCTCTCAACTTACTAACTTTGTACAAACACCACTATGTAAAACAGAGAAACCAGAGACATGCTTCATATTTTGGACCAGTATACTTAAATCAATTACCAATCAAAATACAACAAAGTCAAGACATAGATATATTTAAGAAACTTGTTTATCAATACTTTCTTGACCCATATTAAAATGAAAGCATCAAAAGAAGTGTATATTCTAGAAACTTATTAGTATTCCCTAAGAAAACAATAGAGATTTTAAACAACGAAAGATATTGTTCAAATTAATTATCAGTATATAATTATAACATAAATATTAATTTTAAATACGTATAGAGTTAAGTTAAAATAGAAAATAATTTGCATTTTAATGTATTATTATTATAATCCTTTGTAAGATTGTTGCAACATTAAACTAGACATTATTCTAAAGTAACATTTAAACTACATTAAACATCTTTCCATTAAAAATATATTAAAATTAATGTGCATTATCTTGAGACAGGACCCTCGCTCAAGGAGTTTCAACTCCTTCTAAGGGCCCTCGCCGGATTAATAATAAAACAAAAATATATTTCTACAACATACTTTAAAAAAATCAAACATTGAAAAATAAATTTTTGTAATATATGTATTTTTTGTGAAATAAAAAAATATAATATATTATATTTTATAATTATAATTTGTAATAAAAAAATATAATTATTATTAAAGCAATATTTAGGTTATAAAAGAGTATAAGTAAGATTACTGACGACTGTAGTCCTAAAATAATTGCTTATTTATTCAATAATTACAACGTTTCACTAAGAGAAACGCTTGCTAGTTAGTGTTTCCTGAAGTTGCTGGGCTTCGCTCAGCAAGACGTTGTGGTTATTTAATAAATTAACAATTATTTTAGGACTGCAGCCTTCTATAATCTTATGAATTCTTAGGTTAATTAATAATCTAAGAAGAGTGTCATAAGCAGAGCTATGGATGTTACATACATATATACATACAGACAATATGTACTATATTGTGTGTATTACAACGCAACATGTACAGACCCTGGATATTATCATTTATTTGTTTACTTTAATTACTTAATTATGTGTATTATTTATCATAATTATGTTGTTATGAAAATTAACTTATTATACATATGTATATATGTTAAATAAATAAATAATCAACGCACATACATACATATATGCATAAAAAAACGCAACACACACACACACGCACACACGCACACACACACACACACACACACACACACACACACACACACACATATATATATATATATATATATATATATATATATATATATATATAATATATATATATATATATATATATACGTTTTAGCATCCACTTATACAAAGTTTAATAATGTTAGATTACAATGTAGTTTGCTCTATTTTTCTTTCAGTTTTAGTCCACCTGCAGTATTCATAACGCTATAATATAAATTTTGATTTTTTTTTTTTTATTGTTTACATTAATTTAATGTTATGAAAAGAAGAAGATGGAGATTGTATTTTCATTTCTTATAATCTTCCTCTTAAAAAATAGCATTTGCTGCATGACCGTCAAGTTGTTTTCTTAACCTTGCCATATTTACTATTCTCGTTTCGCTTGACAGAAAATATAATCATTATATACATAATATACAATTTAAAAAAATCAGACTGCTAGTATAGACAGTAAATGTTTTCGTTTAAATAAAGAAACTTGGGAAATGTATTTTCTTCGTATAAAGTAAAAGATGATTAGAGTTTTTCGCAAGGACTGAGCCCGCCTGAGTGGTATCTATAATGATGTGGTCTTTATGCTCGGTCCTAAATACACATTATTTTAATACTGGTGTGTGAACCACATGTTATTAAACTGGACCCTTAAACCAGACAGAGGTGATTATAACCTTCGAATATAATCCTAGATGTGCTATAATTACCGCTAACTAGATATCATCTAGAATTTTTAGAATTGGTTGAAATTGTATGAGAAAAATATTTACAATAATTTAAAATAATTATTGCATTGTGCAGTACTTACTGTAAAAATTAACAATACGTTTTAATTGAGAATTAAGTTTTATGGACTGTGAGTTTAATGAGGAAAAATAATAATGAAGACAGCAGTCCGAGTTTTTGTTAGTTTAATTTATTACATCAAAGCTTTCGCACAAGCGATGCTTGGCATCCTCAGTGAATCTAATAACAAGTAAACAAAACTATAAACCAATTACAAAAGAACAGAATTAAAAATATACATACCAAACAAGGCAAAAAACATTTCAAAACAAATGCAAGTTAATATTTAAAAAAAAATCATAGCCCAAACTTACAATGAGTAATATAGTTACACCACCATATATGTAAAACAACAGTAAAGAGCTTCAAACCAAAAGTTAATATTAAAAAGTAAGTAAAACCATACAAAACATTACAACAATTAAGAAAAGAAAAATTGTTATTTATAAACAAAAAACAGCTGATATAAAAGGGATCCCTTTTATATCAGCTGTTTTTTGTTTTTAAATAAATGTTTTTAGCCTTGTTTGGTATGTATATTTTTAATTCTGTTCTTTTGTAATTGGTTTATGGTTTTGTTTACTTGTTATTAGATTCACTGAGGATGCCAAGCATCGCTTGTGCGAAAGCTATGATGTAATAAATTAAACTAACAAAAACTCGGACTGCTGTCTTCATTATTATTTTTCCTTAATACGTTTTAATTTTCTACTTTTATGTGTATACGAAAAGTATCGGGTTCAAAGTTTTAAGTATAATGAAAAGTGTTTGGTTATTAGCGCAACCTAGTAGAGAACTCAAAAACTGAGAATATTGAGAGTTTTGTCTATTTTTTTTTTTATTAATAAAGTACAACATTAATTTTTATATTAATGTTTACTATTAGGACTGCCTAGTAAAAAACATCAAGACTAAAATTTCTGAGGCATTAAGTTTTACAGGACTTAAAAAGAAATTTAAACCTAAAGATTTCAAAGTAAACTTTCAAAAAGTATAGAAATCACTTACAGAAACACTATTCTTATAGCGTAATAAGAATAGGGATCTTAATTCACCCCAAATCTTATCGACCTTACAAATTTCTTTGGTTAGCACAAAAGGCCTTGATGATATTATTTTGTGTCTTTGCTTGTCAAGGATGTTGATTAAAGGGGTCAACGCATAAAGGAACAATTATGACCCCATGGAAGTTGTATAAGATATTTAAATTTGAGGAAAATTATCTTCACCATGGTTATAATAATAAAAGTCGCCAAACGCAGGTTATGTAGCATGGTTGTCGAGTTGCTTCTCAACTTTCTTCTGTGCTTCTCGTGATTGTTACATTTGTTTCTCGTGATTGTTACATTTGTGGTGCTTATTTAATTTTAAATTTTGGACTATACTTCGTTCACAGTGATAATTTAAGAGTGTTTTTTACCTTCACAAGCAATAAACAATTGGATACCATTGAAAGGTAAGTTTGCCTCTAAAATTTAAGACCTGCGCTGTTAAAAGAATCGTAAGCATGCGCAGTTTGTACCAAGCACGTGCAGTTGGTTTTTGACATACATAACGTATACACACAATATGTACTATATTGTGTTTGTGTTGAATTCACTCTATTTTTTGGTTTTTGATGGGGTCAGTTTTTTGTATGGTAAATTGACTTAGTGCGTCATCTCCTTTATTCAAGACCCTTGTTGCCTGTACGCAGTGCGTGCAGAAGTATAATAATATGGTTGTTTTGATTAGTATACATGCAACAAGTGATTTCAGGGAGCAAGGTGGTACTATTATAGTACAACATCTTACGTCTTCTGCTCGTCAAGTCACAAAGTAATATTACTTATTCATTCATAGAGATAACAAAATACAACTTAAAGAAAATTACAAATTGTTTCCCCAATTCAAATCCAATAATAAAATAGGATCTATAAAGATAATCATAGTACTAAATCAAATATTACACTTTAAAAAAAATATATGTAAAATAAAACTCTTCTAGAAGCGAATAATCCTTTATTATTTTGACAAAACTTTTAATGTTAAGTTGTCGAGTATTAGGACTTAAGCAGTCACAAAATCTGATTGCAAGACTCTGGGGGGATTTAAAAGTTGTATACATGCAATCTAAAATTAATAACTAAAATTCTATTGTTGCCGGTGTTAATTAAAACTATCCTTATATTTCGATAAGGTTATTATTATAACTAATCATGGTAATGTCATGACATGATTTTTTTCAAATATCAACAAATGGTAGTAGAGTTGAGTTTAAAAATTATTCGTAAGGCTCTGTTTTTAATTGAAAAATTGTTGGGCATTTTGCACGTGTGCCCGTAAGTGCAAGACTGTACAAAGTCGTTGATCAAAGATTCAACCCTTAAACATAAATATAGTAGGAGCAACAAAGATAACAGACACAAACAAATATAGACAGACAACTTTGTGAAATCTAATCAGGAGACCTTAAAAACGCCTGAAACGGATAATTCCGTGTCATCCCGTTTTCGGGTTTTTTTTGAAAACTCAATAATTTTTTCTGTATATCTACGTTATAAAGAAGGAAAATTAAAAAAAAATAAGTCAGTTACATTTTATGTGATTTGTTGAAAAAGACATAAATAAAATAGTTATTTTACATTGGACATGTTAAAGAAGGAACAAATAAGATATTTATTTCATTTCAATAAGTATGCTGAATAAGGAAGAAGTAATATAGTTTATTTATATTTGGCATTTTATAAGTATATTGAATATCAGAAACATGAGATGGTTATTTTACATTTGAAACGTTCGTTTTAAGAAAAACTTTTATGTTATACTAAAGAGAAATAAGTATTTATTTTACATTTGACTTGGGTTGGAGCACCGTTTTTACTTTCTTTCCCTTTTAGTTAGTTAAAGAGTTTTAACTTCATTAAATATAATAGTTGTATTTCGCGCAACATAAGTAGATGTTATGTGCTATGTGTTGGGTATGTGTTGATGTGTGGTGGTTTGCGTCGATGTGTTTTAGTGTGTGATGTTGTTATGTGTGTGTCTGGGTAGCTACAAGAAAAGCTAAGTTTTTACGGTTATTATTATTACATGGAATTTTCCCTTTTTCTTCAAGCGAGTCTTTTTAAGGCTGCATTTGCTGTGAAAGCCTCTGTACATGTTAACCTAATGTACCTATTCGTATACCTTACATTACTAAAGAACTAACGAGAATTATTTAACTGAGAAATGTATTCAAAGGGTTAAAGGTAAACTTAGTATGAGAAGGAAAGCCAGCAATATCCATACCTGTCAGACTCAAGCATTATTCAAATACAACAGAAGAGATCTTTAAGCCTGCAAGTTATGCGGCAAGTCATCTGTTCACATGTTTATCTTATTGTTTCTAATTACTTTTCTTTTATATCCTCAATAGACCAAGAGCCCAGGGGTGTTTTGTTAATAAAAAGTGTAATGGCTGGAACCGGTCTCAATTTTTCGTAAATACCTTCCTGAACAAGGATCTGCAATTCTGCCGACTCAAATCGGATGGGTGTCCCAGGCAGAGCGCACTTTAGGGGTCCCGGGACACCCATCCGATACGAGTCGGCAGAATTACAGATCGTTGTTCAGGAAGGTATTTACGAAAAATTGAGACTGGTTCTAGCCATTACACTGTTTGTTAACTTGGGTGGTAAATTTGACCCCTAAAGTGCGTTCTGCCTAGGACACCCATCCGATACGAGTCGGCAGAATTGCAGATCCATGTTCAGGAAGGTATTTACGAAAAATTGAGACCAGTTCCAGCCATTACACTTTTTATTAACAAAACACCCCTGGGCTCTTGGTCTACAAAGATATTTAATAAATTGTATACATTGAAATTTTATTGGAGTCTAAAAAATTAAATTAAAACATATCGTTTTTCCACTTATAAAAGATCATAGTCTAAGACCCAAACCTGAAAAAATTTCTGAAAATATACCTTAAATTATGAAGAAAAAACATGCCTATCCAGAGTAGAGCCCTTCATATGGTAACGCATGATAAAAATTTTATAAAATCGCACAAATTTCAGTTTTCCAGAAATGAGTGGTTCCTTGAAGGTCGTGGGCAAAACATGAAAATAACAATTTCTTAAAGCTGACAAAATGTTCTATAAAACGAGTGTTTCATCATCTAAATCAGATGACAACAACTAAAGTTATGGCTCCTTCAAAAATCACCAAAAGAATGGTTAATTCACGCGAAGACAGCGAATTTCTTTATATAAAGGGCTCCACTCTAAATAGGCAGACTATGCTTTTTCTTTCATAATTTAAGGTATATTTTCAGAAAAAAAGTGGTTTTAAGTAGAATTAAATAAGTCACATTTTTTGACCTGGGCCTTGGAGTATCAAGGCACAGCAACAAGCAGCCTATAAAAGTCATCATGAAGCCTAAGCCAAAATTAAACAACTGACAGAGCTGGCTCAGGTCCCAAGACTGCAAACTAGGCTCACCAATAAGGGCTTTGGGGAGTTAACAATATTTTATCTCCTGACAGTATGTAATGTAAAGTTTACTGATTAGTTTTTAGGGAACAAAGAGGCACTTTTCACTCTTGAAGTAACTTTTTCTCTCATGGGAGAAAAAAATGTTTTCTTTAATTAGGGTTAGAGCCTTAAAATTTTAAAACAAGGGATTTTTTCTCTTTTCTTAGGAGTGTCGTCCCCTATATTATAAAAATGGGATCCGATATAAATCATTTTTTGCGAGGGAACGGGGGGGTTGCTACCGTATTTATAGCCGCCCCACTATATTATAGCACAACTATAATTTTTATATGCTCTATTGATATTATAAGTGTTTTTTCTTGTGCAAAAGTAAATAATGACGTCATAATCTGTTTAAATCTAAATTGCTTTAAAATATATTTTGGTGAAGCAAAGGGTAAATATATTTTTGTGAATTTGAGGTATAATCGAGATAAGATACAATAGGTCCGCATCAAATACAGGTATTACCTGCATCAAAGGCAGGTATTTTCAAGAATCAAACTACAAGTTTCTTGTGAGCATTGAGACTGGTAGGGACTTTATACTGGAAATAAATACGAGTTAGAAGAATGTGCGAGTGTGTGAGAAAATCTTTACCCGTCGTAGGTTTCACCCGTCTTTTGTCTTTTCATACAATCATTTTATACTTTTCCTCCTTTTTCCCGTATTTATATAGGAAAAGTATTGCGTTTGCAACAAAATCTGAAACCAGGATGTCACCAGAACTATCCGTTTTAAGGTGTTTTTAAGGCCTCTTAAGTGGTTTTCACTAAGTTGTCTGACTGTATGTGTGTGTGCCATTCTCTAATTTTTCCCTTTATAAGTAACCCTACTAAAAAGGCCGCATATTATCAGCATGTCCCATATAAATACTACATGCTTTTGAAAACAATACACATTTTTTCATTAATTCTTCCTTTTTGAGTAACCTTTCCTCGTGTGTTCTTTATTTCCTGTCGTAAAATTTTAAATCTTCTAACCTATGTGTGTGTCTAGCTGTGTATTTATGCTTGAGAGTTTTAAGTTTGTAAAACAATCAGTCTACCCCTGTTGTTGTGCTATTTTGTGCTACAAAATATTTTTATGACGTCATTAACCCGCAATGATGACGTCATTACCATAAAAATTTCGAAAAGTAATAATTATTATAATTATAATAATTATCCCCTCTTTAAATAATTCGTATCAAATTAATACTTGCGAATCTGGCTCTAATATAATTGGCGATAATATCCAACCTCAACCCCCATATCTTCCTCCTGAAAGAAAAGTCAGGCAACCTGTACAACAAGGCAATAAAAATAATTCTAAGCTTAAAAGCGTTTCTAAACCAGCCAAACGATCTGCTTTGTTTGTAACGAGGCTCAGCCCTGATACTACTTTCAAGGACATAACTGAACACATCGAAGAGAGTACTAGCATCACTGATATCATTATTACTCAACTTAAAACTCGTTCTGATTCTTACTCATCGTTTCATCTCTCTGTTCTGGAGTCTGACATTGATAAAATTAATAATTCTGACATCTGGCCATCTAACTGTTTGTTTAAACCTTTTAGAGGTAGATTACACCAAGATATTATCTTAATTAGCTAATTTTGTCAATAAGTATAAAGGATATGTTAGAGCTGTCACTTGCTTATCAAAATGTTCGTGGTTTACGTACAAAGTCGTCCGAATTTTATAACTCTGTATGCATCTCTTCTTTTGATATTTTTGCTATTACTGAAACCTGGCTTACTTCCTCAATTCCAAGTTCAGCTTACTTCCCATCAAATTATAATGTTGAGCGTACTGATAGAAATCTATCTAAGCTTAATTGTTCCAGAGGCGGAGGCGCCTGCCTTGCTCTTAAAAGCCACATTAATTACGTTCGAAGGCGAGAATTGGAATCTGAAATTGAATCTGTTTGGGTTGAACTTCGCAGTTCTTCCTTTAATAATCTGTTTATTGGAGTTTTATATCTACCTGATCATCTTTCAGATACTGATCTACAAAGTTCCTTAGATAATATCATTGAGATTCTTCCATCTAACAGCGATGTACTTATCATTGGCGATTTTAACTGTGATGGCATAGACTGGAATAATCAATCTTTGTTATTTACTGGTAATGCTAATAAGTGAGAAAGGTCTAATATGTTAACATCGTTTGTTAGCAACTTTTCTCTTTCTCAACTTAATTCTATTAAGAATTCTCACGGTGGACTATTAGACTTAGTACTCAGCACCATAGATGTCTCAGTTGATCGGCTCTTAGAACCCTTAGTACAAGAAGATAAATACCATCCCAGTCTCACAGTTCTCTTCAAGATGACTCATAAACCTCACCATGCATCTACTCAAGGATACGTCTTTCGGGATTATAAAAATTGTAACAATAAACTACTTTCTGACATGCTTAGCGCAACAGATTGGTCGCAAGTTTATAATGAGCACGATGTCAATGTTAAAGTAGATAACTTAACAAACTTGATTAATTCTGCCATCTCTCGTAGTACTGAAACTAAATCTATTAAAAAATCGAACTTTCCTTCTTGGTACTCTTATCAACTTAAAAAATTTATCAAACTTAAAAATTTGAATTCTAAAAAAGTACAAAATAAGTAAAAAACATCTTCATTTTAATCTTTATCGCATCTACAGAAAATTATCCAAACTTAAATTAGCTGAAGATTTAAATAAACATCAGCAAAATATTGATATTAACCTTAAAAAAAATCCTAAGCATTTCTGGCGCTATGTTGATCAATCTAAAAACAACAATAATAATAATGTTATATCCTTAAGTCATGATAATGATATTGTATCCGATCCTACTAAAGTTGCTAACATTTTTTCTAGTCACTTCCAGTCAGTTTATAAAACTTCCTCCTCCTTTGTATTTCCTTCCTCTACCTCTCCTCGTCCTAGTGTTCGTGTTCCAGTTCCGTATTTTACCCGTCACCAGACCTATCTTATGCTTAAGAGAGTTAAGAATAGTTTTAGTGCTGGGCCAGATAATATTCCTAGTTTTATTGTTAGAAATAATGCTCAGATTTTAGCTCCTGTTATTGTTGATATTTTAAATGTAAGCATTTCTAGTCAAACTTTCCCTTCCTTGTGGAACCGTGCTTTCCTTATTCCTTTGTTCAAATCTGGCAAAAGAACCCTTGCATCTGACTATAGACCCATATCCATATGCTGTGTGTTTAATAAAGTGTTTGAAGGTCTTCTCCTAGCTCATATAGATAAGTTCCTCAACCCCCACTCCTCATCTCGTCAACATGGTTTTACAGCTAAACGTTCTACTCTCACTAATCTTGTCAGCTTTATTTCTCCTGTCGGGTCTGCTCTTTTCTCTAGAGGTCAAGTTGATGTCATCTACTTTGACCTAAGTAAAGCGTTTGACATCGTCGACCACGGTATTTTACTTAATAAACTCTACATAAATGGCTTCCACCCAGATTTTATTTTATTCTTTTCTAGTTACCTTTCCTGTCGTATGTGTTGTGTCAAAATTTCCAATGTCCTGTCTGCTTCGTTCTTCACAACTTCTGGAGTTCATCAAGGTTCGAGAATAAGTCCCCGGCTCTTCAGCTTGATGATGGATGTAAGTTCGGTGCTTAATTGTGAACATGAACTTTTTGCAGATGACCTCAAAATCTGGAAACAGATCACTGGTCCAGAATCCAGTCGATGTCTTCAAAATAACGTAGATGCCGTCTGTCGTTGGGCTGATCAAAATAAACTTGTACTAAACTGTGATAAATCTAATGTGATCTCTTTTACTCGTACTTCCAATCCTTTTCGTTACCAATACCTACTTTATAATAATCCTTTGTCCTCTGTGTCTTGTGTTCGTGATCTTGGTGTCTTATTAGATTCTATGCTTACTTTTGATACTCATATTGAGTCTCTTGTTAATCGATCTCTTAGTTCTTTAGGTTTTATTAGTTACATCTCACGTGGTTTGTCTGTTGAATGTTTTGTGTCCCTGTATAAAACACTTGTTCGCCCTATCCTCGAGTACGCTGTTCCTATTTGGAATAACATAGGCATAACTAAATCTGAAAGAATTGAATCTGTTCAACGTCGTTTTGTTCGTTTATGTTATTTAAGATACTTTTACCGTCGTTGTTATTATAGTTATGAGCGCATCTGTGATAAATTAGGTTTAGAATCCCTTTGTGTTCGTCGTAAATCATATGAAGCTCTGTTTTTAGCAAATTGCTTAAATAATATTATAGATTGTCCAGAAGTTATTAGACAAGTTACTTTTCTTCCAGAAGGTCGTCGTCGAGCTGGTAGGTTTTTATATGTAAAAGAATTGTCGTCTGTCTGTCTTATTGTTCGTTGTGTAACCACCCTTAATTCTCTTCCTGTAAACAATTCCAACCTCCCCTCCTTAAAATCCCTTAAATCTATCCTAAAATTGTTTTTATCTGCTTAGGTGTATATTATACTTTATCATATTTATTTTAAATATTTTTAATCGCCATTTTTTTCGTTCCTACCTTAGTATTACTCATTTTAATTTTAAGAAAGTTTTTGTTTTTAGTATAAAGTATGTATTATAATGCACATTGATGATTTTCGTACAACTTTTACCATGTTACCTACTAGTGGCCCTATGGCTGTCTAGGTTTTACATGTAAATCTTTGTAAAATAAAAAAAAAAAAAAAAAAAAAATAAAGGCAAAAAATCATGCGATCAGATTAAGATTTAGTACGCTTGTAGGTATGTATAAGACTAAAATATGTGCCAAGTTTTATCTCGTTATTAGAATAAGTTTAATTTTTATCAAATGACTTTTGTACGTTACGTAAAAATTGCCAGTAATCAGAAAATAATTTACTTTACTTTTCCTCATTTATACGTAGGTATATAAAAAGTATTGTGTTTGCGAAAAAAATGTCATGTTGTGCTGCCCAGAAAATAACATTAATTTAACTGCTTTAACATATGTTGATGAGTCATCGACATTTTGAAAAAAATCGTGAAAAATATAAAATCTGACCGCTCGTGTTAAACTTTAGCACGCTAGATGTACATGCGTGCTAAATTTTAAAGTGGTAAATCATATTTATTTACGTGTCTTAAACTAATCAAATTATAATCAATTAAGAATAAAGCGTGTTTAACTAATTACAAAATTTTTATTTTTTTATGATATCAAAAACTATGGACTACATTAATGACAGGCCTACCTCATTAGCGAATTGTTTTAAATAGAAATTCACTGAGAAAAAAAAATACGAGAAAGATAGATGTTCTTGGTGTAAAAATGCCTGTATGCAAGAAAAAGGTATGCAAAGTAGGTGATAAAGGAAGCGTGTAAAATACTATACTGGATAGAAAATAGGACATAAAGAAAAACCATCAAAACTTTGACTCCAACAAAAGAGAAAATAAATAGAAAACTTTTCGACTTGGTAAATATTTTGGGTGGTAACTCTTTGACATGGTAAGTAATGAAGTGAGATAGACCGCCCGTCCAGACACCCCTTTGAACTAGAAATTACTTTCCTCTCTTGTAATTTACCGGAAATTGAAAATTTCCTAAACGAAAAACTTAAAAACAGTGAATTTATTTTAACAAATTTCTTGGTAGAGAAAGCGTGATTAAAAATTGGACTAAGTCTTTATCTAGACTTTGATGACTTTTATCAGCCTTTGAATTAACTTTACAGTCCTTCTTTTATTACAATCAAACTACTTTTACTTTTTGAAAACTATTTTACACTTTAAAAAAAAACTAAAGCATTTATTATTTTAAGAATATTTTAATAGTTATTATCTGACCAATGGAGGAAAGCTAAAATCTAGGGTCAGCATTTTTAAATTTTTTATTTTCTAAAAAGAGATTTAGATAACTATTTAATATTGTCAAATACACTTTTTATATTTTAATTATGTATGTTGATTATTTTTAGTATTTTATTATTATTTAGTATTGATTATTTTAAGTATTTCATTTGTTTTATAAACATATATACTCCACCTATTATTTATTAGTTTTTTAAATATCTAAATTATTTTTTAGATTCTTTAATATTTTGTTTATTAAAGCCAAATACATAACTTTAAATTAATATAAATATTTAATGATAAGTATCTGTCTTTTAAATGTTGTCGCTGATTTGGTGAACAGTAGTATTAGTCGTAAATCTTTAAGAAATCTTTAAAAAAATCGGGTACTGGGCACCTCGGAACTTTTACTCATTACATCGGATTTGCTACGCACGTCCTCGGAAATACAGTTCGCCAAATTTACACTGCTACATGCCTTTAGACACGCTTCGCTCGTCTTCAGATAGTAAATGCATCCGTATTATTCTCAGCAGTCACCCATAAAGCACTGACCACGCTCAATGCTCCTTAATTTATATGATAACATCATCCTAGCAATCCCTGACAAAAATCATAGATATACTTGTCGCATTCAAACGAAACTTTGCGTACTTATTTATTACGTAATAATATACACTTGTACTAAATTTTAACTCAATTGGACCATTGTCTAATTTTTACAATATTTAAAAAACGTATAAGTCATTCAATAAAAATTGAACTAATGCTGATATTGAGATGAAACTTAGCACATATCTTTGTCTTATACATAGTCCTATGCGTGCCTAATCTCAATCCGATGGCATCATTTTTACGCGTTTTATGATTTTCAAAATTTTTCGTTAAGTCATTATTGCGGGTTAATGACGTCATAAAAATATTTTCCAAATAGCACAACTACAGGGGTAGACTGATTTTTGTACAAAATTTCAACTCTCTAGTATAAATACACTTGGCGCTACGATGTTAAGACACACACACATACAGACATATACACACACATACAGAGAGACAACTTTGCGAAAACCACTCAGGATGCTTTAAACACCTGAAACGGATAATTACAGTTTCATCCCGGTTTCGGATTTGTTTGACAACACAATACTTTTCCTATATACTTACGGTATAATTAAGGAAAAGTATAAGTTCGAACAAGTAAAAATTTAAAATATGTTAAATTAATTTAAATGGCTGGTAATAAAAGGATAAGGTAGTGTTATATGTGAGCATTGTTAGTGAGAATCAAACTTGTAACCTCTAAGACGCTATCTAGTGAAATAATAATAAAAAGGAAATGCGAAGCGGGAGTTAAATAGTTGTCTTTGCCACTAAGGCTGTTTTACTCCAGCCAGTTTTCTTTTCTAACCGTATATTCAGACCAGGTGTCACTTTCCTTTCACTACAAAAAAGAGGAAAGTTCCTCTACCTTTTCCCCTTTTAAAGGTAATGTACGTTAATATGACATTTCACGTCTCATGATTGTCGTGAAGTAACCGATTAAGGATGTCTCGCAATTCATGTGTAATAATGATCCAATTTTCATACCTGCAGCAATTAGATTATTCTCTTGGCAAAACAATTTTTCGCAGACTCTTTGAATGTACAGTAAATTTTTAACTTTTCCCACACTAAGGTACAGTTTTCAGTTCTATATAACTTGGTTTTAAATTCAAATCCAAATTGGTTAGTCAATGAAAAGTATGTTGAAAGTAACTTCAATCCAAGTAAATTTAAAGTGAATTTAATAAAATTAAATAGAAGAAGTTATTTTTTAAATAAATTTTAACTTTTATTCATTAATGCCGTCATATAAAAATTATTGATAGTACAACTAGACCTAGAGATTGATTTTTTACTAAGTTTCAACACTCTAGCGTAAACACCCTGGAAGCTACCATAATGATAGAAAGACACAAATACACACATGCAAAGAAATGACTCTGCACATGTGAAAAAAAAAAATAAAGAAGAAATGACAAATACACAGAAATGACAATAAGAAGAAATGTCACAAATACACACAAAGAAATGGCTTTGTAAGAACTACTGAAGAGAATTTGAAAACACATAAAAGAAATTATTCACTTAAAATATCGATTTTCGATTTTTAGTGAATACACAATACTTTTACATTATACTTACAGTGTAAGTAGGGAAAAGTAAAAAATGACGATGACCTCATTAGCGTAACTTTTCCTTTAAAACTCACAAAATCATTTCAATGAATCCACCTTCTCTCAA
Organism: Microvelia longipes; assembly: GCA_018340805.1. Taxonomy (NCBI): domain Eukaryota; kingdom Metazoa; phylum Arthropoda; class Insecta; order Hemiptera; family Veliidae; genus Microvelia; species Microvelia longipes. Next base: position 66,366,062 of record JACMZG010001911.1, read on the forward strand.
AAGTAGAGAGAGTTTCCAGTCTAAGAGTTAACAATAATGTTAATGGTGATAAAAAGTACAATGAAATGAAAATTCAAATTACAAGCTTTATAAAAATAAAACATTACAAAAGTTTGAAAAGAAGATTTAAATGGAAGTAAAAATAGTTCCAACACACCCTTATAATTATTTCTATTTTAAAAATGAAACAACTGAAAGTTGTTTTATTTCTTATTTTCTTCGCTAAACGAACTGTTCATAATTTGTCTCTGATTTTTGATTTACTTGATGATTAATTGAAGTTCTTCAGTGATTATTGAAATAATTTATAACAAGAAAACAATCAAGTTTTTTCTCTACTAAGTCTAGTTTGAAATAATAGGGAGAAATGTTAGATTGTACTCTCTCTGTAAGTTTAGTGAGGGGAGTAAAACTTGATATTTCTCCCCATCAAAACTTTCCAGACCATAATTACTACGAGTTAACTTCTTAATTTCACTCTAATAATCTGAAATAATATATAATTTTGAGACTGAGAATATTAGAGATGTAACTATTATAATGGAATTACTTTATATTTTATTTTTAAAAACATTTAAACTTGTCTTGTTAGAGAAACTTTTCTCGAACAAATGTTCCAACTAGAAAAGTTTTTGTATTTTCTTCTTCTAAACTTAAAGAATGAATTTCCAAAAAAACTAAGCTCATTCTTTTTGGCTCACTAAAACGAGGCAAACCAATTGTTGTCATTCAAACTTCTTTAAAATGGTCTCACACCGAAATTAATTAGATAAACCAAAAACTAGGAGGAGCAGCTGCTTTTACGATAGTTTCATTTGAATTAATTACTTTTATATCACCCATAGCGAAAAGTTTAAAGTTTTAATTTGTATTAACAAAAATTTATTAGTTTCTTAATAAATAAATTTAACAGTTATCATTTTTTCTTCGTTCTTACCTACCGTCTCTTTTCCTGCCGTACACAGGTAGGAAAAGTTATTGGGGTTTACGCCATAAATCCAAAACTTCAATTATCCATTTTAAGTTTGTTAAGACCCCTTACGTAGTTTTTGACAAATAATATGCGTGTTGGGTCAAATAAAATTGTAGATCCGTGTTATTAAATGCTAGGCTGTAGCATACACTCATTGGAAGAGAGAGTTAAAAATTTGTTTAAACCCGACCATTAACGTGTTATAGTGGTACTTATCTAATAGCTCTTTATATTAATCGCCAGCAAATGGGATTTCTTTATTAAGATTATTTTATTTAAAACCTAACCAAAGAAGAGGTTGGCTAAATACATTAACAGCAGGGGTGAATCAGAGGTTGGAAACATTTTATTAGAATGACGAGACAAAGTACGTCTGTAGTCAATTTGTAGTCTTTAGCACGTCTATAGTGAGTCGGTAGTCTTTAGCACGTCTGTGTTGTCAGTCAGTAGTCTTTAGCACGTTTGTATTCAGTAAGTTGTCTTTAGCACGTCTGTATTTAGTCAGTTGTCTTTAGCACGTCTGTATTCAGACAGTTGTCTTTAGCACGTCTGTAGTGTTTAGCACGTTTGTAGTTTATAGCAAGTCTATAGTCAGTCAGTAGTCTTTAGCATGTCTATAGTCAGTCAGTAGTGTTTAGCACGTCTGTAGTCAGTCAGTAGTCTGTAGCACATCTGTATTCAGTCAGTAGTCTTTAACACGTCTGTAGTCAGTCTTTATCTTTAGTACATCTGCAGTCGGTCTGTAGTTTCAGCACCGATGTTGTCATATATATAAGAAATGTGCTAAGTTCTATCGCAATATCAGCATTAGTTATATTTTTTTCGAATGACTTAGTTTTTAAATAATTATTATAGACAAGAAAATAATACAAATTTCATGAGGATCACTTTTTGTAATAATTTAGTTTACTAAGTTTAATTTCATTTTAGATATACTCTTTATCTATAGATCGTCTACGTCATTTTTAATTGGATCAATAATAATAATCAGCAGCTTCAAGCAAGTTCATCCTCCTAGATGGATGGGTGACCGTTGGGAATAAACAAATATTTTTATTGGCTGAGAACGAGCAAAGCAAATCCGGAGACGTGCTGAGGTATAATTTAGTTTATTTCTATTCTTTCTGGTCTGATAAGGTGGGGATGAGCGAAGCATATCAGATGCGGTCAGGACTTTTCCTGGATCTTTATCCAAGGTACTCCCTATTTATCATTTTTAGTAAGGAAATGGAAAAGTTTTCGAACAAATGGTTTGTTTGAATTATTTTTGGAGGTTTATTGGAATTGTATAAGTAAACCTACGATGCCTGTCGGATAAAGTTGCTGACGCTCCAAAAAAGTAAGTAAATAAATTTGTTATTTCTACAACATAAGAGAAGGAAGTATTATTCGAGCGTGCTAAGTAGAGCGAATAAAGTTAAGCCGATTTGATTTGAAACATAAATTGTAAATAAAAAAATATTCTCTGCTTATTGTACTCCGAAACCATTTTGGTTCGAATTAATTCTCAGGAAAAATCTGGCTGGATTAAAAAACAGGGGAAAGCTTTTTGGCTCTCAATAGAAAGAGTAGAAAGAGGGTGGAGAATAGTGGAGAGAGAGAGTGGAGAGAGTATTGTCGAGTTTAATAAGAAAATTCCAACCTCTTCTCCTTTCCACTTACTGAGTCTTTCTCACTGGAAACCACCTTTTTAAGACGTTTAGAACATTACCTTAATATTGTTTAAAATCGAGGAACACAAAAAAATGTACAAATTTTGCCTAATATTTACTGGAAAACTACACAGCACTCCCTCTGAATTTAATTTAAAGCATCGGGTACGGGGTATACCGGAACATTTGCTAAACATATCGGATTTGCTATGTCTATCCTCACTACTTCAGCCTATATATATATATAAATATATATATATATATATATATATATATATATATATATATATATATATATATATATATATATATATATATATTTATTTATAAAAGGCATAGGCTATCTCAGAAAAAGTCCCTTTTGTATTCGATGTCGTTTAGTATGGTTTGTTATTTTATCTATTATTTATTGTTATTACTTATTATTACATGATTTATTAAAGGTTTTTACAATGTGGAGCGCTGTTAGCTGGATTACTCGGCTTGCAATTCTGGCAAATCAGAATAGTAGTCTAACTAGGTAGGAGGTAGGAAAACTTCTTCGCATTACCTATGTAAAGAGGACATTGGGATGGTGGGCATATATGTACCCATTCGCACCCCTCTTGCCGTGTTCCGAACAACCTCATAAGCGTCATTTTGTGTAAAAAATTCGCTGAAGTACTAATTTCTTAGTTGGTGATTATCCTGCTGGGGTAACCCTATATAGACTTTATATTGTCCTATTGATTATTTTAAGATTAATACATTTTCGTTATGTGGTATTCTATTATATTATTTTTCACTATTTAAATTATATTATATTTTACTATATAATTTTATTTTATATTGTAGGTCTAAATAATTTCTAAAAAGTGACAACAATATCAGACACGAATTACATGCATTAAGGTTGTAGTTATTTGTACATAGTTCGCCTCCACCCTGCCTCCAACCGCCTCCGACATGCATTCCTCTGCCTATCATAGCTTCTAAGTAATAAAACCACACGTAAAAGCAATTTAATTACATCCAAGTAACACAATGTTTCATTAATCGATTTAGCTCCTGGTGCATATATAATAAATACCTAAATGTAAAATTAATACTTTGTGAGATAGCTTGTGAATTGCACAGCTTGTATTACCGTGAAGTATTTTAATATCCATCAACATACGTATCTATACGTTTTACCAATTAACTTCATTGAATAATTCCCACCTCAGTCTTTCATTAATCCCACATTCCATAAAATCAAACATTCAAATAATCCCTGAAAGATGAGGTCAATTAAGAATAGATGACTAAGCCATTTCTGCCTCTTTACAGCGCTCCTTTTTACTGTCCCTCAATAATACCGCAGGTGTATTGGAAAAGTATTGTGTTAGCACTAAAAATCTAAAACCAGGATTACATCTGAATTATTTATTTGACGTGTCTCTAAGACCTTCTGAGTGGTGTTCAAAACTGTATCTGTATTAACATACAGATACAGTTTTGAACGATGATAACTCATCGAAGCTTCTATTGTATTTATGCGATAGAGTTAAAGCTTAGTACAAAAGTAAATTATAAGATAAGTTTGTGCTATCTGGACTATAGTTTTTACAACATCATTAACGGGTGATGACTCAGTTAAAATTTCTATAATTAATAAATACTCGGAAAATAAACAATGGACTTTTTTAAAATAATAATCGAAGAATAATCTAATTTACTTGAAGATTGATACAAACAATTCTTAACAAAACAAATAAAGATACTATGATTCGTTTTAATATAGCAAGGAAATATAAGGATTTCGTTGTTTTATAGAAGTTAAGCTGCAACATGCCAGACCAGTGCAGTGCCTGCATGGTGGCGAGACTGGAGCGAATCCGAATCTAGCAGACAAATAAGCCTATAGAAGCTTAGACTTTTACAGGCACCTAGAAAGGGTGTTCCAGTTTTCACATTTCAGACTAACTGGCGTACCTTTAAGCGTATAAGTAAAAACCAAAATAAATGTATGCTAAATGATTCTGGCTTTTTAAAAATAACTACTTTATTAGATTTATTCTCAAATGTTAGATTAGAGAAACAGGAAAATCTTTGTTAAATCGTAATAATTGTAGACAACTAAGGCAAATTATAAGAACAAATAAATGTGGAACAAAATGGATTGATGAAAGATCAAAACTAAGAGTCAGAGTAGGTATTTACTGGCCTCTGTTGGCGAGAGAAACAACTTTATACCATGCGTCTTAAAGATACAACTGTCTTTCCGAAATTTGAAAACAGCCATGAAGCTGTTTTGTACTTCTTGGGCGAATGCAAGAAGTTCATTACAGTCAAAGGTGCAAAATGTTTGGCTCAAAATGTCTGCAGAAGAAGCCATCTCAAAAGTTCTTTGGAAAAAATTTTAAATTTGCGGTAACATTCGGTCAACATAAAAACAACTACATAATTACCACATTTGACAGGACATAATAATATAAAGTTATGGTAAAAGAGCCAGCAATACCTTGGTTTAAGAGGTTTATTTGACCAGCCCTTTCTTTTTTACATACATACATGATGAGGGTTTAGTTTCCTAGAAACTGAAACGGCAACCCCACGGCAGAAGTTCTCAGTGTATAAACTCATTACAGCAATTAAATAAACCTTGATGAGTGGCCTACTTCCTTGGAGCCTTGGTTATTTTCTATAACTTCCAAGGCAAATCCCGATTATTTATCTTAATCCAGAGAATAAACTGCTTCGAATCCCCCTATGCAGTTTCCTCGAAAGTCTAAGTTTCTTTTAACTCTCCAAAACTTACTTATCCTTTATCTACTCCTTGTTACTTCTATTTACAGTCTTGTTGACTGGAATGATAATTGTATTTAATTAGTTTTTGACTCAATACTAACTCACACAGTAAATGCTATTTCCCTCCCTAGGGAGTGTAAGTTGCAGCATAATGCGTAACACACAAAACTCAGATTGATACTGACATTGGTTAAATAGAGAATCAAAGCAGGGGTGGTGCGATACAATTGTCTGTTGAACTTAACCGACTCCGCCCACCCTAGCCACCCACACACTCCTTTATATTTGTAGGTATATTATTTTAATTATTTTATAAATTCATTAATTACGGTTATCATTAACTATTATATAGCTGCTTTGATTCCGAGGGATAAAGCTTTCGTCTAGAGGCCGTCGCGTTTCCCCTCCGTTGACAAAAAAAAAAAAAAAAAAAAAAAAAAAAAAAAAAAAAAAAAAAACATTATATAACTTGATGCTTTAAGATGTCAAGTAGAGATGTCAAATAAGTCTGCGAATTATTTAAGTCGCAGCTTAAGATGAAATTTTATATCTTATTACTTTTAACTATTAGTTTGTATTAGTTGGCTAGTTGTAGATAAAATTGTATATGCAACAAGAATAAAAGGTTTCAGCTCTCGTAGTATCTATATTGACAGAGCTTAAGGAGTCAACATTTTAGTGATCTCCTTTGGCAAGCCTCGGGAGCCTTAGTTTATGTCTCTTAGCTTGTCAAAATTAGCGGCTAATTACTTTTCCTCCTTTAGCTTAGGCTTAAGAAAAAACTTAAACTTGAGCTGTAAAACTTTCTTCCATATTGCATAAATTATTACCTATTTCAAAAGGAGTTAATTATTTAAAAATTAAAAACAATAAAAAAGGTATTATCCAGAATTATCCATACTTCTAAAATATCTTCCTATACAAATCATAATATTTGGTCAACTTTTCCAAACAGATAAATATAATTATACTATTGTAAACGTTTATTTCATAGAATTAAAAAAATGAAAAAGCGAAATAATATTGATAAAAAGCGATTATTAAAAGTAATAATAAGTGATAAATAAAAATGTGTCAATTTAAATAAAAGTTAACAAAATGTTTGGAACAATATTATAGACATTATGCTTACTAATAATATTTTAAACTTTTCTTTTTGGAAGAAATAATGAATTTATACCTTGGTCTACCGTGTTTGAACCCAGAACATTTACTCCATGAAGATTTCTTTCCCCTATCGATAAAAAGAATGTACGAAATGTTACTTACTAAAATCAACATATTCCAACAATATACTTACAGTGCTTGCGCTGCATATTGTAAAAAGATTTCCCGATAAAAACATATTGGGTTTGAATATATGGAAATTGTATCAGATAGTGTAGAAATAAATTTCCCTTCTATTGGAAAGCGTCGTTTGATAAAACCGAGATAAGAATTTGGTTTTCTACCTCTAAATCCTACGAAAGATTTCCATCTATGATTAATTTTAAAGTTTTAAAACTTAAAGATAAATCGGAAAATTAAAGAAAAATAGAGCAGTTTATCACGGCGTATTAACAGGATTTCTGTTTATGTACAATTTTCAATGTTTTAAATTCTAATGTGAACTATTTTTGCTGAAATTATTTGAAAAATTACGCCTGCGTAGAGAGCTCAATTCAAAAAAGTATTCAACACCAAAATAAAATATCTGGACCAAATTTTTATACCCTCGTAGTACCAGGGTATAACAAGGTTATCTACTATATATATATATAATATATATATATATATATATATATATATATATATATATATATATATATATATATATATATATATATATATATATATATTTATATATATATATATATATATATATATATATATATATATATATATATATATATATATATATATATATATATATATATATATATATTACATATAGCGAGTCCGGAGCAATGAGGATGTGCGATAAACGTAGAAAAAAGGATGAGGTTAGGAAAATTTCCGAGGTACCCCCCCCCCCACACAATTTTAATTACTATTGTCAGTGAGTTTTTACATGAAGTTTTTTACGATGTTTTTTTACGTCACGCAAAAAAGATTAGGGTTTTTACACTTAAAAACAGGGTGCAATACGCGATGTAAAAAAACTCATGTAACTTTGCTTATATTATGTGATATTTTTATAGCATCCTTCAATTTTAAAACTTTATTGCGATTTATTTCATATAATTTTTTATATAACCTTAGTAATAGTAATATGGGGGAGCGGTAGTAACTACCAGGCAAAGAGGCCACCACGTTGTTAAGGCCCTTTTTGCCAGCTCCTTAAGTTAGTGTTCTACTCCTTTTAATTTCAAGTGAAGGTATATTTCATCTAATCTAGACAGAAGAGCCGTGAATTTCTAAGGTTCCTCTCGTGCTTTTTCAAGCAATCATAAGTATTTTCTCTGACTCTTATAGTCTAGTGAAAACTGAGAACAACACGTGTTCCGACTGTTAGACTAAACCTCCGCACACTTTAAACTACAAGGCAGAAACAGTATAGTATTATAATGAATCTACAATGAGGGTGGTCCTAAATGTTGCCTATACCCAATTTCATTTAGGGTAAGGGACCTTTAACGAGAACCTGACAACGCACAGGCTCCAGACCAACACCTTTACGTCCCTTCTGAAGGACGTGGTACGCAGAATTTTTATCCCTCTCATGAAAATCCTAGAGGCCCGTGCTGGGATTGAACCCATGACTAAAGTTCATTCATTCTGTGTATTAGCTGCGTACCTTAACCACTACACCACGGGTGACTTATATAACCCTTATATAACCTTAGTTTATGTATGAGGATGAGGTATCACCTGAAATATATTGCTTTAACAAACACAATTGCTCCACAAATAATTTTAAAAAAAAATTTAATATATATTTCGGTTTTCACGCTATCATTAGACTACAGATCAGAATACAGAGTTTGGAAAAAGCAAAAAGCTTTTTCCAAACTCTGTATTTTGTGCAATGAGATTGTGATTTTTATATTTTTTTATATTAATTTGTTGTATTAGTAAGTTTATTATGTAGTTATTGTTTTATTTAATTTGACTGATGATGGTGTGAAAACCGAAATAAATATTACATTTCCTTTTTAAATTATTTGTGGAACTGAAGTCTTGTTTTTATCTCTTATTATCATGGAGTTCTACACAAAGAGTCATAGAATATTAGAAATACAATTGCACATGAAATTGCAATCTATTATTAAGGGTTTTCTTCTCTTATTATTAAGAATAAGATAAAAATGTTATATAAACTTAAGTTTATTTCTTAATTAATATATAAAATGGAATAAAGGTTTAAGTGAAATATTAATTATATGTTGTTTTATTTAAAGACCTTGGTGTGTCCAGGGATAAACAAACCTTTGAAGTTGCTTAAAACTCTTAACAGAGGAACAGAGGAAAAAGAGTTTTCCTTCTACTCATGTGGTATCTAAAGGGTTACTTTTCTTTGATGGTTTATTTGTTATCAATTCGAACATCATTTTTCAAACAATTCATATAAAAGTGTGTCAAACTTCTAAAGAGACAAACATCGTTTTCGCAGAATTCCATAATTAGATATTCGGAATAGAACGACTTCAGTTCTACCATAATTTTCATACAAGATCCAATATTTGGATTTTTTCCAATATTTTTTATTTTCTATTTTCCAAATGGATTGAAATGTATAGTTCCTTTCTATTAAAAGCATTCTAGGATAGATGCAGTTCTTTTTCAATAAGTGATTGAGAGTCAGTTTCCGAAGACGATTAAAACCTGACATAAGTTTAGTTATCCTTCTTAAGTTAGAGCTGCATTATGTTTAACAGTCAACTGAATGAAGTTAGCTTTTCTTTTTTAGATCTCAAGTAATCAATCTTGACTATTTCTCGTTTTCACTAAGTTGTTTGTCTAAATGTGTAAGTGTGATAACATCATCATATCCGAAACAGTGAGACAAATTTTCCAAGGTACCGCGTTTTCCGTCATATGTATATGACGGAGAAATATGCGTTTTATATATATATATATATATATATATATATAATATATATATATATATATATATATATATATATATAATAAGTGTGAAGCACTAAGGCCGTGAAGCGGCTAAGAGGCCGACAGCCTCTTGTTTTAAACACTCTAATATCTTGATAAATTGTGTAGTTTAAAAATCTCGATATAAAATACCCCCCACCTTTTGTGCTCCCAATCTCAACGAGGTCATTTTTCTTATGAAAATTAACTCAAACTCTACTATTCCAGGATAAGGGTTTGGAATATCTAAAACGCATAAACATTTTCTTTTATTACTAGCTGTAGCTGAATGTGATTAAAAGATTGTACCAATTCAAAATCCCTGCAGCAAATGCTTGGCTGAAACCCTTTGCAATGACCCTTGTACATGTTTAATGAAAAACGAACAAAAAAAAACTGTAGAGATTCTTAACTTTATGATAATAATGTCCGTTAAATAACATACTAAACGGTTGAAGCAGCTCTTTCTAAACTTTTTAAATTAACCTGGATTGGTTGAATCTCTTCATTTAGTAATTAAATGTTGAATACTTGGCTCTAATTGACCTAACTCAATACTGCTACTTATAAATACTAAACCTTCAATTCATTGAAATGAAACTGGTATATTAGTGTAAGTAAAAGAAAGATACAAACTGAGAGAAATAAAATCATATAGAAAAGGGATACTTGAGCCAATTCATAATTTTTAAAATATTTTTGTTACCAACAATGTCTTTTCAACAATTTGATTAATGTGATTATAAATTTATTTTGTAAAACTTTATAATAAATGTATACATTTAATAAGTATACATTATTAAATAATTTTACTTAAAGTTTTTTTTTTATAATAAAATTCCAGCAGACTATGTTGAAACATTGAATTTACAAAAACTCAGCTTATAACAATTTAAAAATAAGTAAGAGAGCTTAAGCAGTCCTACTTGGTATCATAAGAGAGTCGAGTAATCTTATATAGTGATAAGTACTCGGCTAATTACTTCTCATACTTCTCAAGACCTTTTTACCACACTCTCTGTATTTTTTAAATTTTTCTTTTAGAGACAAAAAGCTTTTCTTTTAACTAGATAAATTTTTTATGCACAAAGATTTTTTTCTACGTGGTACCTGGCCGTGCCCTCGGGGGTTTTTGTATTAAATTTAATAAAGAGGTGCCCCCTGGTGTTCCTCGTGGTCCAGAGGGGGTGGAACAAGATTAAAGTGAAATTTAAACCAATTTTACTCTCCTTTATATTTTCTCTCAAAGGATAAAACAGTCTATTATTTTACTAAAACCTTGCCAGCTGCTCCTATTTAGCCTGTCTGTTCTTATTGCTGCTCTACTCTGTTCCTCTAGGCTCCTCCAAACCTACATTTTACATTAGGCTCCTCTAGTTTTACATTAAAATTTTATTCTTTCTTCTCTTCTTTTAGTATGTTCTTATCTTATACTTTAATTTTTTTTACAAACTGAAAATTCTTTTAATGCCGTAAATTGTTTTCTAAACAGATTAATTTTATAACTTGAACAGTAAAGGTCAATTCCCAGCTCAGTGGAGATGTGAATATGGTCTTGGTAAAAAACAAAACGACATAGGTTTTTTTGGATATTTTAACATTTTTGGATCAATTAACGAAGAGGTTTAATATGTTAGGATTTACATGTTGGTTAAAAGTTATCAATTGGATTTTTTATGCACAAAGATTTGTTTCCTCGCGGTACCTAGCAGTGCCTTTGAGGGTTTTTCTTTAGATTCTCTAGATGTTTGTATAAATGCATGAGCACGCCAGCTTATACAACAATATTATGATTAAAGTAGTATACAAACCAAGTATGGAAACAAATGCGATTTCTGTCAAACATGGCATGTAGTTCATATTTTGTCCACTAGGGAGTTGGGTCAATTTTTTTTATTGGCGCAGCCATCTTATTTTACCATTGTATATCTTGATAAAAAAATATACTTTTATACTTGATAAAGATCTTGAATAAAGGGGATGACGCATTAAGGAACATTTCTGACCCCATGGAAGTTGTATGAGATAGAGAAATAGGAGCAAACTTACCTTGTCCTTGGTTATAATGAAAAAAGGCGCCAAACGCAGGTTATGTAGCAAGGTTGTCGTGTTTGTTTCTAAACTTTCTTCTGAGCTTCTCGTGATTGTTACATTTGTGGTGCTTGTTAAGTAATTTGTACTTATTTAATTTTAAATTTTGGACTCTAGTTGGGCACTTCAGTGAGTGATAATTTAAGCGTGTTTATAACCTTCTGAAGCAATGAACAATGGGGACCCATTGACACGTAAGTTTGTCTCTAAAATTTAAGACCTGTGCTGTTATAAGAATTGTAAGCATGCGCAGTTTGTACCAAGCATGTGCAGTTGGTTATTGTCGTGTGTTTCGTGTTAAATTCTCTCTATTTTTGGTTTTCGATGGGGTCCCTTTTTTGTATGGCAAATGGACTTAGTGCGTCATCCCCTTTATTCAAGATCCTTGATGTAAACAAACTATTTACGGTACCAAATTTTTTGTTTTTATTGCACATTTTTAAAATTTTTTGTATGAAATGTTAATAATTTGTGTAAGAAATACGTTTTGACACATTTAATAGACGTTTAAATTCGAATCTATATATACTAGGTTTGTTTCAATTGCTTAGAACAAGTGGCTATTTAATTTTTTTTACACAACTAATAAACTAAGAACATTTTTAGAAGTGAAATTGCTTTTTCCCTTCAAATATTAATTGCAATTAAAGTATCAACAACCTTAACCCAAAATATTTAAATATAATTAAATGAATTTTAAATATAATTAAAATAAAATCGCAATTTTAAATTATATTTAAGGCAATACACTGTCGTCTGTATTTTCTTCAAATACTTAATAAAAACATGTGATTTACCTTTACTTTAGTTTTTCCTTTTTTTCTTTACTGAACTATTGTAACAATTATTTCACAAAATCTAAAACAAAATCATAAAATTATCACGTACATATTAAAGTATAAAAACATGATAATAAATAAATATCAAAAAAAGGAAATCTTAAAAAGCTCATATACAATTATTCCAATTTCTGTTATTCTTTTTTGAGCCAGCTATCAGCTGATTACGCATGTCTAAATTTTTTTACACAGGTTTGTATAGAAGTTGCCCTCCTTGGTTTATATATTACTATAATTATCATATTAAAACCTATAGGTAGAAAGCCTCATTCAAATAATCAGATTTTTTTTTTAATTTATTCATATATTTAAAACTAATTTGTTTCGATCTCAATGAAACGGCTTTCCCGTATATATGTGATAATTTTAGCTTTAATAATGTTGCACTCGCTTAGACTAAAGTTCGATCAAGTCTTCGCGACACAATGTAACTTGAAGCTTTGTTACTTTGCACTCCAGGATTGCTAAGAAGTTGTAAGAAAGTTATAATAGGTGGTATAAATTTTCCAAGTTAAGTAATTTAGATTAAAAGGTAAGGCAGGTTATATTCTTGTGTTTTAAATGTTATGTAATCTCACAACTCTTTCAACTAATTAGTAACTGTATAATTACATATATATATATATATATATATATATATATATATATAATATATATGTGTGTGTGTGTGTGTGTGTGTGTATGTGTATATATATATATATATATATATATATATATATATATATATATATATATATATATATATATATATGACTTAGCGACATAATTCATGTGGTGCATTTAAAACTTTATTTCCTTTATTAACCTAGATTTCACTAATTAATTAATTAAATCAAAGACTCTCTTGTTGTTTACAATATTGAAAGAGCTAATTTTTTTGAACTATTTAAATTGTTCAGATTTTGAAAATTATGACGTTTTCTACGATTTAGTATTTTTAAACTATACACCTGCTTGTAAAAGTATCATGTATGCTTTGTAAAACCAATTTCTTTTATTTAAAGGGTAATAAATTATATTTGACAGTGTTTGCCTCTGTTTTAATAAACGGAGGTGGTAAAATTTTAACATAAAAAAATAATTTGTCAGTATCGTTGTTGCTGACTTCATCATTTTCTCTTTTCGTTGTTATGGGAACAATTTTCAAGCGTGGTGATCCTCGTGTCGGGCGTATTTCTTTAGGAATGTGTGTGTGTCTTCGAGCTTAAAAATCAATTGTAACTATCTTGAAAACTGTTTTGAACTAAAAGTGTCTAAAACTAAGTCTAGATATCGCATATCGAGGCTAGTAAAAAAATTGGAAAGCGTTAAAAAAAGGAAATCCTGAGATAAAATTAGTTGTTTTAAGTGTCTGTATAGTCATTGGAGTGAAATTTACCTTGGAGGGATAAGAAAAGCCTAATCATGAATTACAATGCTTTAAAATTATTAAATTATCAGCTTGATTTATCAAATACTATAGATGGCTAATTGATGGAAGAAAATGGAACTTTAGACCATTATTATAAATAAATTAAGGTCAAATGGAAGTAACCGACCTTTGTTTGCATACTCTAGCTAATCAACTAACTTAGTTTGTTAGTTTACTAGGTAATTAACCAGTTAGTTCACTAGTTAACTAAATACTTAAGTGGTTAGTTCAATAGTAAGTTCACTATTTATCTAGATACTTAGTTAGTTAATTAGATAACTAATTAAAAATTTAGTTAATTGGTTTTTTAACTAGTTACTTCACTAAGTATTTAGTTACTTAGTTAACTAGTTCAAGAGTTAGTTAGTTAGTTAACTAGTTCAATAGTTAGTTAGTTATTAAACTAGTTCAATAGTTAGTTAATTAGTTAACTAGTTCAAGAGTTAGTTAATTAGTTAACTAGTTCAAGAGTTAGTTAATTGGTTAACTGGTTCAAGAGTTAGTTTATTAGACAACTAATTACTAAAACTAAATAAAAATTAATCAATTGGTTAGACAACTTGTTGCTTTACAAACTAGTTAGCTATGTAAAGTGATTGTAAGAAATTATTAATTATATGTTTATATAAATAGAAAATCAAAAATTTCAATTAGCCCTCCGAGCTCTTCAAAAATCTAAATGTTAAAATAAGGTTTTGTTTTGAATTGTTGGTTGTATATTTTTGTATATTTTGTTTCTTTAATCCTTTATAATTTGCATATCGTTTAAAATATTAATTCGTATAAATAATAATAATCTATAATAAATCTATTTGCCTTCTTTCTTCACCGAAGAAAGTAGGCGCACCATATTTTACAGTTTAAAATAAAGTGCCCGAGTATTAGCTCATCATTTTCCAGAGCGTTGGTGAGCACAAAAAGCTCTAGTAACCTCAAAACTTATTTTTCTTTAACAGCCTCAACTTCCTACCTAATTATACTTGTAAACTAAGTAATAATTTATTCTACTTTTCTTTATATCGAATATCAAAAACTTCGACTCAATTAGTCGACCCAGCTCAACTCTCTCTCTTCTCTGTTTTTATTGCGATTAGAAAAAATCAATTCAATCTACCGAAAAATCGGAATAATAAAATCTAATTATCATGGAGTTTTCCCCGATAGAAAAATAAAATTTCCGTATAAATTAGGGAGGAAAATGGGAAAAATGAAAATAAGAGATTATGGTTATAATTGGTTTTGAGATTAAGCTAGATGGGAGTCAAAAACAGCATCGCTTTATATTTAAGGGATTTGTTTGTATTTTTGTTTATATTATAATATTTTTTGTTAAAGAGATTTCCAAATATTATAATTAATTAATGAGAGATTACAGGATGTGATAAAGCAAGCCATGGCATTGTGGGTAATGCTGGTTCTCTCTATCTACCTTATCAGGTATCTCTAGTCATTATAATAAATATGCACGTATATACCTCTTGCTTCATAAAACAAAACTAAATATGGAGAGAGAAATTATTATACTAAAAATAAGAGTTTCCTTTGAAGGTTCCGTCAGTGTTATCAGTTTGTAAATTTTATTTCAAACTGTCTGTGGGAAATTCTGGGAAACAAAGCACAGGTAATAATAAATACATATCAGGAAAATTAATAACATATTCTAAAATATCTAACATTTGTAATCTGCCCATTTAATGTCTTTAAATATAATTTTGTATTAACATTATGTGAAATACATACAGATAAGCCTTTATTACACACAATTGTCAATTGCATGACTTTTTCCACTCCTTAGTTTATAGCTGGCAATATTTATTTTTAATATTACACATTCATAGTCAATGTTCTATATGAGGTTTTTTGGATGACAGAAGTAAATTGGGTAACGAGGATGGGGGCGGTTCTGTTTGGCCTCCAAGTGACAAAATTACCACACATTCCACTAAGAATGCGATGTTCAGTCCATCGTGTAATGTGTGTTAGTATTTTTTCATCATTTGTAGAAAAAGTCTAATGGTATACACTTGACCATTAGACTAGTTACGTTTGTACCATTAGACACACTGGTAGGGATTACTGATCTACTTTTTAATATTCACCGCGGCTGAACTTCGGTATACGGTACACCCTGTTATCAATACTATATATCGATATATTTTTAGTTAGAGATGTGACGTAGGAATAATCGATATATGCTTTCTTTTTTGTTTATGATATTTATATATTTTAAAATGTTTTTTTGTTGTTTGTGTTTTTTTTTATTTGTTAAAATAGTTTATAAACTATTCATATTTTTTTTGCTTTTATAATGTTTTAACTATGTTTTCATAAGAATAATCGATGATACACCACATCTAATTTTATGTTACGTATTTTTTACGTATTTTTGTGTTTTTTATTTTCAGGTTTTTTATTATATTTTGTTTTAATGTTTTCATTTGTTGTATGGTTTTTTTTTTTAATGTTTATTATATTAATAATTTAACGACGCTGCTTATCTTTTAAGTGCTCAGTCTCGTTTACGTGTCGCGTAACTAAAAATATATCGATATATAGTATTGATAACAGGTGCACCGTATACGAAGATTTACCATGAAAACTTGTTTAGTTGTATTTCTTCTATCATGGAACTCCACAGCTCAATCCATCATATATTATAGCTTATCATTATAGCTTGTTTTTTATCCAAACTAGCGAAATTTCATATTGCATGATATAGTTAAATATTTAGTTCTTTTACTCTGCTGAATCTTAACTCTATTCGAAACGTCCCTATTACAACGGTAAAATTGCGATCGACAGGTAAAATCAACATGATGCAAACATGAAAATGAAATAAATTTAATTTTATCATAGAGATAATATTACTAGAAGGGCCCTATCGGTTGCATTTTGAAACCATAGAGATATATACTAAATGGGGCATAGCCTATCTCAATGCATTGAAAGGCCTGGAACATCATTTTGGGGCTCTTTGTAACCTCATTGAAACCTCCTTTAAGAGTAAGTTCAGGTTATAATGAATCAATTGATTTCGACTTTTTGAATTGTATTTTTAACGTTCTACTATATAAGTTATTGTAATTTTGTACTGAGTGTTTGATTATATTTTTAGCGAAGGTTGTCCGGTTACTTTTACGATGTTTCAAAATTTAACCTATAGGGCCTCTCTAGTAATAATATCTCTTTGTTTGAAACATCGAAAAAGTAACCTGAATACCTATTTATTTATACCTACGACTATTTATATCATTAAACAGCACAAAATACAGAAACTTACTTTGTGGAACCTTTAAAATACTCACAAAAACACACAAAAAATGTGTGAAATGCAGACAGTTGATTTATTATAACCTTAACTCATTCTTTGAGAAGGTTTCAATGAGGTTAGACAAGGTTGAAGGTTTCATCTGAGAGACCTAAAAATATGTTTAACGCCTTGTAATGAATTGAGATAGGCTATGCCTCCTCTAGTGTGTATCTCTATGAGTTTTATTCCCTCTAACGAGAGTTAGCCTTTATTTACAATGTAGATGCGAGTAACAAAACTGTCGACAGGTTTATTGGTGACTTTTATTCTTATCTCCCTAGAGAGGGACAGTTATTTTTAGTCCAGACAGGACAAAGTCAATACAAATGAATAATTGCCGAAGGAATCAACATTGCCTGTTGGCCTCACACTAACACGCACACTTGTAAATACGTTTTATTTTCGTGTGTACTATGCTATACATAAAAATCAGATATGCACGTTGAGCAACAAACGCATGAATGTTTTATAGGTTTAACACTGGTTTTATCGTACAGCATCTCCTGGTCGTGCACGCACTAGTTGCGTTGTAAATACTTAATGTCTATAAATTGATTTTGTCATTTGATTTATTTAGACATATCAGAGTATTCGAAGTATATACTCCGATATGTCCAAATCTCCTCATCAGTTCCACTAGCATCACCAGACTCTAGCTAGGCTCACCGCTCTGGCCAGTCCAGCGCCACCCGAAAAAGAACTCTAGCCACTCAAATGTAAGCGTGCACAAACTCATTCTATAGCTCTGACCTGAAAGTCAAAGCTCCGCAGTGCTATTAGGAGACGTTTGTCTTCAAGAACCGAGCACTTTGTTTCTAGTCACTGAGAAAAATGAAATTATTAAAATTTTAAGATGTATTATTGCATTAATTGTGTACTATTTAAAATAATTTTGATTTTTTTTCCTAAAACGCTATATAACATGCTCAGAGTCCAGCATGGCCTAAACCACGTCTGTGCCTGGCACAATGGTTAAAGAATCAAGTCATATTAAGAATTAAAAATGCAAATGAATTAATAAGGTCTCTATTAAAAATTAAGGGAAGTCTGTTTTCCTTTTTTAGAAAATCTATTCAGACTGCAAGTCACTCTAAATAAGAAACTAGAAGAAGGGCAACATCTGGCCGAAGGGAATTTTACCTTCTAGGCTTAGAATAAGCTTTAAAAGGAATTATACAATATTAAAACATTACTATACAGTATTAATTTAATTTTATATTATATCAAATAATTCATTTATGCCATTTTCTTATAAATTATTTTCTATAAATTTCAATTATTACGTAATTTAATTATCATTCATTGTGTTTAATTTGAATAAAATTATCATTAAAGTTGATATTATTATTAATACAATTAATGTCTCTGATTATACTTTTATAAAAAAAGTATTAAATGAAAAATGTTTAACCAGATTAAAATTAATTAATTAATATAATATGATAGCAGATATAATATCATATGATATAATGCAATATTTCTTTTATCAGAAGCACATAAAAGAGAAAATCTGTTGGAAACAGCCACGCTTCCCTTTTGAAAAATATTAATTTAAAATTGGAGTTTCACTATACTGTTTTTAGCGAATATCCTTTTGAAATAATTCGCTAAAGAGGTGACTCGTATAGTATGATTAAAAAAGTCAGTTTAGTGGAGAAAAAAGTCATTTATTATCTTTTTTGGGGCGCTAAATCAAATAGAACTGGTCTGAAAGTCAATATGACCTCTCTAAGTGACCAAAAAGTCGAAAAACGGAGAAATAACAGTAAAACCTGGAAAACAGTAAAAAAAGTTAACTTTTTACATACATTTATAAGTACAAAATAATTAAGGCACGGAGGACCAAATACCGAGCTAATTGTCTTTGAAATTTGTGCTTTCGCGCTTAACAATTCATTTCTTGCTAAAGTTGCTTTTTCGTGTTTAACTAGTGCAGAAACATTATTAGTCTTAACTCATTTTTGTGGGTTTTTCAAAAAAATGCGCTAAAACCTTATAAAGTTAAGCAATGATTGAACTTTAAATGAGTGCAAATAATGTTTGCCAATGACAATTTTAAAATCACGAGCATATTTGTGCAATACTTATGGGATGAATATAAGCGTTTCCTTTGAAAACCCTGCAGATATTTGGTACATCTCCGTTCCAAAAAGAGGTAAGCGAGATTCTTGCTGCGGTAATATGATAAGCAGCACCATTTTAAAAAGTGTTGTATATAATAGTTGTATTTTTTTTCAAAACTCGGTTGTATCAAATAATATAACACCTATTTAAATCATAAGTAAGGAGAGTCCGCAATTAAGCCGGAGTTGTACTGTTTTGTCTGTTGTAAAGTTGGTAGACCAAATTAGTCCCTATGTACAATTAGTTAAGATGTTAGTTGTAGACTAACCAATCAAGAAAAACTATAAATCAAGAATATTTGATGATTCACATAACTGCTTCAAAGCAATAAATAAAATTTAGCTGATCAAAATCACATTTGTCTAAATAAATTGCTCGACTTTATTATAGAGAGAGCAAACATTATGATGAAATAAAAGTGTATGAAATGAGGTTTGAGTTCGATGGACATCGGGGGGGGGGGGGATAGTGGAACAAAGAGAGTGGAATACAGTGGAGCAGAAGGGAGAAATAGTGGAGCAGACATAGAGTGCTTTGTCCGTAAAGAATTTTCCCCAAACAATGATACAGACTACAATCCTTTTTCCTATTAGAAAATTTATACTTTATGAATTTCATCCATACCTCTAAATATTATTTTAAATGGAACTTATTGAAAATTCCGATCAAACAATCACACTGCATTTCTATTGGATTATTGTGGTCTGGATTTGAAATGGTATTTTAAAGTGCATACTGGAAAATATGGTGTCTTTACTGGTATTTTTCTTTATCTGAAAAAATAGCTATTTTATAACCTACGCGTAATTAAATTTTTTGATAAATTAGTACTGACGGTAGAGCTTTAGTTACGACTCGGTGAGCGTGTACAAAAACTATTATTTGAATAATTATAAAATTTTCATTTATTTTTCAGTTATTAGGTAGTCATTTTTATTTTTATTCATATATACAGTCAGCGATTTGCTGATTTAGATCTTATTTAATCTAAAAAAAATGTAAGCAACATATTGTATTGCATTCATGATTTAATAAATGGTTATTCATTCATTCATATATACAGAGTAGATATACAGGAAAAGTTTTTTGTATCTACCAAATAATATGGTTGTTATGGAACATCAACTAAATAAATGCTGAACAACAACTATTTATAATCCATGTGTAGTATTGTTTTTTGTTACATTTTATTGTGTAGTTTAATTATGTTGCATAGTAATGAAATGTATTTATTCAATACTGGGATTTCAACTCATCCAACTGTTTCAGGTGTTTTGAAAGCCACCGCAGGTTTTAACAAAATCTTCTTTCAAAAGGTGTGTGTGTGTGTGTGTGTGTGTGTGTGTGTGTGTGTATGTCTGTTGTCTTTGTAGCATACAGTTATTATGCTAGAGAATTGAAACTACATACAAAACTATATTATTTTATCTACTCCTTGTATTGTGAGTTCGACATACAGTCTTGTTACCCCACACTGTAAATGTACTTTTACTCCCTAGGGAGGAAAAGTAAAAGTGTTGCCAACTTGACAGAATGTTTTAGTAAAATTTTTAGGATTTTTTCGGTGTTATGTTGGTACTACGGGTAGAGTATACAATACACACACGCTAATGTTTAAATTACAAATATAGTATTACACATTTTTCTATTGACCGCTTACAATAAAATAATGTGAAGATAGTGGCTTTACTCTCCATCAGAGTAATTGACACGGTAAGAATAAACTAAACTAAGACAATAACAATTAAGGAGCTGAAGAATACATTAATAGTTGTTAGTATTAGTTCTCTAGTCGTAGATAAAATTTAATATGCAACAAGATATGAAAGTTTTCAGCTCTCGTATTATCTCCCTCGTCAAGCCTTGGGAGCCAAAATGTTAGTTAACATCCTCGGCAAGCCTCGGGAGCTAACTAGTTTATCTCCCTCGGCCTACCGGCCTGGTGAGCTAATGAAGTTTCCTCCTTTGGCGCTGCCTTAGGACGAAACTTTAACTTGAGCTGTAAAACTTACTTTCAACCCTTGTTGCATAAATAAACCAAAATGACCAACAGAATCTTAACTTTAAGGGGGAAGTGCTTTGCATCAGTGCTAATTCCCGCATGCTCCAAAAAAGCGCGCATTAAAGTGAACATAAGGTAGTATTCTTGGCTTCCGCGGTTCCTTTATGAAAGTTTAGATTCTCCAGTGGTGACTAGGTTAATTTGGATGATGAACAAATCCGTTATAGCAAGAAAAATTCCAAGGAATCTCTTACCTGATTTGTTGGTAACTTATTATCTGTTTTATATAATTATTTCACTATGACTTCCTTTCTGGTATAATGAATTCAACCCGCATTGAATTCTATGAGGAGCTGCAAAAAAGTTCGAAGCAGCTTTATTTCTATATACTTTGATAGTTGACTTAGCACTTAGGGGTACTAGCATAGAGATGTATACTAGAGGGAGCATAGCCTATCTTAATACATTGAGAGGCCTGAAACATTTTTAGTGGGGCTCTCAGGGGCTCTGTGTAACCTCATTGAAACCTTCTCCAAGAGGGAGTTGAGGTTAAAATTAATCAATTGTTTTCGGCTTCCCGCAGATTGTTTGTGTTGTGATTTGTATTTTAAACATTCTACTATGTAATTTACTGTTTTTTTGTTCTGTTTATTTGATGAAAATGATAATCGAATGTGGTCAGGTTACTTTTTTGATGTTTCAAAATGCAACCGCCCTATTGGTTGCATTTTGAACAATATAGTAATATATCTTTATGGGTACTAGAAAGTACTGCACTAGCGTAGTACACAGTTAATTTACATTGTAAATATAGCTCAACTGTACACAGCTGTATGTAATACTGGTAAACTCACACATGCACAATCAAACATTCTAATACTTCTAATACACACACACGCACACAAACTAAAACAAAAGCTACATATACATAGACACAAATGATAAAAAAAAGAAGTCTAACTACCAGCATCTGGTCCAAACCTGTTATTACACCAAATCTACTCTACGTTTTATTTTCTTTTTTTCCAATTTTCCAGAGGTAAAATATTTATAGGTAGAAACTTCTCCCCATCTCATAGATTCCTGCCGGGCATTTCCAAATTTAAAGCGACGTAATACATTTTATGTAACTCATCCCAGATTCTTACTTGGTTCATTTGTCGTCAAATATCGTTGTTGAGTAAACATTTATATCCGAACACGGGTTGTACTCTGTCGTCTTTGTTTCGCCGGATTTTAGATACAAGACCCCAGATAAGATTGGTCGCCTCATTGCGTAAGAGGAAAACGCAATAATATCGATATTTTAAAAATATCTCTAAGAAGCTCAAGATAATATTATTTTGTCCTAATCTCTTTTTACCTCTACAAGAGGTGGTACAATACAAATATCTACCTAAAATACTCATCTTATGATAGAGTTATTGAGTTAAAATTTGTGTCTACCCCCACCAAATAGACCACTATGACCTAAAATAACCAATTATATTTTTGGTACTCGTCTCACCAAAAACATTTCTAAAATATACATGCGGAGAAAATATACATACAATGCGATCTCTAACTTTTTAAAAGATTAGAGATATGCTAACTGCATATTAACAATTAATTATACTCCGGCACTCTGCACGGCCTTCCATAGAGTGCCGTATTTCAGTAACTATTTTTTTCTCTAAAACATTAATTAACTATTTTTATGTATAAGTGAGATTTATAATTTGTATTTAAATTTCCTGAAATAAATTAATTTAAAAAAAATAGTTTTTTCGGTAGCTTGGAACCGGCAAATTAAAGCATACCATTATATGGATACTCCTATAAACTATGTCATGTCCTGGACAATTTGACACCTATACTACTAAGGCCCGTATTCAGAATCATTTTAAAAAAATCTCTCCTAGGTTGTTCCTAGCCTTCTCCTAGGTTGTTCCTAGCTTTCTCCTAGGCCTAGCGGTATTCAGAATCAGTTTTTGAAATCTCTCCTAGGTTGTTCCTAGGTTGTTCCTAGCTTCTTCCTAGCTTCTTCCCCTTCTCCTAGCTTTTAAAAAATCAACCCTAGGAATGATTTTACGTAAATTTATTCGTGCTAAAACGTTAATATAACAAAAATAGAATAAAAACTTACATTAGAGTTAATTATAACTTAATTTTATTAATTATCTTTACAATAATTTGAACCTCAATTTTACGTAAACAGACATTTTTTGACAACTAGCGCTACCTAGTAGAGAACTGTAAAAACTAATAATATTGAGATATTCTACAAAAATAAACAAATGATTTGTAAACAAACCTGTCACAGAATAAACTCCCTTAAAATACGTAAATTTGTAATGACAACAAACTTATTTATAGTTGCCGATTATTTTAAAGTATATCTAATGTGAAAGTGCGTGACCTTGACCCAGTGAAGGTTTGAAACTAGAGAATGATTTGCATTTTATTTTCACTTATGAAGAAATCATTATATGTCATTAATGTACTATTTAAATGTTTTTACAATAACATAGTTAGTGACAATAAAAACAGGTTAAACTTTTGTAGAGTGTATGGGTGCCACATTTTTGAATTGTAAGTTTATAGAAGAAATTATTATATTTGACATAAATAAATCATCATATATAGGGTTGTATAAACCCTACAGTTGGTACTTCCATTTTTCACACTGATTTATAAAGTCATATCACGTAAAGTCAAATTAGTTTACGTAGCAATTAGTTCGTTTTAGGCGTTTTAAAAGCGGTTGATATTGTGAACAGTTTTAAAACTACACAAAAGAAACAAAATGTATAATATACTTTTCAGTCTTGTTTACCTTTATAAGTTAGCCAATTTACCCGTAATTATTTAGTTTAGTTTAGAACTTTCCAGTAATAATTATTATACTCAATAAAATATACTCAGCACTAGTATTATTTTATTTATTTTCTATAAGGTTTCATCAAGTTTATGATACTTTCCATTTATAATATTTGATAGCATTTATTGCAAGGTTAGCAATCAAGAAGGCGTTCGCTCAAAACGGGGATTTTCAAAACAGTTAACAGCTCTACTTCATTCTAGATGGGAATATACAACACTACCACGTTAAGGCAGAGTTTGAATCCCACATTTTAATGGGGAGATACATCAATAAGTATAATGTTACTCTACCAACATAATGTAAACAATGCTTACTATCCCCGTTATGATTGTTACTTAGCTGATCTTTCTTATCAAATCAGCATTAAACATCTCTGAGTTCACGTTGTGAACGTAGAGATCACGATTTTCTTTACGTCGTGAACTGTGTGTATTTTTTATAGTATTCATAAGCCTATTGCTTAGGGAAAAAACATTTGTTATAGCTTAACAAAAAATTAAAAAATGTAAATGGACTGTAAAAAATTTGCTTCGGGTATATAATCGACCATATCAAATATAAATACGTCACGGAAGTTACGTTTTGTTGAAGAATGTTTCTTTGTTTACATAATAAAGCAATGCTATTGGTCACTTTAGGATCACAAAAAATAAATAATAGGATCCTTTGTTTCTTTTTGTTTTGATATGAGCCAATATGTATTTTGTGACGTCACACTTTCGCGACGATTAACAGAGTGCTCATGAAGAAGATATACAGGGTGGTGCATTTCACTCTGCACTGGTGCATTTCACCAATACATCACTTTGATTAACTCAGCTTCGTATGGCTATCGCGATAAAATTCGTTACAACCCCACTAAGTTGACAACTGGAAGTTTGAATACCCAATTATTATGTTGTTAATCGTCTGGTATGTATGGTCATCATATTACCAATATGTGATTTTTTACAGTAACTTTAGATTATATTGGAGCAAACCTTTGCGTCTTATTTTGAACATTTGATACTAATAAAATGAAATTCCGGTAATTTTTTTGTAATTTTCCCGGGGGTGGTACCCCCAAAATTTATAAGGGGACCCGTCCAAAAAAACATTTTTTACTGGCGCAAAATCCGTTTCAGGTCAAAAGAAGTTGTTTGGAGCAATAAAACAAATTTTTGATTTTTTTGGGGGCAACACCCCCAAAATTTATAAGGGGTAGCCAACCAAAAAAAAAAAATTAATGGCTCAAAATCCGTTTCAGGTCAATATAATTTGTTTGGAGCAATAAAATAAATTTTTGATTTTTTTGGGGCAGCACCCCCAAAATGTATAAGGGGGAGCCAACCAAAAAAAAAAATTAATGGCTCAAAATCCGTTTCAGGTAAAAAGAAGTTGTTTGGAGCAATAAAACAAATTTTTGATTTTTTTGGGGGCAACACCCCCAAAATTTATAGGGGGAGCCAACCAAAAAAAAAAAATTTAATGGCTCGAAATCCGTTTCAGGTCAAAAGAAGTTGTTTGGAGCAATAAAAAAAATTTGACTTTTTGGGGTCAGCACCCCCAAAATTTATAAGGTGGTGACAACCAAAAAATTTTTTGCCCTGAACCACCCTTGTTTACCCAAAACGGATTTTAAGCTCAAAATCAATTATTAAAAAGAACAAAAAATGACTAGAGACAATCTAGGGACGATTTAAGGTACCTCTCTACCTACCTTGGATCTTCCTAGGTTGTTCCTAGCTTTTTCCTAGCCTTTTCCTAGAATTTAAGGTGCAAAGTTAGGAAAAGGCTAGGAGAAACCTAGGAGAGATCTCTTCCTAGCCCTAGGGACGGTTAAAAATGTTCTAAAATGGACACTAAAGCTAGGAAGAAGCTAGGAAAAAGCTAGGAACAACCTAGGAACAACCTAGGAAGAACCTAGGAGAGATTTTTTTTTAAACTTTTGATCATTCTGAATACGGGCCTAAATCCCGGGAACATTTCCCAAATCTATATTTTTCCTATTGAATTTATTTGAAGTGATAATAACAAACAAACAAGCTCTATCGAATAAGAGCTCAAATAAAAGTTACTGGGATTTATTGATATGTGTATCAAATTACCAAAGACGTAATAAAGTTGCCTAATGGTCACCAAAAACTTAATTGGTTTTTTGAACTCACAGTAGTCAAGTTAGTGAAGGTAGATACCAATTATATTATAAAGCTCCACATGAAGCCGACATGATTAGAGTGATGTATATGAAATGATCCATCCTATATAGTCGAATTATAGTTTATTATTAATTCACTCCAGAGCTAACAGAACTAAGGACCATAAAAAAGGATTATATGTATTTATTAATCATTATTACACATCTATAAATACTTTATGGCTTGCAAAGATATTATTATTTGTAGTTCGCTTGCAAGCAACGTATTAGATTAATTATTGATTAGAAACAATCAATATTTGTTTCTATTAATGAAAATTCTAGGAAACCAATGAAACAAATATTGTAAATTTTTGTTGTAATTAATAATATTAGCATCTTTAACATATTTTATTCGTTACAGCTGAATTAGCAATTTTATTGTGACAGTATCAATTTTATAAGAATAAAAATTGCTAAATTATCATTAAAAAGTAGAAATAATTCACGGGATTGGCAGTTATTGTGTGCAATAAATATTGGCATATCTCTATATATTTCACTTGAAAATCATACAAAATATATCAAAAGAAACATTAATGTTACTAATTTTCCTTGATTTGTATTTATTATTACCTGTCCTTTGTTTTCCAGGATGTTGAAAACAAAATTTTCCAACTGATAACACTGACAGGACCTTCAAAGGAAACTCTTATTTTTAGTTTATTTATTTCACTCTCAATCTCTAGATATGTTTCATGAAACAAGAGATATATACGTACATATTCTATTTATATATTTTATTTAGTACATATTATTATGAAAAACAATAAGAGATAATGTAGCTCCTCTATACCTGATGAGTTAGATAGAGAGAATCAGCATTACCCACAATGCCATGTCTTGCTTTATCACATCCTGTAATCTCTCATTAATTAATTATAATATTTGGAAATCTCTTTAACAAAAAATATTATAATATAAACAAAAATACAAACAAATCCCTTAAATATAAAGCGATGCTGTTTTTGACTCCCATCGAGCTTAATCTCAATACCAATTATAACCCTAATCTCTTATTTTCATTTTTCCCATTTTCCTCCCTAATTTATACGGAAATTTTATTTTTCTATCGGGGAAAACTCCATGATAATTAGATTTTATTATTTCGATTTTTCGGTAGATTGAATTGATTTTTTCTAATCGCAATAAAAACAGAGAAGAGAGAGAGAGAGTTGAGCTAGGTCGACTAATTGAGTCGAAGTTTTTGATATTCGATATAATGAAAAGTAGAATAAATTATTACTTAGTTTACAAGTATAATTAGGTGGGAAGTCGAGGCTGTGTAAGAAAAATAGGTTTTGAGGTTACTAGAGCTTTTTGTGCTCACCAACGCTTTGGAAAATGATGAGTTAATAATCGGGATTTCTGAGAGGTTTTTTAAAAGTGTAAAATACGGTGCGCCAACTTGAGTAAAACTTAAGCCTAAAGCTCTCATCTAAAAACGCTTTATTGCTCATCATACGGCAATTTGACATACATCCAAAAAACTAATAAATCAATTTTTTGCAAAAATTACTTTTTTAACAATTATTATTTAAACATAAGCATTTTTTTTTAATTAAGACAATGAATGATTCATTTAATAAAATCGCAATCATAAACAAAAAATCGGGTACGGGGTACCTCGGATCTTTTCCTCGTTACATCGGATTCGCTACGCTCATCCTCCCTACTTCGAACTCACTTCGTTTGTTCTCAGATAGATATACAGCCATTTATTTCCAGCGGTCACCCATCCATGCACTGGCAATGGTCGATGCTGCTTAACATTTATAATGCAACAAAAATCATGGATATACTTGTCGTAATTAAAATTACTTAGTGTTCTTATTTATTACGCAAAGGTTATTTCCTATTTTTTTTTTTTTAATTTTTAAAAAAGTTAATCAGTCATTTGCTAACAATTGAGTAAATGCTGATTATGCTCAATGCTGATATGATGTATATTGTATATGTGATATATTGTATATGTGATATACTGTATATGTGATGTGCTGATTATTATTAACTTGGCACATATGCTCTCAAAATAATATATCTCAACATAATATATCTCAAAATTATTATTTTTCCGCTTTTTATGATTTTTTGAGTCATTATTGCGGGTTCCTGACGATATATAAAATTATGTTCCCAACAAGCACAACTGCACTTAAAGACTTTTTTTTTGTTTAAAGATTCAACTCTATAGCATAAAGACACTGGGAGCTAAGATAATGACAGACATACACACAACACATACATACACACATATACAGACAACTTTGAGAAAACTACCGAGGAGGTGTTAAATAGACCTGAAAGGGATAATTCCGGTGTAATCCCGGTTCCGGAATTTTTTGCATACACAATACTTTCTCTATATACCTACGTTATAAATAAGGATAAGTATAAATTTAAACTTGGTGAATTTTATTATAATTTTACATTTCCTCATATACACCAGAGGTATATAGAGAGAATATTGTGTTTGAGCTGAAAGTCCGGAACCGACATTTCACCCAAACTATCCGTTTCAGACCTTTTTAGGTCTTTCTGAGTAGTTTTCAAAATTGTATGTGGGTGTTTGTATGTGTCATCAGCTTTCAGTGTATTTTTGCTAGAGAGATAAAATTTGGTACATAAAGCAATTTTTAGGTCTACTTATGCTATCGGTATTTTTTTTGACGTCATTAACCGAAAATAATAACTCTATAAAAACTCTAAATAATAAACTAATAAAATTTATAAAATGGATAAAATGCAGATTTTTTTACCAATTTGAAATGTAGTGGATGTGTCCCTAGTTTCATTTCATTATCAGTATTACATCTAAAATCAAATATAATAAAACTTAGTTGAATTAATACTAAGTTATTCAAACAAAATATTTTTTATGCTGAAGAATTAAGGAATACCACAAATCACAGCAATAAATATACGTCAATAAATATAAATATACGTCTTACTTTATTTTTCTTTTTTCTTGAATAGTTAGTCTATTTTATTTAATTTTTTTAAGATAAAAATATTAATAATTGTAACAGGTACATTAAATAGATAGTTCAGTATTCTAATGTATAATAATAATTATATACGTTTACATGGAAAATATAGACAATTATATCAATAATAAGGTAACTAGAACTTAATGCCTGTATGAACTGCACAATCATTTGCTCATGCGACTATACATGTACATGTTTGTTTGGTTTTTGTATTTAGCATGATAAATTAATTTCTAAAAAAAAATGTTTTTGTATACTTAAATTTTTTATATATGTATAAATAAATAAATACTAACAAAAGTTTTGATAGAATAAAGCTTTCTGGTCTATGATCTACAGAATAGCTATTGTTAAACAACTAATGTTAAACAACTAATGTTAAACATGATCGGACGAGGTTATTGCTTTGATGAGTGATCGCTGTGAATAATCGAATGGTTTACTGTCTGAGGACAAATGTAGTGAGTCTGTTGACTTTTTGCTGTATAAATTGTGTTATTTTTCTATTCTGAGGACGAGCGAGCGAATCCAAAGTAGGGAAGATGAGCGTCGAGAATCTGATGTGGTGAAGATATCCCGTACCCAATCTTATAATAATTAATTTTCATTATTTGCAAACCACTCTTATTGATATATTAGAGTGTTATATAGCATTATTACTGCATTAAAGTTAAATAGTGGATAGCTGTGTTTCACGTGAGTATTAACATCTTGCAGGTCACTTAAAGAAATAGGAAGACCTCTCTTATTGCTTATTATACGTCAAAATGACTAGCGACTATCTACGTTTATTACTAAGTCAAATTGACCTAGAAACTTTTTTTGGGGGGTTGGGGATAATACAAACACTTTTACTCTATCTGAATTTTTACTCTTCAAATAACAGAAGGAAAATTCGCAGGATAAGATCACCTGGAATATATAGGGGGAATAAAACTATAGTACGGTACCACCGCATTTTAAATATATCCCATTAGCAATTTTTTTTCCAAAAACTATTCGCTAACATTTTATCTGCGTCAAAGTGATGTCGACGAGCGTTCTAGAATTCGCAGTGATTGGTAAAAAATTTAGTGCTGTTAGCCATTTATGTTATGCTTCTTGTTACAATTTACTTACTATCGTTTCATTACTACTGAACCATTGTATTTTGAGCTGCCTAATCGCTTTGGCAGGGATTGCCAAATTTAGTACTTTGCTTAAATAATTCGAGAACTTTGCTTGCTACAGACAGGCTAGAGCTTAGTGTGGGTTTTAAAAGTTTTTTTATAACTACCACTAGACATAATTCAAAATTGGCACCAACTTAAGATTTCCTTATAAATTTGCCCAAAAGCCAAGCAGTCCTTTCTTTCTTGATTTGTGTTCTATGAGGTGAATTTTAATGGATTGAGTCGTTTGACCTGAATCATGTTCAAAAGATTCATTTATATAAAACTTTTTTTGCGGATTGCCAGCATAATAATGGCTTTATGGGATTTTAAACTTAAAATTGCTACTACTATTTTAAACTGAAGTAGAAAAATATTCGTGTGAAAATTCGAGTAGTTTTTTCTATCAAAGTAATTTTTCACAAAATTCTATTTAAATCTGATTAGCTCCATGACTTTTATTGTGTTTTCCCAACCACACGACCACACATAAATACAGATCTAACTTTTAGATTAGTGACTGCTAAATTGTGGGAAATTGTTAAAAAAAATTCGAGAAAGAAGATTACTATCAGAGATTATTTCGAGGTCGTAATCCCGTTTAAACTATTTTAAATAGTTTAAATTTAAAAAACAGAATTTGTTCAGGTTTGCAGTATTTATATTATATTTTTATTTGAGAAATATTTGTGAAGAACAATTATAATCCTCTACATCACTATATTGTGGTATATCACATCTCGAAAGCGTTCGATTAAACCTCGTCTAGTTTTGGTCTTTGTTCCTTTAAACTATAACTCTAATTAAAGGTAGTTTCTTTACTCTATGGTGTGCACGTAAATAATATATAACTAGGAGTCACCGGATGCAGGTAGTAGCATTAGTTTACCTGTAGTACATTCAAAACACACCGTCAGAACTTTACTTAGCTTATAAAATTAATTTCCCAATTATAACTTTTAACTAACATGTAAATTGAGACTAATTAATCCTTCCCTTTAATGGTTCATTAAGAACTATGTTGTAATTAATAATTTACAAAATTGATTTATATACTTCCTCTAGTTCGGTCATGAACTAAGAAATAATTTTTATATTTAAGGTTATAAAATACCGCTTCTTGAAAAACAATTTACGTTTACGGAAAAAATCTTCATTTTGACAAAAAATGTTATCTTAAAATAAGAAAAGAGTAAAAGAAGAAAATAAAGAATGAAATTTTAATGTAAAACTAGATGAAGTTTAGAGGAGCATAGAGGAACAGAGTAGAGCAGCAATAAGAACAGACAGGCTAAATAGGAGCAGCTGGCAAGGTTTTAGTAAAATAATAGACTGTTTTATCCTTTGAGAGAAAATATAAAGGAGAGTAAAATTGGTTTAAATTTCACTTTAATCTTGTTCCACCCCCTCTGGACCACGAGGAACACCAGGGGGCACCTCTTTATTAAATTTAATACAAAAACCCCCGAGGGCACGGCTAGGTACCACGTAGAAAAAATTCTTTGTGCATAAAATATTTCTCTGGTTAAAAGAAAAGCTTTTGGTCACTAGAAGAAAAAGATACACAGAGTTTGTTTAGCGTTCTTGAGAAGTATAAGAAGTAATTAGCCGAGTATTTATCTCTATACAGATTTCTCTTATGATACCGACTAGGATTGCTTAAGCACTTAATATAGTCTGCTAAAATTTTATCACTACAAATACTTTTAGTAAAATCATTTAATAATAAATACTTATTAAATGTACACATTATTTATTATAAAAGTATACAAAATAAATTTATAATTACATTAATAAAATGTTTAAAAGACATTTTTAGTAACAAAAATTATTAATTGACTCAAGTATCCCTTTTCTATATGATTTTATTTCTCTCAATTAGTATCTTTCTTTTACTTATACTAATAAACCAGTTTTATTTCAATGAATTGAAGGTTTAGTATTTATAAGTGGCTGTATTGACTTGATTCAAACAGTGCCGAGCAATCAACATTTAATTACTAAATGAAGAGATTCAACCTATCCAGGTTAATTTAAAAAGTTTAGAATGAGTTGCTTCAACCGTTTAGTATGTTATTTAACGGACATTATTATCATAAAGTTTGTTACAGACTCTTTAAGGTCATTTATTTCTCTATATTTTGTTTATGATAAAGGCATATTAAACAACACGATGAAAGAAGACTCACTTTTAAACTGCGTAAGTTTGATACATTTTCAAGAAGCGAATTTTATTTGTATTAAAAACGTAAGGTTTGATTTGACAGTATATTGTTAATAATTATTTGTCTACTTAAACGCACGCATATTATATATATATATATATATATATATATATATATATATATATATATATATATATATATATATATATATATATATATATATATATTATATATATATGCGTGCGTTTAAGTAGACAAATAATTATTAACAATATATACAATATATTGTATATATATATATATATAAAGAGAGAGAGAAGGAGGAGGGGGAATCATAGAATATATTTGGAGGTATATTTCTGAAAATAAGCAATGCAGGCCCTTCATTACGACATACATTTAGGGTTCAACATGGAATCAAATTTCAATTAGAGATGGAAAGCACAGTATAAATTGTAGAACATACATACTAATGAATGACATACGTACCCTCCAAGTATAAACTTTTTAGGCCATCAATTTGTCAATATAAATTAACGCTATTAATATTTCATATTAAAAGTTGCATGAAGCCCAATGATGCCTGGACTGTTTGAACCTTGTAGTCCTGTATGTAAGCATTTAGAAAGATAATTGTATTAAATGTTTTTACAATAAACATTGTACAATTATAAAGATAAATTGTACATGTACATTCCTATCTACAAGTTCATATCAACACTTTCGAGATAATGAATCGATTTCATTCCTGCATGAAGTTTTATCCTAGGATTGATTTTATTCCCGAGGTTGCTTTTGATATCAAAATCAATGTCGATGCTTATGGCTTACGATCATAAATTCAAACAATTTTACCAAAAATGCATTAGAGACATTTAGGCGATTTTGTGAACACTAGGATTTTCTATATCATGTTCACAATTTTATCAATAAAGGTTTCGGAGTCACACAAATTACTACTCCTCAGCACACAATCCTAAGAAAGGTAAAAATAAAATAAAAAAATAACTTAGTAAGGTTCTTGTTATGATCGTATTTTATGATTATTTTTAAGTTACGAGAAACAGGTAATTCAAGAAAACCATTTATTTTGGAATCGAGTTCTGTTTTTAAACCCAATTTTACGAGGGTTAGAAATAAGGAGGGGGGCTGCAGGTAAAATAAAATTTTACCGCAAAACCCCTCCAACTTTCTATTACTTCTGCAACCGTAAAATTTTCAAATAGAAAACTCTTTTGTCTTTTTCCTAGTTTTCTCTGCACACTAATGTATTTTGTATCTAGCTTTGTATTACTTTCTTAACTTTATAAGCGTAGAAAGTTTTTAAAGATTTCATTAATAAATTAGATGAAAGCTAAATAAATCAGATGTTTTTCTGAGGATGAGCTGAGCAAGTGTGGAGTAGCGAGGAGGAGCTTAGCGAATCCGATGGGAAGAGGAAAAGATTCGAGTTACCTCGTGTTTGATTGTTAAAATGGAACGCTGCGGTTATTGTATACTTTTATTAATACAATGTAAAGGAAAAGCTTCTGACATATCAGGCTTTATTAGAGTTTAGTAAAAACGACAAAAGGTATTAGATAATTTAATCGAAACTATTGGTCGATTCTTTAATAATCTTAAAGAGATTTCATATTGAATCTGCAATGAGACAAGTGGGTTAAGAGTGCTGTATGAACTGGCACATTTTTAATAAATCTTAATAGATTTTAAGCTGTTTATCATCCTTGAAATTCAACCCAAGTACAAGAGGCTTCAAACTTCAAACCTTTTTAGGGACAGTAAAAAATTGTAATTAATACATCCAAAAATATATTTAAAAAAATGCAAAGGTTGAAAAAGCTCGGTGATGTAACTAAGCATTTAATTGGATCAATTTAACGCAACAGTTTGTTAATTGCAACCAATTTTATGGGGAAAAGCCTCCAATTGGAGATGAAAACGAGAAGCAAGCAAATTGAGGTTTGTAGTGAGATGGGAAGCCGTTGTTCCAATTAGAGCAATACTTTCCACTGTTTTTATCAAATATAAAAAAATATCTTTTTACACTCCATTACAGAAAAATGTAATTTAGCTTAAACTTATTTAAGCTCCGACAATCCCGACCCAAGCTTTCGTGGTATTTTTATTCGGTTTTGTTTTGCCTGATAATTTTTCGACCTTTTCCACTAGAAGCAGGCAATCAAATTTCAGTTCGTGGACAAGAGTGTTGTATAATTCTCCGATTTATATTTCAACTTTAATTTTGAACCAAACGAATAAAGGAACATAATATTATCACTATACTTGGTGTTAATTAATATATGGAATATTTTTTAACAAAGAGTATATAGCTACAAGAAGATTGTCGTTTAATTTACTATTTCAAACAAAAAAAGGTTAGTTCCATAGTTAACAGGAGCGCTAGTATATAATTTGGTAGTATCACTGTGCTAACTGTGAAAATGCGCTCCTGACGCATTTTTTATAAAAATACCCATGCCACTTTACTAATTTAACCTAATATTTTCCAAAATAATGACCAATCTCAAGTAAATACTTGTTGAAATAAAGAACAAAAATATTTCATAATGATAACTTTGAAAAGTGGAAGGAATTTTCTAATATGCAATGTATTCTAGGAATGCCTCATTTAGTGCCAATTTATGCCACGTTTGAATGAAGGACATTAATTATAGTTTAGTTTGAAGGTTACATTAATTTTAGTTTAGTTTTATGGTTACATTAATTATAGTTTAGTTTATATGGTTACATTAATTTTAGTATAGTTTTATGGTTACATTAATTTTAGTTAGTTTTACACATTTAATTTTAGTTTAGTTTTATGGTTACATTAATTTTAGTTTAGTTTGAAGGTTACACCTGTTTTGATATTATTCAATATCACTTGTGTGATGTTATTATGTTGCATCGTATTCCAAATTGTTAATACTTACTCGCTGTTAGAATTAATATTTTTTCGGTGGGAATTTATTCTGAAATAATTGGCAGTCCTCTTTGATGTTTTTTTCGCAAAATTAATCGCGGATTTGATTTATCTACCTAATTGGTAAAGACAAATCTCATTAGTCCTTATAGTTGCTCGTCCAAAAATTGGCTGAGGCATTTAGCCTAACTTGCATTCATTTAAAGTGTATTATATATCTAGCTACTTTACGAAACAGTAATATTTAGATTACTCTTAATCAATATTTAGATTGCGCCGCAGAGGTTACTGCGGCGCTAGTAGCGCAGGTTACAAAACTTGTACGCAAGGTTGTAACCTCGCGTACAACACTATGCACGCATGCGCTGACGTTCAATTATAAATCAATGAATAAACAGAGAGTATTTCCTTCTAAATACTTTCCCGCCTTGTATGTCTGAGAGAGAATTGAAAGAAACAAAAATAATTCTCTTTTAATAAAATAAAGTGGGTAAGAAAAAACAGGAGTGAATTTTATTACTTCGATGTAAAGGCGACTAAAAAATTAGACTATAGTTGAAAATTGAAACCTGCTCGATTGTGATAAATATTTGCCCATGTTTGTTGGTCGGAGGATGTATCCCTACAAGATAAATGATAAAGACGCAGGAGATAAATGATAGCGGGAGACACATGCACTGCGGTTCCCTCCAGACGGCTCGATTTGTCAGCAAATTCTTTCTTTGCCTGTCTGTCGTGGCTATTATTCTAAATACTCATTGTTTAGTAAATATTTAAATTTTTATTTTTTAGCAACTAGTACCATTAAATAATTATCTAATTTTTTTAAAAGGGGTTGTACCTAAAATTGCTACAAATACAATTTTTAAAATTTAAAAAAATCGGGTACGGGGTACCTTGGAACTTTTCCTAATCACATCGAATTCGTTTCTCTCCTTCTCCTTTCTTCGGAATTGCTTCGCTCGTCCTCAGACTATACAATTAGCAAAAGATATACTGCCACACGACTTCGGACTCGCTTCCCTTACCCTTAGATAGTAAATAAATCCGTTTCGTTCTCAGCGGTCAACCATATAGCACTGACCACGCTCAATGCTGCTTAACTTTAATGATTCAAAAAACTATAGATATAGTTGTATTGAAACAAGACTTGGTGTATTTATTTATTACGTGAAGGTATATACTTGTTTCAAATTTCAACTGAATTGGATTATTTCCCGGTTTTTTAAAAAACGTACCACCAATTTGATGCTGACAATAAGTTGAAACGTGGCTCATAATAATATGTTAGTCTAAATGAATGCCAAATCTCAATCCGATCGCATCATTTTTATATTTTGAGATGTTTCAAAATTTTCGCTGTCATTATTGCAGGTTAATGACGTCATCATGAAATTATTTGTCTAATATCACAAATACAGTGCGGGTCCATTTCTTTTCATACCAAGCTCATATTTGTTTCAAAGGTTATTTTAATAAAATAAAAATAATAAAATAATAATTTAATAAAATATACGCTTCTAGACGAGGAGAGGTTTCGTACCCTAGGTATTACGAATACCTTATTAATTAATAGATATTTTATTTTTAATTCCTTAACTTATTACGAAATAAATTGATATTATTACTAATAAGTAACTTGCTATTACGTCTACTGCTTTATGAACATTGATTACAATTTATACAGTCTAAAGTGGGCTATATTTGCTTTTAAAATAGTTATATTTTAATAAATGCTTGGAATGTAGGAGACGGCGTTACAGAAACAATATGAACTGACCTTTATGAGGATATTGTACAACATATTACAACTCGTGTGGTTTGCTATACAAGGCTGGTTGGACGTTGTTATCATTTAAACATATCAATGTTTAGATGTAGCTGTCAAAGCAAACAAGAGAGGAGTTAGTAGTTGCTGCTGGCTTAGTATTAGTAGGTTTCTGTAGGAGCGTGATTGCTCTGTATAAACCAAAGATAATCTAACCCTATTTGCTTTATTATGATAATCATTGAGTAATTATACGTTTATACGTTGCATACATACATATAGCGTGTTTAATGTGTGTATTTGCAATAGGATTAGCCTACAGGCGTATGTTTGGTTGTTTCTTAGAATTATATAAATTTACAAACACTCGGACTCAACATTACGCTGAGGTTGTGTGTAATTAAATATATTATATTATTACATGTCTAATGCAATACGCTTAGACTATGAAATATTTAAGTTTTCAAAAGACACAAAATTTCGTTAAAGATTATTGTAAACTAATAAATTGCATTCTGAATTAAACGAACTTCAAGAGAGTATAATGAATAGTTATCTATTATGAAGGATATATATATAATATATATATTATATATAGTATATATATATATATATATGTATTATATATATATATATATACATAATTATACATTATATATATAATATATATATATATATATATATAATATATATATATATATATATAATATATTATATATATATATATGAAGCTAGAATTAAAATACGCATCGGTTGTAACTGGATTAAATTAACAATAAATTCGAAATAAACAACAACAGCACTGGATGTAACTGAACATCACAGGGATACATAAAACCAAAATAGTGTCGCCACTGGTTACAGCACAAATTGAGGGTGCTAGGGCAACGTTGTCCTACACTGAGTTTAAAAGCATTTACTTATAAATGCTTTTAAACTATAAAAGCATAGAAGCCAGCATGTTTATAGAAGTCTATAAACTTAGAGTTTTTCACTCCTAATGTGTAACACGCATAATGTCTGTTATATATTTTTTTATAATTCATGACTTAATTATCTTAAACAAGGAAAGAATATGACTAAATATGTCCAATTAACCTGTAAAAATTAACCACACACAATGATAAACATCTAAAATTTGGCTTGCTATGTTTATAAACTGACGATAAGAAGGATATTGTAGTGTTATACGAGGGATCAAGGTGGTTGGCGACAGTTTTTTACATTAGTAAACTATAACAAGCTCCTTCCCATTTATATAAACTCTATGCTTAAAACACATAAAGCTATAAGGAATTAAGTTTGAAATTTTCAAGACATGTGTTTCTTTACCGAAAATAATTTCTCTTTTTCGAGGAAATTTCCTCTACAAGTAAATAAATACTTGGAAATGCTTTTCCGTGGCTCCTAAATAAAGTTAATATTGCAAACAAACACTTCATAAGAAAATTGTGAGCTCGTTTATTATTTACACGGGATTAATATCGCTTGGATAAACTTTATTAAAATTACCACTACGTGCTGCATCTATGTTTAGCTTTGTAACCCCGCCTTAGAAAATATGATGTTATAGTATTATAATTCCTCGAGTTATGCTAAAAATATTTAACTATAACAATTGTTTTGCTTATTAGCCTTGAACAGTTACAAAAAATTGAATGCTAATCACAACTGTGTGGTTGGCATAAATAAATATCTAAATATATATGTTTTCTAGAAGCTATTTATAGAATTAGAAGGATAAGCAGAATTGATGGGGTTAACTGTTCCCCTAGAACCAATGTCCTTCAATTTATTTTATCTACTTACGGCTGCAAAATTAGTCATTACTAAACTGTTTTTAAGCTACAAAATGTCATTTTACCGACACTGTCGACACTTCATATTGAGTGATACAACAACAATTATTGTTAAAAGTATTAGGGTTAGCATAGTTTCGTAAGAGAGACTAGTAAGAGAAAGAATCCAGTGATTGCACTCTGACGGATGATATTACTAACGCAGTCGAGAAAATATTTAAAAATATTACGGGAAATTTGCTTGGTAATACTCTACCTCATAGGGAGTTATGGTACATTTATATATAATGGTAAATAAGTTAAAACACACAAGGAGGAAGAATGTATGAGTTAAGGTTATTATATCGAGGTTATTATTATTGAGTTGATTTTGGTGTTTTTTATCTTGCAAACATAATTATTGTTTATAAGAATATTTTCCATATAATATTTCTTAAAAGCCGATATATTATGTAGTATTAAATATTTTTATAGAATACCTATAATTATAGAATAAATATAATTTTACATAAAATATTTTACAACACTGATATTCATGGCTATTTTACCAGCTGTTTATGAATCGTCAGATTTTTATAGTTTGTTTTGTCACATATTCTTGATTTATTTTGTTTAAATAAAGTCACAAATATAAAACGTTGTAAAGAATAACTAAAAGTGTAAACAAAGTAAACTAACTTTGCTACAAAATATAATAAATCAAAATGATTGTGAAAAAAATTAATAAAAATATTGTTAGGATTAACAAATTACAAGACCAACTTTACCTGACATTTTGAGTGATGGAACAACTTTAGAGCAATATTTGCCTACTCTAAAATCTAGTTGCAAGTATTTAAAAACCCTTTTCTACTTGTTTTTTATTTAAGTCATACGTTTCATTTGCCTGATTCGGCTTCGCCTTGTCAGTCATATGGGTTAATTACCACCCTCGGCTGAAAATGTCTATAGTCTGCTCTCGCCTTCGGCTCGTGAGCTAATTTATAAGGCATCTGCAAAATTCCATTTTGCTGCCTAGTAGCATAATATATGCCTAGTTGTATAATAAAAACATTTTTTCTAATAACATAAACAGAAAATATTATTAACTTTTCTAATTTATACCGTAGGGTATGTATAAAAAAACTCCAAACCTTGGAAGTCTACTAAATTTTCCGATTCAGGTAGCTCAAGGCCCTCTTGAGTGGTTTCTTCCAAGCTGTCAGTCTGTATGTTTCTGTATCTGTGTTTGTATGCGTATATTATCATCAAAACTCCCTACAATAATAGTCGTCTAATTGTGTTTTACAGAAAAAAAATCTATATATTGTCATTAACCACCCTTATGGTATGACACACGGTTAAAATCAGTTGACAGAATGGGAAAATAGTATTGTGGAGCCAATGTGGTTAGCCGAATATAAAATTGTGGGCGTGGTTTAAAGTTCAGGACTAACCTTATTGGCTTTTTCGATTTTTTCCCAGGTTTTCAAGTGATTTTAACCGTGTGCCATACTATAATAAGTCAACAAAAATTTATAAAAACGGATAAAGAATTGAATGATTTTTAAGTTAGGCACTTATGATAGATATGATCCTATCGGCAGTCGTACTTATACTGAAATATTGAAGCTTTGTAATACGATTTGTAACAGATGTATATAAGTAATGTAATCGGGTTTTAACCATGATATCGAAACTTTGAATTAAAGGGATTCATCTAAATAATTTGTTTAGTACCTGTAGAAAATTTCAAGTCTAATTGCAAGTTAAATAGGGACGAAGTAATTCGGAGATGACGGAAAACATAGCGTCAGTACACTTTTGAACTCATTACAGGTAATAAATAGGCGATAAATTCAACTATAGGTAATAACATAGGTACAAAAAATATATGTTTTCACCTATTTCCACCGGACATGTGCTGCTACCAAATTAAATTATACAGGATGTTGGGGTTCGACCCGCACCTTAGATTTTTTCTTTTTATCTTGATTAATAAAATAGTGGGGAATAGTGTTATTGGATGGGACATTGTTTACCATACACTCTATAGGGACATTGATCTCTAGCCTGCTCTCTATCGGCTCGCCTCTCTATTGGTTCGTGTTAAGCAAACTCTCTATTTACTTTTCATTAAAAAAACCAAAGTAAAGAGAAAAAAGAGAAAATATCTCTACGTAACTATAGGGGTTTTCACAGTATAAAGGAAAATAAAGTGAAAATTATAATTAAAGGATTAAAGAGGCAAAAATGATTCCCGTCCTTAGTTCTCGTTTCAGTGCTTCCTCGAGCTGTTACCTCCATCTAGGTTTGTTTCTGCATATCTTATATTTTGGTATTCTTCGTTTTTATATCTTACAGTGGTTTAGAACTTTATGATCTGTAAAAGATCATTCCAGATTGTTTTTTTAATTACTTATTGAGTAATAAAGAGCAAATAATTGTTGCTCGTATTAGAAC
Organism: Microvelia longipes; assembly: GCA_018340805.1. Classification (NCBI taxonomy): domain Eukaryota; kingdom Metazoa; phylum Arthropoda; class Insecta; order Hemiptera; family Veliidae; genus Microvelia; species Microvelia longipes. The sequence continues at coordinate 66,407,581 of JACMZG010001911.1, forward strand.
TTATTCAGTTTTAGTGACTTGGAAAAACTTGTTAAAAAACAATCCAGTGATTGCTGTCAAGGATCCAGATCTAAAGTAGAAATTTACGAGATTGAAAATGTCATGATAGTTTTGGCACGTTTTGACCTTGAGATATGACCTAAGGAATGTTTACTATCTTGATTCGCTAAGCAATACATATAATTGCCGGCGTTAAGAAAAAACTCATTTCACAGCCTAGTAGTAGAATGTACTATAATTCTGTTAACCTTTTTACTGAAATTAGAATGTTTTCCTAAAAAGAGGTTACCTATGATTTTATGTTAGTAAGAAATCTATCAATAACCTTGAACAAAAATAACCCCTTGCTAATAAGCTGTTTTATAAACATATTCATATTAATTTGGATAACAAGATATTAGAATAGAGATTATTTAAGTTGGAATAATAAATTTACTCCGTAAATATAAATGCATCTGGAAGCGCATCAAGTTATTCTCATAGAGGTACAAGGGGGTAGATTATAGAGATAAGTACAATATAGAGGTAGCCGATACTTATTTACTTAGGATAAACCTTATCTTGCGAATATAACCTCCATGTTTTTCTCCATTGTTACCAACGTAATCATGCCTTATTTCCCAGTAATTTATCTGAAAATATTAAAATAAACAAAGGCGAGGATTTCAAACTCGGCGATTAGTTGACTAATTGCGTTTTGACAGGTTTTCCGTTTTGTTTAATTTTCAGTATTCGTGTTTAGAAAGATCTTGTCTATTTAAGTTTTTCTTGAATTATTTAACAATATTATGAACGTTTCATTTTCATATTTATGTTTATAAAAAGGGTTTTAAATTTAACGTTTCCTCGCTTAATTAAACCCTGTTCAGATTAACTAACCATACTAACTAAATATTTACTGGAATTTAAGTTGATTAAAGCAACTGTCAATATTTAACTTTCCCTTTTTTCTCAGATCGCAACATACATAGGTTTTTATGTTTTGCTTCGTTAAGTTTGATACTCCGTGGAAGTTGTTTAATACATCATTGCTTTTTAAAATTACTATCAACCCCGAACCGAATGGTTTGCATAAATTAATGCAGTTAAACTTCATGAAACGTTTATGAAGAGATTAACACGATTTGTCCGTTTAAAAACAGCTGAAAGCTTTCTTTAAGCTAAAAAACTAAAAACCAGCGGCAAATGCCCCGAGTGTTGACAATGCCAAAAATATACAACGAGAAAAAACTAATAGAAAACTATACGATTTGCTTCTTACAGTGATCGTATAAGCTCTCGATCTTGGCTCTAGAGGACCAGGGTTCGCAGCTCGGAATATACGAACAGTATTTATATGAAAAGTGTTGATAATATAATGATTTCGTCAACTAAAGTTATTAATTAAATATAATACATAGTGATATTAGACTGTAATTAATATTACACTCGATAGTTGATTACATTAATTTTGATTCTATACATAATTAATATATTATTATCTTATTATGTTCTCTGTGAATATTACATTTGCTGATGCTGGTTTTTGACAGTTGGAATTGATTGTGGAAATCGTTAAAAACTATCCATTTATGTTGAACTTGGGAAAAAAACGATTTATTTATTTATTACGGCCGTTACACATACGGCCTTTGTCAGGAAGAAAATTAATGTTTAACAAACTGCAATATAAATTTGGTAATATCCTATTTAACCGAGGGGCTTTGGGTGAATTCACATCGGATGGCCAGTCCGGAACCCCACAGAAAAAGGGGATTCCTTTGACTAGGAATCCTGGTCTATTTAAGTCTGAAAGATATCAGGGATCATCTCAGGATGATCTCATCCTTCAAATATGTTCGAACTCAATAACAAGCTTAACCAATGCCCCTGTTATATCCTAATTCTGTGAGTGAGCAAAGTGATTCTGATGAGGTAAAGATGAGTTTACGAATCCGATATGGTGAGAAAAAGATCGGAGGTACCCCAGGTCCGCTTTTTAAGTTATATTTAAAGCACAGATATAGATACATTTTGTGTTTGATTTTGAATATATCTAATATATCTTCGCAAGTCTCTCATTATAGGTGAACTTGCCATTTCAACCTTGTAGTACCCTAAGGGTAACATAGTACCACCCTATGGTGAACCATTTGGTAACGCAGTGGTAACTTTATGAATTTAGTGAAGGGTCCCATTATCTCAGTATAACTTGCAAGGTGTTTTTCTGGCTTCTTTGCCATTAAAGTTTAATTTTATTTTAATTAATTAGCTAACGAGTTAAAATCAATTCACAGCTTTAAATCGACCATTTCGAATTACCTGGGTTTCAAGATAGATTTGGAAAAAGAGCAATTCCTAAGAAAAGTAGGTGCTTTTTCTCAAAAATTAAGAATGACAAAATCTGATTCATTTATCATTTTAAGAACTTTCAAGAGGAAAACTCAATTAAAATCAAGTGGTTATGGAGGAAGCTTTTGTTACAGTTAATATGGTTTATAATTGGCATTATTTTAATGCACGCAATTAATGACATGCTATGGTTTTGGATGCATACAAATAATAACATACTTTTGTTTTGGATGCATGCAATTTAAGACATGCTTTGCATTATCACCCTTTACTGATAATGCCATACGGCAGGTAATGCCTCTACGGAATAATCTTATTTGTTTATTCATAAACTTATTGCTCTAAGTATGGTTGAAGAAAAAGTCGAACTTAACTTTTAAGAAGTTTGTTATATGAAAGGATAATTAGATGAAAACTAAACAATGAAAAGCTATCGGTTTTCCCATAACATAGCCTACTCTTTAGAAGAAGTTCACCCAAAAACATCTTCCTTGTTGGATCTCCTTGTTAAAATTCTGAGTTACCTTAGTCAGGTCTTTGTTTTTTATTTTGCTTAGAACAGCCGTGTCTTGTTATTATAATAGTCACTCTGGTAGGAGTGCATCCTACGCTTTTGCGAGGTCAATTGCTTTGAAAATTAGTTAACCCCGTATCTCTTAAGAATTCGATAAAAACATAATGTAATTTTACAGTAAGCTTAAAAGTCACTTTGAATTCTTGACCAATTTTGATTAATTACAAACATATATTTGTAAAATCAATTGCGATAGTAAAGCACAACACTTTTACTAAATTTCTACTTAAATCAATCATTTTTTTTTATTTTCTACAATTTTATAAAAAACGTACACAAGTAATTTGATAAAAATTGAACTTAAGTAGCCTACTTTTTTGGGACACATAATAGATAACTCACATAATAGAGCTATCAGATTATATTGTATAGGGAGAGGGGAAACACTTTTTAATATTCTAGTGAGTAGCCCACTTATTTAGGACCTTTGTTTTATTAACTAAGTTACATAATAGAGCTATCAGATTAGATTGCTCAAACCCAAATAAGTAGTCTTCTTATTTGAGTTTAGTTAGTTCTTATTAGTTACGGACCCTAATACGTGTTAAGAAAACAATTAACACACCATGTACTGCCTAAGCAAGTAAAAATGATAGCGTCCTGCCCGGGACTCGAATGCCGGCTATAACAAGCATTGCTGTTAAACTGAAAGAATGTTAAGCTATTAAACATTCTGCTCGGCCTTTCTGAATCCCAAAATATTTGGGGCAGACGATAATAAGAGCTCTATTATGCTGTTTAAATCGCAATTTGAAGTCGAGGCGGGCGAGACATCATTATTCACTGCACAGCCCAGGGCCTAGATATTTAAATTTTATTAGGGAGTTTACCTTTCCCTGGGTTACCCTGTCTGCAGAGAAAACCCTTATATTTCAGTCTACAACCTACATAGGGTTCTGGAAAAACTAGATCAAATACAAAGGGACTTCAATTTGTCAGGTTTGCGCCGTCTCATACTGTCTCATAGTCTGGTAACAGTCTGTTTCATATTAAAACTCTTTAGCAGTAGTTTGGTACATAAAATACTACAGGGGTCAATTTTATTAAAAACAAATGTTCACCTGGCTTCAATTATTCTGCTAGCGGATATTTATGAGAAATTGTGCTAATGAGGTTGTTTGGATGTCGTATGTGGAGGTTGTAGAGGTTGCAAATATCCAATCCGATTAGTTCCCTGTTTCTAAAAAATACTTGTAATCCAATCACAAATTTTATATATTTACTAAGGAAAACCCGTGGACGTAATCGTATTGGAATTCTATTTCGGCACCAGAGGTTCTGGGTTCGTAGCCCGGGCCATCCTCTATGATTATTTACATAGTATTTGTATTAAAAGATTTCGCCAACTTTAATTAATTCTTAGAGTATAGTAGATGTAACCCACCTGTGGTGGTCCTACAGGGTGAGTACCCTGATGGGCTAAAATGCCCTAAAACGGGCATTTTAGTTTTAGCGAGGAAAACTGTAAATCTGTTTAAATTATAGCTAGTTTAATAATTGCATTATATTCAAAGGTGGTGGCAGTGTTTCAGTTTTAGTAAACCACATGACTTGTCTCATGTAGAAATGTAACAGTATAACGCCAATGAGGAAAAAAGCCCCTTTGGCTTCGTGGGATCTAGATTTTCATGAAGCCACAAAGCATGGAGGCATATTTTGCGTTATACTTTCTCTCAAGGCAAATAAAATCTACATAGGTTACATAGTATATAGGTTAACTGTTCATTGTATATAGGTTAAACATATAAAGAAGAGAATCACTTCATTTAACTTTATCATATTCTTAGTAGAATAATAAGCTCGGGTTAGCAGCGGCTTGGAGGAAATTTTATCAGCCATATTTCCTCCTCTTATTATTTCCTTTCATTTTTACTTTTTCTTATTTTTATCGTTGGCATGAGGGGAAAGTATTATTTTTGCAATAAAAATACGAAATCAGGTATTATTATTAGCGTTAGTTTAATTTTTATGATGTAAAATCATGAAGAATGGTTTACCTTAAGTCTGCAGTCAACTAATAGTCAGCAAAATCCTTTGTAATTTGATCTATTTTTACATTTCCTCATTTATACCGTAGGTATATAGGAAAAGTATTGTGTTGTCAAAAAAATCCGAAACCGGGATGAAACCGGAATTATCAGTTTTAGGTGTTTTTAAGGCCTCCTAAGTGGTTTTCGCAGAGTTGTCTGTCTGTAGGTGTGTGTGTGTGTGTTTGTGTCTGTTATTAGCGAAGCGCATAATTTATTTATGCTGGAGAGTTGAAATTTTGTACAAACATCAGTCTACCGCTGTATTTGTGCTATTCAGAAAACCTTTTATTAATGACGTCATTAACCCGCAATAATGACAGCGAAAATTCCGAAAAATCATAAAACGCGGAAAAATGATGCGATCAGATTGAGATTTATCATGCATGTGACTATGTATAAGTCTGACGTATGTGTCAAATTTCATCTTATTATCAGCATGAGTTCAATTTTTATTAAATAACTTGTATCCTTTTTTTAAAAAAAAATTTCAAACAAATTGGTAAATGGTCCAATTAAAATTAAGTTTGGTGCAAACGTATATTATTACCTAATTAGTAAGCACATTAAGTTTCGTTTCAATACGACAAGTATATCCATTACTTTTGTTGGACCATAAAAATTAAGGAGCATTGAGCGTGGTGAGTGCTGTATGGGTGACCGCTGAGAACGATACGTATGCATTTACTAACTGAAAACGAGCGAAGCGAATCCAAGGGCATGTTGCAGTATAAATTTGGTAAAATGTACTTCTGAGGACGAGAGAAGCGAGTCCGAAGCAGGGAGAATGAGCGTAGCGAATCCGATGTAATGAGGAAAAGTTCCGAGGTACCCCGTATTCGATTTTTTGTTTATATAAATTGCACCTCAATTATTAAAATGTATAAAATATTGGGTGGACCACCATTTGGGACTCACTGCACAGTATCATACATTTGGGACTCGCTGCACTGTATCATACATTTGGGACTCGCTGCACAGTATCATACATTTGGGACTCGCTGCCCTGTATCATACATTTGGGACTCGCTGCACTGTATCATACATTTGGAACTCGCTGCACTGTATCATACATTTGGGACCATTTGGGACTCGCTGCACTGGAACATACAATGTGTTTTACCGTTCCCTATAATTCAATGCACCATGTTCAGTTTATTGCTATTTTTTATCAGAAAACATTTTACGACAAATATCTTAATTATTCTCTTTATTGGCATCTCAAGTTTTATTTTATTCTCTTTAAAATATTACTTTATATTTAAATTTAGTTATTCACAAAGGAGAAATACTTTGTCTGGCGCCGTCCCTATACCAAGGAAACTAATATTAAAATTCATAAAGAACAAAAAAAAGCCCGCTTCCATCTCTGATTATTTTTTGTTAAAATTCAGTCTGTTCGAGAGGGAGGCGGCAAGATGCAGATTAAAGTGAATTTTAACCAATTTCATTATTTTTTCATGATTTTTTTTGTCTATTATATTTGATAAAGTCGGTTCTTGAGAAATACTTGCTCATTTATTTCTTATTTTTGTTGCCAACTCGGAAAAGATTTTATTTTGAAGAAAATAAAGGAAATAAGATAGAAACAATTTTTATATAAGAATATTACATTTTATAAATAATGGTAAAGAATTGTTTTGAATGAAAATAATTGATAACTTTATTTATTTTTTATTTTGTTGAAAATATTATTTTTTCTTTAGAAATTGGTTTTTGTTTGATTTCCCACGCTAGCGTAGTGAACGGATACGTGTGGGCGGATAAATAGGAAGCTGAGAAACTCTAGCTTCTCCTAGTATTCCTCCGAAATGTTTTGTTCTTATTCTTACGTATTGCTTCCATAAAAAGAATACTTTTATAAGTAAGGAAACAGGAACAAAAGGAAATGGAATTGTGCCGGACATATCGCACGATCTCAAGATGGAAGATGGACTAAAGGCATGTTGGACTGGTACCCGAGAGGATTAAAAAGAGGAAAAGGTAGACCTGCTCAGAGATGGGACAAAGAAATGCGAGAAGCTTGCGATGTAACTTGGCCGAGAGTAGCAAGAATGAGGCAAGAGTGGAAGAGAATCAGAGAGGTTTATTGCGACGTTTATCAATAAAATCTATAAAATGCGCGTAAGAAGGATTAAAAAACAGGAAGATGAAGTAACAAATAAGTCATAAGTCAGTATGAATAATGTATGTGTAATTTGTATGTATTTATATGTATGTATGCATTTGTGTGTGTGTACGTATGTACATGTGAGTGGATGTGTGAGTATGTCCACATAAATGTAAACAAATAATCCAAAAAGTTAGATTAAAATTATGTAATTATATTTATAAGTTAAATAAAAAAGACTATTAAATAAATAAGTCATAAATAATTAATACGAGGATCAATCTATCCTAGTTAAATATCTATGTGTATACACATACACACACACACACACACACACACACACACACACACACACATATATATATATATATATATATATATATTATATATATATATATATATATATATATATATATATATATATATATATATATATATATAAATAACTAATAATGAATAATATATATCAGTACAGAATTACTTCCTTAAAACTCCCTAAAGTCAAGCAGAATTTCCTTACTTACCTATAGAGTAATAAGAATGTACCTAACCTATAGTTGTAATATAAGTACAAGTAAAGATTTCAACTTGCAGATGCATAAGGATAAGTAAGTATAAAATTATGGGAAAATGCTGCTGATCTAGTTGAATAAACAGCACTTGCTAGAATAGAATAGATGAAATTAAAAATAAACTGAGAAGTGCAATATTGTATATATGTTAAAATTATATATTTAAGTTAATGTAAGACTTACCTTATTCTTAGCTCGTAAGTTTGTATTACTATTAAACTAAACATGCAATAATTTTTGGAACACGCTTAAAAAAAACAAAAAAAACATATATATATATATATATATATATATATATATATATATATATATATATATATATATATTATATATATATATATATATATATATATATATATATATATTAGGGTGGCCCTTAGCTATAGGGGTGAAAAAAAAATGTTAGAAATGTTGTGCTCCCAACCCCTAATTTTGTTCGAATATATGAAAAAAAATTCCATAAAAATTTCAGCCCGATCGGGGGTGATTAACAGGTGCCGCCGGGCCTTGAAGTTTTATAGGTGTCAAAATTCGTCAAAATTGTGATTTTCGTGACAATTTTTTTTTTCTGTGATTTTTACATTATGTTCTAGGTAAAAACAATACCTAACCCACTAATAAGACACTATGAACTTATCATTATGACCTGAAATTATCTTAGTTTGTACTTACTCTGATATTTAATGGTGGACATATATATTTTTTTCTGAAAAAATTATCAAAAAAACAATTTTTTTTCTCTACACTGCAAAGTATAACTCATATAATATGTTTTTTGTTATCAATTCATTGGTATATTATGTTTTTGTATACTGTCTTCTATAATTTAAGACCATTGTTTGGTTATTTATACTAAAATTAGCAGACCTAATGTGTAACACACAAAACACTGCCATCCTATCTCGCAGTAGGTGAAAGCTAAGTAATGAGTATAATAGTCCAATTCAGTTTCAAGAATTTTTAATTAGTTTTTGGTTTGAATTTATTTTCAAACAAGCCATATTGCGACATTTGAAACTTTGTGTGTTACCCCCCCCCCTCCCTCCCCCTTTGCCTGACCCCTCCTCTTCCCTTACCGAATTTATTAATCATTAACAAATGGTTAATACATTTTTTTAGTATTGCATTGCTAATTTTTGAATCTATAGCCTCGTAATTGACTAATGACTGAATAAAATGCAAGTCAGACATTGGGGCCTTACTCGCACTTGTGTTACCATACCATGCTCTTAAATACACTCTAATAAGAAAAATGTTAATTTTTCTCATCGAAGATTTTTCTTTGGTAGACAACTTGAAGTCACTTCTAAATAAATAAATTTTTGAACAATAGATCGCCTTCGACATCCATATTGCATGGCTAATAGCACCTGACTTTCTAAATGACACTCTTCGAGGCGGGGTCTCTCCTAGAAAAATTACTCCCAGCTCCATTAGCTCCCTGTTATCTTCTCTTAATTGTTTTTCTTTGAAACTTTTTACGAAGAAGTCACGCATATCTCTTATTAAACTTCTGAGATCAGAAGACTATATTTTAGAGTCTATCTGACCCCATGAATTTCTGAACCTAGAAAACAGTGGAACATCTGGCCCAAAAGTCGGTCCCACTACTTCATTGAATACACCCTTTAATACCACTTCAAATACGTTGTGCCTACAAGGCAGGTATAGAAAATCCTTTTCTAAGAGGTTCTCAATATTTCTGCAAGCTCCATTGTTCTTACTGGTGTTCGATGCCGTGGTGTAAAACACATCGCTTGAACTGAATCAAGAAGTCACCATTCTTCAAGACATCTATAGACTGCGGCGGCTTATTCTGCTCTAGTAGCCTGTGGTATGCTCGGAGCTCCATGGTCCATCAACTTGTCTTTTCCGCCATATGAAATAAGAACTGCCAACCTTTCTATCTTACTGTCTTTTGTAATATTAGAAAGAAGCTTCCCATCCCAATGCACAACAGCACACTGAATTCTATCAATACTAAAGGTTTGTAACAATTCATTGTATCTAAAAATCTAAAACTGGGATCGTTTATGGCTTATTGAATTTCTGTTAATTACCAAGTTCTTTGCATTATGGCCTAACGCTTCTGCTGTGGCAACTAATATATGAACAGCATCTCTGTCTCTAACTTTGCACCTATCTAACGTTGCTGCTAGGCGATCATTAAAAAAATCAACATTTCCTCTAAAACATGACGATGAAGGAAAAATTGCATCAGAGACAAGCTCATCTGAAACTCTCTCACTGTCGTCTGTGCTACTACTGCTGCTGGTGCTTGGTAGCAATTCCGGGAACAAACTAGATCGATCAATATCCTCCATGCATCGAGTTTTTCAACGGACCTCTTCCTCCTTCCGTTCTGCAATTCTCTATTCTGCCCTGTGTAACTTAATATCAACTCCAGGTCGCCCTTTCATTCTTTGCATCCGCAAAAACTCTATGTCCTCCTGAATTTTTATTTGATTTTCGGCGTCACTATGGGCAATATCAAATAAATCATCCAGCCTGTCTGTAAACGCAAAACTACTACTGATAGCAAACTCAGTCGTTTTAGAAGAATTTTTCTGAAGACAACTCCAATCGTTTTAAATTTGATTAAAATCTCACTGCAGTGGTCTTTTCTTTTTGTAGGGATTCTTTGCTTCCCAAAAGATGCTAACCTCCTTCATCATTAATTCAGCACTATGTTTTTACATCTAACTTGATTATTTTGAGATTATAAAACAACACACTTGTCTGTTAGAAGGAAGTTTGCCCCCAGTAATCTGGTGGGAAACAGGACCTACTAAAAAAGGATGGTCAGAACGAAGAATTCTTTCACTTGTAATTTTATAACTAACAAACAACTTAAACCAAACACTTGATTTAAAAAAGAAATTTAAACAGATTTGATGGTAACAGTTTGTATTCTGAACCAAGACTGGAACTTTTTTTTAAGTAAGTCAAAGGGATTAAAATGATTCATTCATAGTACCCCTGCTTAGATCACTTGCATCTTGCATGGTATTTTCCTTCACTCATCTTTAATCCTTAAGTGGACACTAGGGTTATTTTACCTGAAAGTATTTTGGTAAACAAGTATTAAAAAGTATTCAAAGTTATAACCTATCTTACCTTACTTTATTCAATTCATTTTTTGTGAAAATTTTTTAAAAATTTCATATTTCATAATAGGTAAGAGGGGGGGGGGGGTCGGCAAATGGGGGGGGGGTAACACACAAAGTTTCAAATGTCGCAATAATGGCTTGTTTAAAAATAAATTCAAACCAAAAAACTAATTAAAAATTCTTGAAACTGAATTGGACTATTATACTCATTACTTAGCTTTCACCTACTGCGAGATAGGATGGCAGTGTTTTGTGTGTTACACATTAGGTCTGCTAATTTTAGTATAAATAACCAAACATTGGTCTTAAATTATAGAAGACAGTATACAGAAACATAATATACCAATGAATTGATAACAAAAAACATATATATGAGTTATACTTTGCAGTGTAGAGAAAAAAAATTGTTTTTTGATAATTTTTTCAGAAAAAAAATATATATGTCCACCATTAAATATCAGAGTAAGTACAAACTAAGATAATTTCAGGTCATAATGATAAGTTCATAGTGTCTTATTAGTGGGTTAGGTATTGTTTTTACCTAGAACATAATGTAAAAATCACAGAAAAAAAAATTGTCACGAAAATCACAATTTTGACGAATTTTGACACCTATAAACTTCAAAGGCCCGGCGGCACCTGTTAATCACCCCCGATCGGGCTGAAATTTTTATGGAATTTTTTTTTCATATATTCGAACAAAATTAGGGGTTGGGAGCAAAGAAAAAAGAAAGTTCATTTTTAAGGGCCACCCTAATATATATATATATATATATATATATATATATATATATATATATATATATATATATATATATATATATATATATATATATATATATATATATATATATATATATATATATATTATATAAACTCAAAAATATTTGTATATACTCTTGATCTGTAAGTCTCTCACTACTAAAAAATTCACCTCATTTCAAACCCCCCCCCCCTCAAGGCACCAATCTCATAAGCTTATTTTTCTTGGAAATGTTTGCTAAGAAGTTAAAACATAATGAGAACTGGTTAGATAGGAAAAACTAAGCACTATATTTAGCAGAAACTGTTTTCCAATTTTTTAGATCTGTGGGTGTTATAACGTAGATATTTGATAGAAAAATATGTTAATTTCTATAAGAGATGGGAAAGTAATCTATCATGATATATTATGTATTAGATAAGCTGATATATTATTATACTAAGACAATAATTTTATCTATGTGTATTTAAATTATCTCCTAATCACGGTTTAAAATTATCGAACGAAATTTTGATAGAAACTACAATAATGTTAAAAAGAGATGCGTGCTTGAAAAGGAACCCCATGTTATTTATTGCCAACATATGACATGGTTTCCCAACCTATCGGAAAGGCTTTCTTCCCTCTTTAAAATACGGCCTACAATAGATATCTTACACAGTGTCTATCACAAGGTGAAAACTTAAGTCTAACACGTCTAACATAATACTATTTGAAAAGAAAGCAGCGTCATGTGAAAAAGCATCATTTTTATTTAGATTTTTCTCAAAATTATAAAAAATATTAAAGTAGTATATTATGTAACAAGACTGTGAAGAAAAACGTTTTAACCACACCGACTATATTTACTGTCCAGCGAAGCGAAACAGTAAAAAAAAGCCGAGGTAAAATAAGCCATTCCCAGTCGTGTATTATGCTATTTTTTGGGCGCAGTAATAGTGAACAACTATTAGAAGAATTATAGAAGAAAAACAGTATTATGAATAAAAATTGCCGGCTCACTTCTTTCTATCGCCTCGTAGGCCAGAAGTTTCAATTCTGGCGGCGTGTTTACAATGTATTAATCACTATTCGTCATATTAAACACTTAATAAGCAATTGATAATTGACTTTATGAAAATAACAAAACTTCGTCAACAACAACGTTCGATTATTTATTTAATAAACAAAAAAACATGAAGAAGAACAAGGAAGGTAATATTATAACCTTGTAGTAAACAACTAGAGTGAACATTTGAGGAACTTTACCAGTGACAGTTAAAACCTTTTTTACTGTCGCCGACAGAAAAAACTACGATACTGTTGCAGACGGTAAATGGTACTTGAAATGCATTTCAAGTACTTTTAGAGGATGCAAAGTGCCTTCTTTACAGCTGCCCGAACAACAACTTTTTTTCAAGTCAGCCTGTCCATTTCAGCGAATTTCCTTTGAAAAGTTTCGCTAATGGAATGGTTGGAGTTTGGATCCCGGGAGTGTGTCCAAAATCCATTTTAAGAGCTGCTTTATCACGAAAAAATGGGTCATGATGTATATGTATGTAGCTGCAGACAAATATTGTAACTCTTTTGTAGATTATGTTTTTAACATTATGTGATGAAGAAGTTAGATCAACTTACTTCATCATATTTTGCATCGCAATAATCGGTAGAGGGCGAGTTATCAGTGTACCGTAGGGTCATCACTAGCCGAGTCATCAGGCCGGTCAACTAACCCCTGATTGTTTATGTATAATATAAACAGATCTGGATTAGTGAATAAACAGTCGTAGATGAAGTAAGTTGTTGTAACTGCTTCATCACAGTTAGTCTTTCTTAGACTAAACTACTCTTCCATAATACCTACTAGCCCATTTTTAAGCTCCTGTAAAGAAATGTAAATAAAAAGAAATGTCTAAATTAACATATAAGAGAAAACAAATTTAGTTTATCTAGCTGCAGACAAATATTGTAACTCAAATATTGAGTTACAATATTGACAAATATTGTTTCTTCTGAAAGTTTGGCATATTTCAGTCGTCATCGGAAGACTGTTGATCGAAGCAACGTTTGACGAGATTTGTGAACAGGAATGCCAGCTTTATCTGGACGAGACACCCGTCGGGGGGGGGGGAGAAACAAAAAGAAATAAATCAATTTGACAATATTGTAAAATCAATAAAGGGTAGAGTAAGATTTGTTGCCTGTTATCTCGTCTCCGAGCTTAATATTTATCTTTTAGTTTCCGCACTATTTTCCTTTCCATGGGAAAGCGTTTTCCCCTTCAATATAAACTTTCTTTCAGCACAAAATATCAACTCTTTGTAGCCCCCTCTCTTACATTTTTTTTTTAGATAAAACCGGTTAAAATACAGTATCCTACTTTCCTTCAAATGTTTCCAGTTTAAATAGGATTTCGTAGTATTCTACAAATTTAGACAAAACTATTTCCCTTCAGTTAAAATAGTAAATAAAAACGGGGTTTCTGGAACAAAAAAAACTGAATTTCCTAAAGCTAACTAAGAGACTTGATAAGCTGAGCACGAATTTTCCATTAAACTCCTAATTTTATAACTATTTTAGTCATATTTAAAATTTCTTGGAAATGCTTAAAAATGTATTTAAATGTTTAAAATACTTAAAATACATTTCTCTGACTATATTTAAACAAAACAACATCTGGAGCTCTCTAATTATGTTTTTGAAAATATAATAATTGAAGAAAGTATTTTACAGGTGGGAAACAAAGGCCTGGTGTTTAAGAAGAATGAATTGTTAACATTGCTCTTCTTATTTTCTTTGAAGTCAAGATGTTCAATTATGTTTTGAATAACAAATTGTTTAATACATGCAAGGGTGTCAGCATGCAAGATAGACGTGCCTTTACATTGAAATAATTGTTTGTTGGAAATTGTAGTTTTTAATTGCTGTCTATATATTTCAAAAATATTAAATTTTTAATAGTACATTAATTTTACCTCCAAAAGCGAGACACACACACACATACACACACCACACATACATACAGACAACTTTGAGTAACTACTCAGAATGTTTAAAAAGACCTGAAACGGACAATCCAGAGACTTTTTGGATTTTTTGCAAACACTGTTCTTTTCCTACATATTTTTGGTATAAATGAGAGAAAATAATAATACCTGCTATTTTCAGAGCACTGAGTGAATTTCCCCCCTTCTTCAAGAGATCTTATTTCAAGAGATGAGTTTCCCCCTTATTTTATAACACGACATGAATTTCCTTTGAAGATTCAAGTAAGTTAATTACGTGACTGTGCCACACGCTTCTGCCAAATTTTAATTTGAAACAGTGAAGGAAATGCCATCATAACGCAGCTACATTGTTCGAATTAATTTACTTATAATGTAAAATCGATTTAGCGGAACAATGGAAAATGATTAAATAAAACAATTATTACTACAAAACGAGTTTTGTGACAAAATTCAAAACGAAAATAGTGACTGCTTAACCTTTTATCGTAGTGTGGGTGTGTGATATATCAACAAGTTATAATGTGAGTAAAAAGTTATTTAGGAGTTACAAGAGAAACAATTTGTAGAGTTATCTTAAACAGCCAACTCCCTTTGTATTTAATTAGATAGAAAACTGTCAAAGTCAGGCTATTGACTATTTTACCATCATTTTAACTTTATAAACAACTGTTCCACATGACTTTGTAAACGTGTCGGTGTGTGAAGAGAAAAGTTTTGGAATAAAATCCAATAGAAACTTTATATGGTACTTAAATATCAACAACACTGTTTTATAGGTTGTTTGTAAGACATTTATTTTATATGCATTAGGTAATAAAAATAATGCCTCTGCTTACTCGTTTAGATTTTTAGCGAATTACCAAAGAAAAAATAAGCTGATGAGAATGGGGTCATGAAGAGGGAAGTAGGGGGAGATAGAGTTTTTGTAACGGGGGCATTCCTGATAAAGGATAATATATAAATATATATATATATATTATATATATATATATATATATAATATATATATATATATATATATATATATATATATATATATATATATATATATATATATATATATATACATATATATGTGTGTGTGTGTATGTGTGTGTCCAAGAGTATGTATGTAGTATGTCCGAGAGTTTTGTTCCTAAACGTTTCTATCGGACACGATAACTTTTTAACGCTTTCCGTTTCTTGGTTCCGGTTCATGCTTTAGAACCTAAGCAGTTACTCAATTGACAAGCACTGCTCTTAACTCATTTTGTCTGTATTTTCCAAAGGAAATGCGCATAATTATCCAGTTGGTTGTTAGCGCTAGTTTAAAGATTAGTTACTTATCTTTAAGCTTAGTCAGTTATCTTTAAAAGTATTAGCGCATTTCCTTTGGAAAATAAAGACAAAATGAGTTACATACACGAGCAGTGCTTGACAATTGAGTAACTGCTTAGGTTCTAAAGCATGATCCGGAACCACGCAATGGGCATGGTTCTTGCATAAGCAAGAAATGGGTTGTTTAGCACGGAAAAACGCATTCTAAATGAAATTCACCATGTCGATAAGTCATTGTTTAAAAAGAACGTATACTTTTAGTGTTTAATGTAAAGCAATAGTAGGAAGCAAGAATAAGGTCAAGTTAAAGTTGGGGCGAGAACATTCATTTTATTCCCAAAAGAGTAATGTATAACTCAATATGAATGCAAGCAGATAAAAAGGTATAAAAAGTTTCAATAGAGTGTGGTTCTTGAAAACAAGAATATCTTGTGTTTAAAGGTAGAATGGTAGCCTGAAGTCCATGTTACACTTACATTTTTTACGTAGGAAAAAACTTCCGCCAATGTTCATGAAAATAATGTCCATTTTAAACGAATATATTCAACAATTTTTTTTTTCATATGCTCACCACAGGGAAATGAAGCACTGCACCAAATTTAAGACTAACAGTAGAATTTCCCAAATTTGTTACAAAAAAAATGATGGCTTGGAGGTCCGCAAGCCTGACGAATTTCCTTTAGAATGTGTCCTTCCTTGCTTTACAGTTTATAACTTGCTTATTTGTTTTGTTTATGATTCATAATATAGAGCACTAGAATTACTCATTTTTACTCAATTGTTTCCAATTTTTTAAGAAAATACGCATACTTATCTCACAGGATATAGAAATCTAAAGTCATCAATCCAAATCGGAAATGCACAGCATTTTTCATACAAATGCCAAGCTCGGATTTTCTTAATCTTTAAAACGTTTAAACGCATTTCCTTTAAAGCATTTATAATTTTTTAAGTAAATAGAAGTAAAAGTTAAAAAGGTTGTATAGTACAAATATAATAGTATAATAGTAGTAATGCAACTGCTCCAGGTTATAAATCATAAACAAAATATTAAAACAACCTATCTTGGCTGCGCCTTGGTAGTAAAATTGTAAATCCTCACCATCCGCTTAGCCTCTGCAACGTACTCTCGGCTCGGGGGCATTTTAAACTAGTCATTATTATTCCTCAATACCCTGCCTTGTTAGACAAATAACTAATATAATACGGACAACATTATATTTTACTTTCTAAGCACTAAAAATAATTGTATTTAAAATCTGATAATACATTGTATAAAGTTTTAACCAAATTTCGAATTATACTTTTAAATCAGAGTCTGGTGTGGTCTAATGAGACTTTGATGTGACGTCAGGGTTTAGGAAAACGTTCTAGTGAAAATGTAGTCTTTCCTTTGTCCTTTTCATACACTCTCTCTCTCTCTCTCTCTCACACACTATTTCCCTAAGGGAGAAATAGTTTGAAGAACTCCCTACTTAGACAATTCCTTTGTCCCTAGTCGTGCTATCAGATAGACATTCCTTCCACTTACACAGTGTCCACAAATGTACATAGACATTCGCACACCGACACGGTTTGCTGTCCACTGACTGTCCACTTTGACACGGATACGTGTGAACAGTAGCCGTAGTGACCCAGACTAGTTATTTAGTTAAGTGTAGTTTGTTAACTTTTCACTTAGAGTGTAGTTAAGTAAAATCTGCTCCACGTCTGCCATTACACCCCTATACCATTCCCTTCCGCACACAAGATTAAATTCTAAGTTAACTCTGTTGTTACTGTAGAAATTTTCAATCTTCATATTTGTCAAACACTTCAGTTATAGAAATTGCTTCATTTAATAAATTAATTATACTCTTTTCTTGTGTTTATTTAATATATATAAATATATAATATATAATATATATATTATATATATATATATATTATATATATATATATATATATATATATATATATATATATATATATATATATATATATATATATATATATATATATGAGGAAAGTAAAAATTATATATTTATTTAATAAAATACATCAAAAAGAGCCTTACATTGTAGTTTTTCTAACATTCTCCTAACACTCACCTTAGGTTTAGGTGAGTGTTTTTAAGCCATAATGAAATGTTTTTAAGCCACGAAATTTTAATGATCGTTCCCGTGTTTTAAAAGTCATTTAGAGGCTTTGCATGATTTTTTTAGTAAGAACCTAAGGTAGTTAAGTCAAAAAGTGATACCATTGTAAATAACGTAATATATCGCAAAATATCAATGTTATTAACCTATTACCTGGATTTACGACACACTTTGTCGTAGTAATAACTATCTACATAAATTTACATAATATAAGTTACTATTAATCCACTTACCTTACTATTAGGGAATTTACCCTGAAATTCTTTTAACACAATTAGATTTTTTTTATTTTCTATGGTCTGTTTGTGACGGGCTATCGATTCAAAGAGGAAATTCAGTTGGTCCGGTGTGAATAATTCAGCCATTATTATACCAAAAAAAATTTACACAAACAAAAATGAATTTGATGACAAAATACGAAAGACAAAATTGTGTAAATGATTTAAAGCAAAATGAAAACAGTGTTGCACTGATTATCAGGTCTTCATGTAGACACCTTTGGATTCGTACAACCTGGTCCACGTTCAAACTTGAAACGCTTGATACTGCTTTATTTATGAAAGCTGTTACAATAATTGAACATTTTATTTGTATTAACTCTACTGTTTACTGAAAACATATGTAATTAAAGTTTCTAATATATTTAACATTCGCCAAAGCAAGGCCGCATTGTTGTTTATGACAAAGTGTGTCGTAAATCCAGGTAATAAGTTAATAACATTGATATTTTGCGATATATTACGTTACTTACAATGGTATCACTTTTTGACTTAACTACCTTAGGTTCTTACTAAATAAAATCATGCGAAGCCTCTAAAAGACTTTTAAAACACGATAGGAAAATGTTAGGAGAATGTTAGGAGTTAGGAAAATGTTAGGAGAATGTTAGGAAAATGTTAGGAGAACGTTAGGAAAATGTTAGGAAACGTCTTTGAATACGGGCCTAGGTTTGCAGTCAGGAAAATTTCTTTATCACCTGTCGTTATTAATGACTCAGTGAAAATGTCAAAAATCATAAAATCCTGATAATAAGTCAGTCAATCGACTTAAAATTTGACACGCACGTATAAAAATCAGATTGGAATAAAACAAATTTTTTAACAGCCTTAGAACGAGCGAAGCTAGTCAGTCATAAGTAATATTGGGACATAAGTTAAGTTTTTTCATATTTTTAGGAAGAGCGGAGAAAATACGAAGTAATAACGATAAGGGTAGTGAGTCGGATAAGAATAGGAAAAGTTTCGAGGTATCCCCATACCCGATTTTAGATTTATATTTTAAAATTTTGTTTTTGCAAAAATTTAAAGCTTTGAACTTTCGTATTAAAATTGAAATAATATTAGTTTAAACTTTGGTCCAACTATATAATTTCTTAAAGAATATTTTAAAGAAAATAATGAATAAATAAACTTAAGTTTAGTAATCATAAGAAATGAAGTTATGTTGAAACCACAGAAATAAAGAATAAAAGGGTAGTTAGTAAAGATTTAATGACCTCAGAGCGGCTGCAACATGATGCCATTATGTACTACTTTTTAGCCCTGATGAGTTAATAATGCTCTTCTACTATGCTAATATTTTGTATTATACTCGTGTAGTTTCATCAAAAGCAAGCATGAAAGCTAAGCAAATTACAAGCATAGAGTCTTTAAGGGGAAAAACCGTCATAGCAAGTGTTTTGAGGATATAAGCTTGTTATCGTGAAATTAATACAGCAAGCGTACAAGGATAAAAACTTGCAATCTTTGCAGCAAGCGTACAACCACACGAAAACTTAGTAGATGAAACAAGGTTTTTTATAGTAGAGATCTCGTTATATTTTTAACTTAATGTTAAATATCATTAAGAGCTGTAATGTTTCTCAGCACGTAAAGGGAAATAAAAATGTTTTATAAGATACTCTGGAAAAATATTTTTTTCTTTTCTTATAACAATAGAAAATGCAAACAAGAAGAAGAAGAATACCTGTCGAGTATTTCAATTTAATCAATAATGAAAAAATAATAAGAATGATACCATGAATTTTCTTAATTCGCATTTTTTGTTTTATTTGTATTGTTTTAAATGTTTGCTGCTGTAAAGCTAAACTTTACAGCAACGAAATTGTCAGTAAAGTATAATTTAATTGCAAAGCCCGTAAATAATTTACTTTGCTTTTTTTTCAAAAAATAATAGATGACACAATATGATGGTGCGAGACATCTTGCTTGAATGTACAAGCAAAATGCAATGCTATGTCTAGAAACAGTACCAACATTAGACATTCGTTATTATTGATGGCTCGACATAATATTATGTCCCACATGTATAGCATTTTCCTTAATACATTTCCCGGGTGATACTCGTACAATTATATCGCGCCATCTGTTTATGTTTTGCAAAATTGTATACGTTATGGCTATAGACAAGCACCACACATCTCAGGAAAATACCTACTTTATTTTCTAAAGAATTTTTAGTGAAGAGGGAAGTAAACTCACTCTTTGTCAGCGCCCTAATGAGTCAGATGTCATGAAACAGACATGTCGAGACATGTTGATTATGTCGAGCTATCAATAAAGGGATGACGCATTATCCCCCTTCTATTGCATTTTGCTTATAATGCGAAAAACTATAACTTGCCATAGACCACTGTCGTCTTCTCTCCTCATAACACTGCCGAGCCCCCATCAAACAAAATCAATTGAGATCAGGCTCCTTAAATAACACTCCAACCAGGGGCGGACTAGCCAGTGAAAAAAAAGGGCAGAATCCCCCCTTTGGCCACTCATCCAAAGATAAACTCTAATGTTAAAAAAACCAACTAAAATTAAAAAAATAATGATAAATCAGCAAAGATATTTAGATATCTAGGCTCTAGATATTTGTTTTTTAAGTGATTAAACATATATATTCTAAATTTTAGATCTTTATGGTCCCTATTAATTATGTCTAGACGTTTAAGAGCCCCACACGAAGACTAAAGCCAATGATGGCCCTTAACATACTTAGAGCCCTAAAGTAGCAGAAAAGTGGCTTATAAATTGATGTTTTTTAAGTAATTAGAATATTCTCAGTTTGCTACTAAATTTTAGTTCTTTTAGGCCCCTATTCTGTTTACCTGGATCTTTAAAGGCCTCACACGGATGACTCGAGCCATAGGGAAGCCTTAAAATGCTTGATCAGAACCCAGAAGCAGCAGAAAAGGGTCCTAGAGATAAAACATATAATAGTTTAATAAAACTTTATTATTAAATGAATAAACTTAACTTTTATTTGAGTTTATTAAGTTGTGTATTAAATTATTAAGTTTTATTAAGTGTATTTTTACTTAAGTTTATTGTAATAAACAAAAAATGTTTTTTTATGTAATTAAAATTAAATAAATTTGATTAAACTTACTATAACCATTAATACTACACTAGGTGAATGTAGAACCACTTCCTTGGGAAGTAATAAACAAACACCCCCCCCCCCCCCCCTCTTACTGAGCCCCTTGAGATAAAAGTTGGGCTCTTTTTAAGCCAAACCCTCCTCGGGCCGTTTTGGCTATGTCCGCCACTGAATCCAACCTTTCTCATGTTTCCATCTCCTCTACTCACTGCCATCCTTTATCGTTGAATACATTGCTTCGATCCATTTTAATGCATTAATTATAATTAATTATTTCTGCGATTTTGCTAAACGAAAAATGAAATCTGCTCTTTAATACGAGTGGAAATGTATTCATTATTTTTGTATAAATACTCGTTGTCTAAACATACCTGACGAAACATTTATTTTGACTAAAAATCCAGCAATGTTGTTAAAAACGAGAGGTAGAGAGTGGTCTAGTGAGCCATGAGGGATTACACGAAACCCAACGGGAGATATGAGCCTAATGTATTCCACTGCCTGAGAACGCAAGGATAGGTGTAATCTACCTAGCAGCTAAATACAGCAGCTGTAGCCGTAATCCTGGCAGGATTGATGCGTAGCACAGGTGTCACTATAAGTAGATATGACGTTGAAATAGTTTTATCAAATCTCCAGCTTTTATCAAAGTTAATGCCTAGTTTTATAAGCTACAACAGCCCAAAAGAATTAGCTAAAAGGCTTTTTAAGTAAATAGTTTCATACAAATTCACTAACAAAGTAAGTTTTGACAAGACTATACTAACACACGCAAAGTGAGCTTTGATCAATATAGCCAGGTTCTATTATCACTTTTATTTCCTTAACAACCAACCAATTATTATTTAATTTTAGTTATGGTTGCTTCTCCTAACTTAATGCTTTAATTTGTAAATCAATAAACGAGACAGGTCGACTTTTAGTGTAATTTATCATATACAATTTTCACTTTAAAAATTCAAAATTATTATTCAGAATTCATTTTGTGCAAATAGGGTTATGGATGACATTTTTATAACTTTTCTATTTTTTTTCCTTTGACTTCATTCATAGCAAATCTAAAAAGTAATAATTTTTCCAGTCTTATTTAATACAGGTGTTACCTTACGAAAAGCATGTCCGGCTGTCTGTACAATATTTTGTTAGCAACGTGTCCTGAGAAATGTTTAAGAGATTTAATTAAACTTTTTAGACTGCTTATGATTGATATTAGAATGTTCCATATTTTTATCTGTGAGTAGTTTTTATTATTCTTGTTATGGTGGTTTGAAATGGAGAAGGTTTTTTAAAAATTCTGGGGCAGAAGTCCGCTAGCTAGGGAAAATTTCTTTGGAATGTAGTTCCAAAAACTGACAAATTTCTTTGTTTGCCAATTTTCTTGGATGTTTTAAGATAAATTTATAAAAAATAAAAATAAAAGCTGAAGTAATTAAGACTAGAGTGATAGACCATTACAGTATTATAGTGACTGCAGACAACCAGACTAACAGCAAACTAATAAAACAAATAAATAACCAACCTACACAAACATATAAAACAAATTATAATAAATTAAAAGGATTACTCAAACAAAAATCGAGTTATAACAGGAAAAGACACAAATATTGCATCCAATAATTTTATTAAAATAATCCAAAACTACAAAAACTTAGCTACTGAAACAAAAACATGCCAACCAATTTATAAAAAAAGTATTAAATTAAAACCATGGATTAGTTATGAGCTAATTATATCTATCAGAAAAAAGAAAAACTATACAAGAAATCAATTAAGCAACCATGGAATATAAAACTTAAGTTAAAAATATAATAAAACTCTAAACAAAATTGATTTTTAAATCAATAATGAATGTGTACTGATAAAAAGTGGAAAATTGTATCAATGACATTAAGAAAATATAGACAAGAAAAAATAATATCTTTGGCAAAAAAAAAACAGAAAATCTCATAGACAAACTAACTAAAGAAATAATGGGTTTATGAACATTAATGATGAATCGATAAATTTGTGTGCAGAGTTTTAAATATATATATATATATATATATTATATATATATATATATATAATATATATATATATAATATATATATAAATTCACGGGTGAATCAAACTCGGGAGGTTCCTGAGTTACTCGGGAACCTCCTGCTAATCTAACTGACGAAGGGAGCTTCTTGAAATTCATAAACTGCAATGCAGCAAATGTGAGTTATTGACAGCATTCTATTAAGCTCATTTCTTTTGAAAATGCGCTAAAAAGCACCTAAGAGCTCTTTGAAATATATCGGTTTCGAAGTGTTAGTTTAAACACCAGAATTTTTCTATATACTTACTACAAATAAGGAATAGTGAAAATCAAATAAAAATGATAAAGATAAGTCTTAGCAGTATAATTGTCTCTTTAACTGTTACGAGATCAAAATTTCTAGTAGCCTCAATCTTTTTTTATACAATTCTTTATAACCCTATCTAAAACCAAATATTTCAAATAGTAAAAAAATCTGTTCTTTAATTTCTTCAACTGACCTATTTTCAAGGTATTTGCTATCAAGATTTAGACAAATCAAACCCTTTACTTTCTACCAAACTAATGAAACATATTGAGAAAAAAAGTGAAACTAAATAAATTATTAATGAGGCAAAGAAAAGGTTATTTTGAAGTTAAAAGGTTACAAAATGTTTACTCAACAGTTAAAACCAAACTAACTTTGTGTTCTTAATTCCATCCTAAACTAAACACTCTACGAAACTCTCCGTGTATAAATAATGCAATCCGATATGACCTACATTTAACTCTTTTCCAAAAGAAAAACTACAAAATAACTCATTCATATATTTTACTTGTAATATTTTACGGGAAAACGAATTAGTTAAAGAATGACATATATAATATTGATAGAAAATAGTAGTTTTATAGAGTCTGGTTAATAGTTAATAAGTAGTATTAGCTGCTTCAACCGGTGAATAAAGCATGAGACTAAGCTCTTGCTCCTTTTTACTTGTATTAATTAAATATTGATTAAGTCAAGTTTAATAGCACGTTTTAGAATTAATTAAGAATATTCGTCGATAAAGTGTCTTGTTTATCAAATAAATTATTTCCGTCGTTCAAATACTTAAATGAAAGCTTTATAAATTAAAAGTGTTATTAACAATGTTAAAATATTAAGACTTGAAACAAAATGTTTTTTCATAAATAAGGCTATTGTTTTTTGTTCAATGCTATATCATATTATTTCTTTTAATTTTTACTTTTCTTTATTTATACCGTTAGTATAAAGGAAAAATATTGCGTTTGCGAAAACTCTGAAACTTGGATGACACCTGTTTGATATGTTTCAGATGTTTTTGAGTCCTTCTAAGTGGTTTTCACAAAGTTGTCTGTCTATATGTGTCTTTTTATTTGAGTGTTTCGGCGTCTTTATGCAAGGGTTTAAACTTGGTGCTAACAGTTAATCTTTGGGTCAAGTTGTGCGTTCCGGAACATATTTTCATGACGTCATTAGCCCGCAATAATGAGAAACTTAAACAAACAATAAACAGGGAAAGAATTATGTGATCAGATTGAGATTTGGCACACATGTAGCCATATATAACATATGTATCAAGTTTCATCATATCGTGCATCGGTTTAATTTTTATTGAATGACTTGTATACGATTTTTTTTTTTTAATTTATAAAAAGCGGAAAATAATTAAGTTGAAATTTGGTACAAAAGTATACCCTTACGTTATAGTTATGTACACCAAGTTCGTAGTGTACTAAAACCCAAGTTTTGTGGGATCATAAAAGTTAAGCAGTATCGAGCGTGTTCAGTGCCTGGATGGGAAAACACTGGGAATAAAACAGATACATTTACTGTCTTAGGACGAGCGAAGTTTCGAAGTACCCTGTAACCTGTTTTTTTCATGTATAATTGTTTTATTAACAATGTATAGCAATTATACATCTTTAACTATTTTCTTTGTGTATTTATTTATGAAATTAGTACTGTTGAGAGAGAATAAGATACTCCAGAATTAAGGCCTTTTTAAAGGGGAAAATGGAAAGTTACCCTAAAAGTAATTTACTTACTTCTCTTAAAGAATTAGCTTAAAATGTTAAACGAGAAAATTAAAAGAAGTGGAAAACATAATTATAAGGGGCCTTGTTTTGAAAAATTAAATCTCAAGTGTTGGTGACACAGCTTAATACCTATTATAAACACTGAGTAACAGAGAAGCAAGAAAAACAATTAAAATTATCTGAGAGGAAACGAAATATAGCTCTGAAGAGCTGTGCAAGGCTGACTCTGTAGAGCCTACCAGTGTAGAGCGGGACTTGGTTGTCTGTGTACAATACAGAGAGAAAAACACTGTCTTTATGGCAATTAAATATTGCCAGTCTAATAAATCCTAAAAAGAGAGGGTTCAAGAAATATGCCTCTATACAGTCTACAGACTAAACCCCCAACTTTAAGGGTCTATACATATTTTTTGCGGGGAAAATGAACATTTTTTTTATATGTGTGACCCCTTTATACGAGAGAGAATTATTAGAATTTGAATTTTCGAGTGGGAGACTACCGCCCCCTGCAAAGCAAAACCTTTACTATTCATTTTTTATTTGGTACCATTAAAAAGAATAATGACTCTAACATGTAAATATTTCAATATTGCCACGGTATTTTTGTCCCCTTACAAGCCATTTTGCTCGTCCCTAACATGCTTGGAGGGATTGTTTATTAATGTTTGAATAGGGGATTAGTTGGCATATTATATCTTCATTATCGAGATGAATTTTACCTTCCTTTATTCTTATTTTAACACCTTTAGCCAACTTTATATCACAACATATTGCTAAATTTTGAAATGTTCCAAGCTTGTTTTTAGCTCATTGTTCCATAAGAAAAAATGAGCTTATTAAGTTGGGGTCGTGGAGGGGTAGAGAGGGGTTTAAATGGTGCGTTTTACTCACTGATGTTTGCAACGAAAAATTGATGAACTCGATCTTTGAACACCGTGAAATAATATTTCCTCGTATAGAGTAGGAAAGTTCCCACTGAACCCGACGTACTGGCAATATTTGTCGGTTGTGTGGCACAATCGGAAAACGCATTTGATAACTTGAGATCAATATTTTTTGAGACTGAGTAACTGTCAGGCAGTAAGGAATCCTTTTTTTCTTAGACATTAAGAGACGTTTCTCGACGTTGCCATGTACTGTCGTCATAGAAGATATAGCAGCAGCACAAATACAACCAATCAACAATTCAAATAATAGTAAAACTTCATTTACAAAGGGATTTTCTTTAAGTTACTCAAAAATTAGGTAAAAGGTAGCCATTTTAGTAATTCAGTGATCAGTAAACTAATGTAGTATTGGGTAATCAGTAATGTGGCGATTGAGTGTTACCGAGAGAGAATAATCATACATTAAGCGAATTTTCTTTGAAGAAATCGATAATGAGATGGCTTGTGTAGTAGGAGGACGACCTAGGAATATGTACAAAATCCGTTACAGGGGTTCCTAATGACAAAAAATAATGTTTTGCGAATTTTATTCGATTTATTATATATAGTTTTATGAGTCAGCAAGAAATTTAAAAAAAAGTCAGTAAAACTAAGGGTGTTTATTTAGGTTTTCGGGGCTTTAAATCAAATTAAACAAGTCGGGAATTCATGCGACCTATTTAAGTGACCATTTAGTCGAAAAGACGGTGTTAAATCAACGGATAACCTTAAATATAGTCGATGAACAACATATGTCGAGTAGGGAGTTGTTTTCGATGTTTTTGGCGTGCTGAATCTAATAAAACGCCCTAGATTAAAGAAGACAACTCAGAGTTAAGGTTCGAATCTTAGTACCGACTCTAATTTTTTATTAGATTTATTAGACAAAAATAATATTGTCTTATTCACAATATTAAATTTTATAATTTTAAAATAATTCTTGAATTGTGCATATTTTAAGTATTCCGGTGTATTTTTAATAACTTGATCAGTAGTATCACAAGTTGTTCTTTATTTTGAAAATTGTTAAAAAAAATGCGCTAAAATTAGCATCACTTAGCTTGAAATAAGAGCAAGTAATGCTGTGCTGTGTAGTGTTTAAGGGATAAATATGCACATTTTCTTTGGAAAATTCGAAAAAAAAATAAAAAACAAGTTGTGAAGCTACTGCTCATGTTATGAAGAATATACCAAAAACTTATGCGGAAATTGGATTAGTGAGCAGGAAAACGCACAATTTTCTAAGAAAATTCACCCGGCTTGCAAACTTTGGCGCCAGAATTATTTTTAAAAAATCGAAACATCAATAACGTATATCTTTCCAAAGATAATGGTCTTAATTATTTATGGAATAAAGAGGCTGTTCCGATACCGAGAGTCCAGGTAAGTTGAGTTTAAAGCTTCAGTTTTGAAACGGCCCCGCTTCCAGGGGGCGGCAAAACTGGAGGCAGTTGCAGTCACTCACTTTTGTCACTTGTTACCTTAATTAATCATAAAATTTTAATATTAATTACAACACTCTCTAAGGTTGTTTTTATCTAAAACTAATGAAAATTCAAAGTTTATCTTACAACTTTGCTTGTTTATACTGCCTCCTACCACTCCCTACCGCACCACCCCCACAGCCCCCGTCCTGTCTGAGCTAGCTTGAGTCTTATTAATCATAAAGTTGCTCTGTCTACTGTCTGTCGACACAGTCAACAAACTTTTTCATAATATTTCCATAAGTTTTACATTTTAATATTTTTAGTTAGTTGTTTACACATTTTAAAATATATTTCATTTATTAATGGTAGATTTTGTTACAGCAAAATGACATTTTATTGCTACGAGAATTGTCAAGCGGACACGCAATAGCAAAACAATAATTAGTAATTTGATTTTTATAGTATAGATATGATCTCTAATGTATACCAATACATTATACTGAGATATCAATTATACGTAAACATAGATGCTATCTGTAGAAATTATATCTGTAGCAGGTATTTTTAAGAGTAAGGTTCTGTGACAGACCTTTTCAACATCTAGGTAGAGATATTCTCTTAGAAATGTTTTAGTTGAAAATATCTCTGTTAGATACTAGTAAAAATAAATATAAATGTATCCTAGATACTATTTATATGAGGCAATATAGTTTAGTCAACCAAGAGAATTTGTTTCAAAGTAATAATGGGCAAACCCCGTTGTTGAGTGTCGAAACTATCTTATTATAACAATAGTAAGTTAATATTTTAGAATTATATATCTATAATAATAGACCAATTTCTGCTCGATACGTTTTATTTAGAATAATCAGTACTGATATCGGAACTATCTTTTATTGAAGACAAAGGATATAAATGATTTAATATCTTAAAGA
This sequence comes from Microvelia longipes, assembly GCA_018340805.1. Taxonomy (NCBI): domain Eukaryota; kingdom Metazoa; phylum Arthropoda; class Insecta; order Hemiptera; family Veliidae; genus Microvelia; species Microvelia longipes. Next base: position 66,436,233 of record JACMZG010001911.1, read on the forward strand.
TAGATATTATAGTCAACATATTTATACGAAATGGTTTAATGACATCTCTCAATAATAAAGGTATTTTACTAGATTTGTTTTAAAATAATTTTAAATTTTGTTTAAATTTTATATTAGTGTTGTAAACTGGAGATGTCTAGAACTAAATATAAAAATCTCTGTAGTATAATATTTAGTCGTGGCTATTTAAAGTAAAAGGTCTATTGTAATTGTTAGGGTAATTGCTAGGGTAATTGTTTCAGAAACTAAGAAACAATATCAATGTTATTTGATGGTAAACAAATTACAGAAATAATCGAAAATATAAAAATATTAATTTGTTGTGAAAGTGGTGTCACTAGGGGTATCTGTAGTGAAAAGTTACCTCTAACAAACTCTATTAATTGTTGGGATTTATGTCTTGTTATATATTTGTCATAATCTTGTCAAAGTATTTTCAGTATGTTAGTGGAATTCGTCCTAATTATTATTTATAAGAATAATATGAAAAGTATTAGGAATAACAAGAGTTATAGGCCAAGGCTAACTAAATAGTGACATAAAATAATAAACTGTGCATAAGAAAATAGCTAATAGGAAAATTTTACAGCAAAAAAAGAGAAATTCAATAAAAATCTTTTAATATTAAAACTGTTACAATAGATAACCAATTTTATCAAAAACAATTTTGTTAGCTCAGTTAACCGAAGTTATCAAAAAGATAAAATCAGAATAGCATTTAATTTATAAGTTAAAGTTGTTATAAATGCTATTTTACGCATTTAATATTAGTTAATTTATGTTGTGTTTAATGCTTTGGTACAAGTTTATATGATGAGTGTAGCGTGATTCATGGAGAAAAAATAAAGTAAATGATAGTTGAGTACTATAGTACTACCACGAAATGCATGGTTATAACTTGGGATGTATGTCTACATGCTATATATTTGTCCTAATCCTTTCAGAGAATTACAAATATGATTTAATATGTTGTTGGAATTGGTCCTAATTACTATGTAGAAGATAATATGAATAATATTAGGAACAACATTAATATCTATAGTTGATATCAGAATATTTATTGTAGGCGCTAACGATATCTGGGCACAATAAGGATATCTGTTCACACTTGCAAGACACACTTGCAGTGAATCCTTAGGGTATTTGTAGTGCAGGGTTTCGTTCAGATGTTCCTCGTCAAGGGGGGGGATGTCTCAAAATTATTGAGAGTTTACCCAGTTATAAAAATTGTTGAGCGGGGGATGTGTAATAATTTTGTTTAATGTTACAGCCCAGTGATCACAGATCAAATTAAATAAAACATTCTCCGAGAAATAATAATTTTAATTATAAAATTATTTAATCTTTAATTAATTATTTAATTAATAATTAATTATTAAAATTAATTTTTCCTGCCAGGGGGTGTGCTGGTTACTCCGGGAGGGTATTCTCCCCCCCCCCCTTCGCAGCCCCCTTGAAAGAAACCCTTCTGTAGGCTACACAAATTAAATTTTTAGTCCATTTGGAAATTTGTTGTTGCATTAAAATATATAATCATGTAACAAGAGATCTGAGGCAGACAAAAGGAAATATTGTAGAACTGTAGTGGAGGCATGAAATTTATTAGATACATTTTTTAGTTCATCAAGAATATTTATAATACAAGAAAATTATTTCATATGACACGTAATCTCTTGTGATCTTTAAGAAAATATGTTACTAGACATCTGTAGTGGTCTTCAAGAATATATACAGTAGACATAGAATTTCATATATGACATAAAAGAAATTTCTAAAGATATCTGCAGTCTTCTGGAATATTTATAGTGGAATTGAGGGATTTCATATAACAAGAGATTTCTTGTAAAGATGAAGGATCTGTTACTAGGTATATGTAGTAGTAGATATTTGTACCCTGGGATGAGAAACGAACAGAAGAGTCCGTGTCAGTATAAAGATTAAATCCGAGTTGAGTCGGCAGATGCATTTACATAATTGCTAACAGTGATACCATGCTGAGGGTAACCCAGACGTGTTACACCGCAGAAACCTTCGATATTATGTAAATACTAAACACTCAAGTATTGAAAACTCGACTAACTCTCTCAGTGAAAATTAAACAATGTAAGAGATACTTGAATATTGCTCTGACATTTTCACAAGGGTTGGATTCACTTTAAATCCTTTTAAAGTCAAACTTTTGAATTAGAAACCCGTGGACTTAAATGGTGAAATAGGAGAACAGTTTTTCTTATTCTATTTAAATTAATTAAAAAATAACAAGCTGCCAAAATGTAAACCATTTTTCCTGTCTGTTATTTGAATAATTATTAGAAAGAAACGCGGTTCCTTCAATTTGCTTATAAATATACTACGCAGAGATGAATTCGGGTCTTTAAACATTTGTTTGAAATATAAATACAAAACTTTTTCTATTACGAACAAAGTTTCTGTTATAACTTAAAGTTTTTTCTGTTAAAAAAAAGAGAATAAGAATACGCTGTACTTTCTATTAGATGTCACTTTTATTTAAAATAAAAACTGTAAGATATCTAACAGAGCAAGTTTAAAGTCTGTGACTTGAATGGTGAAATGATCTGATAAGTGAGCTTCTTCTGAATCTTCCATTTCGAGAAAAGTATCTGTGCATCTATCTTAACTCTTATCTACGATCTGTATAAACCCAGGTCCATTTACATTTGTATCTTTTATCTTCTATATCTCCAGTCACCTAAATGTATAAATTTAATTAAAATGATAACGGCTTTGACTAATTATTTGTTTAAGATATTGTTAATTAAAATAAATTAAAGTTTTTCAACATTTTCTTTCTTTCCCACCTTCTAATAAGAAGGAGACATTGGCATTAGCAACAAGACCTAACACCCAATTTTTTCATTAAATGTCGAAATTTTAACACCTATAGATCCTAAAAATCGACTAACTAATTTTTGTCTATGTGTTTGTATGCATGTTCACATTTCTTAAACAGCTAATCCAGGAACAATAAGCATGTTCTATGAGAGAAACAATTGATTAGATTTTAGGGTTAGTCTGACTCGATGTGTAATTGTGTCACTTTTAGAGTGGATCGTAAAAAATTTGGTACTGGGAACTTGTCCTCATCACATCAGATTTGCTACGCTCATCCCCCCTGCTTCAAACTTGCTTCGCTTCTCCTAAGAATTTACAAGTTGTTACATTTATACTGAAACACGGTTTTGCATTAGTGAAAAACAATAATTTTCCTCATACATACGATATAAATAAGGAAAGTGAAAAATTCTAGTGCTTAACCTATAAAATGCATTATAAGGTTTTCTCATATATTGAGAAAAATGTCGTTTATTTGTTCTCTTTAAAAATTAAATAAGGCAACAAACATATTTGTTTGTTGTTTGACGGCTTGCTTCGCTCGTCTTTATGTGTTTGTTTGTGAGTAAGTAATTTTAGATCTGAGATCAAAAAGTAATACATAAGTCTCTAAGGCTCGCTTCGCTCTCCTTTACGTGTTAATTGTTTGTAATTACTACCTTCTTTTTATAAAACAGGTTAATAATATAATGCCATGATTTAGGACTCGCTTCGCTCGCCTTTGTGTGTTTGGTTCTTAATACCTAATTTTCCAGCTACGAATAAAAATTTTACTTACTAATATAGGGTCGCATCGCTGGCCATTGAGTGTTTGTTATCAAGACATAGTTTTAAAGCATAGATTAAAAAAAACATATTATTCTAGGGCTCGTTTGGCTCGCCATTATTCGTTTGTCCCTTACTAGCTGCTTTTACAGCATAGAATCAAAATTGTACTAAATATTCTAGGGGTCGCGTCGCTCGTTACATGTGTTTGTTTGTCAATACCTTTGTTTTAGAGCAAAGAGTAAAAAGATAACATAATATTCTAGAGCTCGCTTCACTCCCCTGCATGAGTTTGTTTGTTAACTAATAATTTTACAGCAGTGAAGCAAAATCTTACCAAATAGTTTGCTACTCGCTTCGCTCGCCGTGTGTTTATTAGTACCGAATTTTCAAACAAAGAGTAAAATCATAACATACAATTCCTGAGCTCGCTTCTCTCGCCTTTATATGTTTGCTTATGTAATTGTGTTTGCTTATGTAATTATGTTTGCTTTACCTTATATAAAGCATATAATAAAAAAATAATATTGTAGTTTAGGGCTCGCTTCTTCTTTATTTATGCAGTCGTACATAGACTGCATAAAATATAGAAATCATAATTTTAATAACAAACTTGAATAAAAATAAAAAAACATGACATGTCAAACACTAAACATTTAGGGTGGGAATACTTATTTATCAGCTAAATACTCGTTAAAATTATAATAGGCTTTCTCAAGCAACTATGTTTTAATGCTTTTTTTAAAGTTTTGAGTGGAAGTTTAACTATTGAAGCGGGTAATTTATTGAAACACCTTATTCCATTAAAATTTAGGGACTGACGTGATTTGTTGAGCCTACAAGTGGCTACTCTAAATTACACCTCCTAAATTATTAAGTAATAAATTATTAAGTAATATAAAATTGACACAATATAATTGTGTGTCAACTATTCATGTTTTGCAAAACTCGGTAGTATCAAATGATATAATATAAAATTATTAGAAAATTTTTTTTAAAAAAAAATATTTTTTTTAATCAAACTTTATAATTATTTATTTAAGCAGAAGTAATGCTTCTTATTTCACTGTTGCTTCGCCCACATGAGATGACATTTAATTTCAATGAATAGCATATATTTATATATTTACTTTCTTTATTAGGATATATTATTGCTTTACCAGAGTAATGTCTTTTAACGAAATTTAACTCTAATACAAGAGCAGTGTAGGGTTTGAATCGTGGATCATCACGATTCTGAGTGATCAGAATCGTGGTCAGCGTGGGAGTAAACTAAAATTTAAGAAAGTTTAGAAGATAAAAACTAATTTAATCAGTAAAAGACAAAGAAAATATCTAGGACACCTGAAACGTAAATGTCTTTGTTTTAGTCAAACAGGCATTAAAATGAAAATCATTGCAGTTAATTTATTCGGAAAACCTTTAGTAGAAAAACCGGCTAAGGATTCCAGGTAATGAAGAAAAACTAATCTTTTGTTGCCAATTTCCTATTCCTCTGTTTTATTTAAATATTTAAAAAACAAAGGACACAAGATGCTTTTAATTCAAACTTGTGCTATACAATCAGGAATAATCAGGAATGAGTTATTCAACAGTTGATTCTCTATTTATGATTATATTCTTAGAATAATACTTTATATAGAAGGAGCAATACTGATAACACGAAAGCCGGTTGACTGGTGCAACTAAGTAATGCTGCCAACCTAACAAAATAAAATGTTTTTTTTTAACAAAGTTGGTAATATTTCCGGTTGTTGAAGTATTTAATTAAATTATTTATTAATGCTTCATTACTTACTAATTCTAAATGTATAAAATGATTAATTATAATATTTTAGGTATAAGAAAATGTATTTGAACGATTATAACAAGAAAAATTTTAATTATGCGTTATCGAGATGGCCGATAGTTTGATGCGTCTTGTGTTCACTTAAAATAATGCAAGTCACTTACAGAGGGAATATTTTTCATATTATTTTACGAATATTTCTTTCTCGTGTTTATGAAAAATATAGTTTGTATTTTACTAAACATAGTGGGGGAGTCAAAATATTTAAATACGACAGGAACTAATGAAAAATTTAAATAATGGCGGGCTAGCACACCGACTATGTAAGGATGGCAACATAAAAGCAAAAAAAAATTGTTGTTTTCAGGTTGGCAGCATTACTTAGTTGCACCAGTCAACAGGCTTTCGTGTTATCAGTGGAATTACATTGTGTTTACGGTCCTGTGCTCTTTCTATATAGGATTATTCTAAGATTATATTTGTACTATAATTATGACTAATTTTCACTCAACCTTCTGTCTACATCACCACCAGTAAATTATCTAACATATAATTATCATTTTTACTTTTCCTCATTTATACCGTAGTATAAATGAGTTTATATAAAACATACAAAACCGGGTTAACACCGAAGTTATCCATTTTAGGTTTCCTTAGTAGTATTCTCAAAGTTATGTGTGTGTGTCATCGTGGCTCCAGGTGTATTTCTGCTAGCGAGTTGATACTTAATACAAAAATATAGGCGTAGTTGTGTTTTTGGGAAATAATTTTTATGACGTCATTAACCATAATGACATCACAATAATGACTCTACAAAAATTTCGAAAAATCAAATAACGCGGAAACATGCAATCCATATAAGATTGGGTACATGTAGCCATGTACGAGACTTAAATATGTGTAAAGTTTTATCTCATAATCAGCATTAGTTCAATTTTTATCGAATGACTTGTGTACGTTTTAAACAAAAAGGTAGAAAGTCGGATAATTCGATGCAAGTGTATCCTTTACGTTATAGATAAGTACACCAAGTTTCGTTTCAATACGACAAGTAAATCCATAATTTTTGTTACATAATAAAAATTAGGCAGCGTCTAGCGTGATCAGTGCCTGGATGGGTGTCCTCTTGGAATGGAACGGGTGCAAATATCTAGAGACAAGTAAAGCGAGTCTGGAGAAGTATTGCAGCGTAAATTTAAGGACTTGTGTATTTTGAGGACGAGCATAGCGAGTCCAAAGCAGGGATGATGAGCGTAGTGAATCCGATGTAATGAGAAAAAGTTCCAAAATGTTGAATTATAATATAACAAATTTTTAATAAAATAAGGATACGGTTGGCTCTCAACTCAACCCTGTTCAAAACACTGTAAAAAGTAAGATTGTCGAGACCGGATCCACGTTAAACAAACTTTTTATCCTTTTTACTTATTCCAATGTATTCATTTTCATTGTCTAGGAAAGGATTTTTAAAATTGTTTTAAAAAGTTAGCTTATTTGAGTTTTATTTTGAAAGTTTTATATTTTTAACTAAAATTAAATCAACAATAGATAAGAGCATTAAAATGGATTTTAAATACATGATTATGTGCTGAATAAGAACTATTACCTGCTGTCTGTATTTGTCAGATACAATTTTTACTTTATTTTCCCTAATATTGTTGGTATAATTTGTTCACCTTAAATATCCGAATTCATTTATTTCATAAAAATCGGCATTTTTGTGCACTTTCATAACAATGTGAGGAGCATAGAGATATATAACTAGAGGGGCCATATAGATTAAATTTTGAAACATCGAAGAAGTAACCTGACCACCTTCGCTTAAAAATAAACTGAAATAATCAGTAAATCACACTAATTTACAAAGTAGAATGTTAAAAATACAAATCAAAACACAAACATTTCGCGGGAAGTCAAAATCAATTTATATATTATAACCTTAATTTAGAACTGAAGTAGGTTTCAATAAGGTTACACAGAGCCCCTGAGAGCCCCAAAACTATGTTTCAGGCCTCACAATGTATTGAGATAGGCTATGCCCCTTCTAGTATGTATCTTTATGGTGAGGAGGGTTTATCATCCCGTCTGTCTGCTTGAGTGTGCGTCTTGTAACAACAGAATTAAGCTGAACTTAATCTGGCTGCTGGGAGTGGGTCAAATTTAGTTCAAAGAACTTTACCAATATATCACTTACGAAATGTATCATGAATCCTTAAATATTGAGCGCTAGGTTTTTGTAGTAAAAGTAGGAAAAACCCTGGTATGTAGACAGTTAAAGTCCTGTAGGACTTAAAACTTAAACCTAAGGAAGTAGACTTACAAGGTAAGTACTCAATATCTCAAGTCATATTTATATTTAATAAAACATAAAAATAACTGCATTTAAATCATTATTAGCAGGTACGAAGATGTAATCATAGAAAAGACTATTATCAAGTTAGTGCTGATTGTCCACTAATTATATCTTGATTCGAACGTTGTTACCATTAGGGTTAAAAAAGAACAACAGTTTTAGTGTAACGTTTCAACCAATCTGGTCACAATCACTTACTTCAGTTTACTGTTCGGAAATATATTTATATATAATATATATATATATATATATATATATATATATATATATATATATATATATATATATATATATATACATATACATATACATATACATATACATATACATATACATATATTTATTTATAATATATATTTATTTAGGTTTAAAGATAAGCTACATATACTTAAATGATGGTCTCTTTACCATTAAATAACACTTTAAATATGCTTATATATCAGATGGATCAGATCTAAGGAGGGGAGACGATTGATTTTTTCTCAGCAACATTTCTTGTTAGAAACAAATATCCATTTTCAAGTACCATGCCCGACTATTATAACTTGTCCGACACTAGGACATTACAACATAATTGACCAAGAAAATCATATATATATGATATATATGATATAATGAACGAAAACGATGACAACATAAAACATGTTGGACTGACTATGAACTTATAATTATCCTATTGGTTGTACAAAACTAGGGAGTGCGCGCTAAAATTTGCACTAGATTAAAGCACAGTTAAAGGTTATGGCGCATTTCCTTTGAAGAATACAGAAAAAATGAGTCACGAGTAGTGCATGAAAATTGAGTAACTAATCAAGTTACGAAGCATAAACCAGAACCTTAAACGAGAAATAGGATTATTAAGCACGTGAACAAGTTTTCCAAAGGAAATTCGCCCAGAATGCGGACAATTAAAAAAATTTGGCACTTACAAAAAAGGTTATTCGATACCTTAAAACTTTTTCTTATCACATCGGATTCGCTACGTTCATCCTCCGTGCTTCGGAGTCGCTTCGCATGTCCTCAGAATATACAATTCGCTAACTTATACTGCAGCATGTCCTCGGGTTAGTAATAAAGAGAGATTAGGTAATTACTTATTACGTGAAGATATAATTAGATTTTTTTAGATTTATTAGATAATTAGATTATTTTCTGATTTTTTACTATTTTTTAAAGAACTTATTTATCAAAATCAAATTAAGTAATTAAATAAAAATTTAACTAATGCTGATAATGATATGTAATTTGGCACAAATGTTAGTCTTATACATGGCTAAATCCATGCTTAATCTCAAATTGATCGCATCTTTTTTCTACGTTTTATCATGTTTCGCAATTTCTGCTAAGTCATTATTGCGGGTTAGTAAAAATATTTTTCTAATAGCCTTACTACAACTTTCGATTGATTTTTGTTCAAAGTTTCAACTCTCTATCATAAACACACTAGGAGTTACGATGATAAGAATATGCAAAGGCGCACACACATACAGACAGACAACTTAGTGAAAACCACTGAGAGAAACGGATAATTCCGGTGACTTCCCGGTTTCAAATTTTCAGCAAACACAATATTCCATCTATATACCTACGTTACAATTAAGGAAATGTTAAAAAACATGTTCCCAATATTTCCTGCTTAACGATAATAGTATCTCATTTCATATTTTTTGAAAGAAATTCGCTAAAACACAATACAGACGACAGTAAATAGTTTATGTTATAAGAAAACAATTTGGGCATCCAATTTTATGTTTTATAGAAGTCATGGAACGGTTAAGAGTTGTAAAGTTTTTATTGTCATCTTCTTTAATTATTTGTACAAATAATGTAGCAAAAAATCTAAATAAAAAGCATCATAAAAAGTTAACATTTTATGGCGTATAGAAGTGGACTTATGACGCCACTAATAAAATGAAAATAAAAAATTAATAAAAACATCGATTTAAAAATTTAATACAATGCTTCCATTTTTTCCTGCTTTGAATTAATTATACGCAGATAAAACGATATTTTGGTAAGTAAAGGAAAACATACCACTTTGATCGATTTAGCTCATTAATTTAGTTAATTAAGACTTCAAAAAGTATTTCAGTGTAGATAACCATTTAATCATGTTATTAAGAAACTAGGTTTTTATGTTCAGAGAATTCTTTAAAATATCAGTAGTCATGCATACCAGTCTAGTCCGTATTAGATTATATATACGATCATTAATATTCATATTGAATATGTCAATATTCATTTTACATTATGTTGTTTGAATTATGTTCATTGAGGTTTGTGTTATTTCGCTGCTATCTGATACGGTATTTTTAAGATTCATCACCGCAAAACTTAATAACATTATCAATAAGACCTCGGAAGCTGCGGAGGTTCATTAGATGGAAAAACTTGTGCTTAAAATTTTTAAGTATCTCTCAATAAATATATTTTTTTATTTTAAAGGTTGTATTTACCGCCAAGTTGAAGAACATCGAGTGAATTCAGCTATCGTCGATTGCTGGTTGGATATGAATATCCCTGGACCGGTTTCGGCATAAAGCCATGATCAGCAAGGAGAGGACAACACTCGAGCTCTCAACTAATAAGGTTATATTAGTTGATTAACTTCTAGTCTCAATAAGCAAGACGAGCCATCTTCAGAGGGCTGACCACCGATTTTTCGACTTTGATTTTTTGGTCACTTTAAGTCCTCATATCGACTTCGGACAGGATTTATTTGATTTAGCGCTCAAAAATCATTAAAAATAATACCCTACTCAAAATGTGATTTAACTGGCCGTATTTTGTTTTGTATTTCAGCATGTTTTTCGACTTTTTGAACACTTAGAGTGATCCTGATCATATAGACTTTAGACCAAATGATTCGATTCAAATCTGATTCGATTCAATTTTCTAATCGCCTGTTGTTTCCGAGTGACTCTAATTCTACCTTTTTACGCCTTAATAACAATTATACCTCCAATATGGCTGCATAGATAAGAACAAAATTAACATAGATGGTTCACTCCGGGAGTTAGTAGAGAGAACTCATATTGACAGTTTTTGTGTTATATGATTTAAGTTGGGGGCCTCATCACTAGAGTCCTGAATAGCGCTAGTAGTAAAAATAATATATTGCTTCTATTCTTACTAGATTGTGCTGTAGTTAGTATTTTTTAAATACAAAGTTGCCATCGTTTTGTAAAATAAAAATTAAAGTAGTCAAAGAAGTTCTGGTGGAATGCTGTAGTATTCGCAGAGTGTATTTTATGTTTTTCAAAACTTGGGGGCCTCATCACGCGAAAGCAGCACCACGTTTTTCTTTAAAAAAATTCTGGCGCGGTGGTCCGCATGTCGGGCGAATTTCCTTTGGATGCGTGTTTTCCGTGCTTTTTACATTATATAAGTTTACAACTAGTAAATAAATAATTCCGGCGCGGTGGTCCGCTGTCGGGGCGAATTTCATTTAGAATGCTTGTGTTTCCGTGCTAAACAACCCATTTCTTGCTTATGCAAGACCGCATGCCCATTGGTGGTTTCCGGTTCATGCTTTTAGAACCTTAGCAGTTACTCAATTGTCAAGCACTGCTCGTAATCATTTTGTCTTGTATTTTCCAAAGGAAATGCGCATAATTATCCAGTTGGTTGTTACAAACCTATGCCTCTAAAATTAGACGTACGCACTATTATTTGCACTGGATTAAAGCTTAGTTACTTATATTTTTTTTTCTTCGTGGTTTTGGACCTTAGTCAGTTATCTTTAAAGGTTTTTAGCGCATTTCTTTGGAAAATACTGACAAAATGAGTTACGAGCAGTGCTTGACAATTGAGGTAACTGCTAAGGTTCTAAAGATGAACCGGAACCACGCAATGGGCATGGTTCTTGCATAAGCAAGAAATGGGTTGTTTAGGACGGAACACGCATTCTAATATGAATTCGCCCGACAGCGGACCACCGCGCCGGAATTATTTATTTACTAGTTGTAAACTTATATGAATGTAGGAAAGCAGGCGGGCGCGGAAAGGAGAACACGGCATCACAAAAGGATAATTGTTGGCCCGGCATGCGGACCACCGCGCCAGAATTATTTTTCTAGTTGTTAAACTTATATTAGAGTAAAAAAAATAAACGATAAAAACCATAGTCGGGGTACGCGTCGACGCCCGACATGCGGACACCGCGCCAATTATTTTTCTATCTGTTATATTAAGTAAAAAAAACGATAAAAATTTTCGACTTCGTTCCGAGATGTGAACCCAGGTTCCCTGAGTTTGAGTGGTCGTATTGACTCCGGACCACCTGCCATTCAACTCAGAGGCCCAAAAACCTTGAAAACGACACCCAACTCGAAATTTATTTTCAATGACCGTAATGTTGGTTTTCTATATTTTTTGTGGTTTTTCGACTTTTTTAGTAACTTAAAGTGGTCGTATCGGTTTCATTCGATTCAGCGCCCAAATTAATAGAAAACGAACCTACTCGAAAATTATTTTTTATCGACCTAAATTTGGTTGGTTTTCGGTAATTTACAATGGTTTTTTTCGATTTTTAGGACACTTAGGAAGTGGTCGTATCGACTTTGGACGTTTCATTCGATTAGGGTCTCAAAAAATAAATATTGACCTTTTTTCGGCGGCAAAAAATATTAACCTGATTTTTGCCGATTTTTTGAAAATTTCGCTGACTCAGCAAACCGGGTTAATGACGGTCACAAAAACCTGGTTTTCATAAGGTTCGTGTCCTCCCGAAGGTTGATTTTTGTACCAAGTTTGGTTAAAAATATTAATCCGTTCGAAAGATAGAGTGTTTACAAGAAAAGTGTCTAGAAATACATATTATATATATATATATATATATATAATATATAATATATATATATATATTATATATTATATATATTATATATAATATATATATATATATATATATATATAATATATATATATATATATATATATAAATTATTATAATAAGTAAAGTAATTTTTTTTCGTCATAAGGGACCTCTGAAACGGATTTGTGTTGTGGTCCGAGCGTTCGACCATGACGCCTATCTCCATTAGGCGAATTTTTCAAAGGAAATTCGCTAAAATGGACGCATCCATTCTGGACTAGTTTCATTTTTTTCAGCGCCAAAACAAAATAAAGTCCTAAGCGTTTTTTAAAAAAATTGCTGTCTTTGGCGTCAAAAAGAGAGGTAGTATAATATTATTATGTATATATGTATTATATAATTATATATATATTATATATATATGTTATATATATATATATTAATATATATGTATTTATATATATATATATATATATATATTATTTTTTTTAAATAAATTCCCAGCCACCTCATTAGCGATTTGTTCAAATGAAAATTCGTTAATAACTAGGAAAAAATATTAACTCGGAAATATTATTCCGAAAAATAGCTTCATATTTGATACAGAAATACCTTCCAAGAAATTAATAGGAAAAATGGTTGTAAGGAACGCTGTCAGGTTGTGTTTTTTGTTCCAAAATTACTTCTTTACTACATTTAAACGTTTTTAATTAAGAGAAAATTAAATTTAAAAATCGGTCCCAGGGTACCTCGGAATTTTTCCTCATAACATAGGATTTGCTACGCTCATTTTTCCCAAAGGAAATTCGCTAAAATAGCAATAATTTATTTGATTGTTTTTGACTTAAGATTAATTTTGCTGGCTGAATATAACATCTCGGGTTGGCGCAAAAGTTAAGGAAACACAAACAATTCAACAATTCATTAGAGGTTCGATCCAAGAGGCAAGGTATGGGGGAAGGGGATAGAATAAGGAGTAAAAAATTTAATTTTTCACCTTTTACCAATTTATACAAAATTCATATAGATCTTATTTGGGATCACTCATCCATCGACTCCTCATCATTCTAGCGCTGAATAGCTGGTGCAAAGACTTGATTACTCCCATCAGCTCGATGTTTGGTTAATAAAAATATCTGACAGTTTCACGCTGTCACCACTAGATTGTCCTACTTGAGCCTCCTGCATTCCATCAACTATTTTTTTAAAAAAAAATCTTTGAGTGAGCCATCTATGTTAATATTTATTATCTATGTATGGCTGTAAACTGATTTTTATTTGCTTTAAAATTTTATTAATGACTTACTTTTCTTGTCAATCCATACGTTTCCGCTACAGTAAAATCAAAACTGTCTGCTGAGTTGCGTAATGACTATTATTAAGAATTAAAAACTTGATGTTTAATTATTTGTTGTCCTCAAAGATTTTTAAAACTCTATTAAAACTTTTTACTTCATTATTTATTAAATTCAATTTATATTAAAAAATTGAAGAGGAAAACGGTTTGATGAATTTGTGAACATGGTTCGGATTATGTCGCCCAACAAGATTTATTTTATTTTTAGACTTGTTGTTTAATTTTCTCCACTTATACATTTTTTATTATTTTTTATTATCCCATTTTCAAAGTTATAGCGGAGATAAAGCCCTCTTGTTTATCATTTTTCTTTTTGGGGAAAAGTTTGCTCGCAAAACATTTTCATGGAGGCGATGAAAGGGTATGAGACGGGAAGGGGGAGTCAACTTTAATACACAACCAAATATTTTATTCCCTTCTTTTAGCCAAAAGAAAAAAAAATACAAAGAATTAAAAAACTATTTTTACCGGGAGGGAAAAAAAGTTGGTAAAAAAAACTTTCCTATAGATAAAATTTCAAAGAAATTGCTTAAAACTGGCTTTTGTCGGGTTTGTTGGTTTCTTCGGTCAGACGAGGAGAGGGCAGGAGAGGGAGGGGGGGGGGGGGGTGGTAGTAAGAGGGAGAGGGAGGGAAAAGTAAGTTTGAAAATTATCTTATTTTGTGTTAGGTTAAAAAGTTTTGGCTCCATAAAATATGTCTGTTAGAGATGATGATAGAAATAAATTCCCAGTAAAACTTTGGTTTTGCTTCTTCTTTGACTGCTCCACTCCTCAACCTGTGGTTGGTTTAGTATTTCTAAGCTCCATTCATCCTGCAAAAACTTAAATTTTACACCTTTAATTTGTACCTTCAGCTTTAGTATGAAAAATAACTTGTATAATTCTTAGCAAATTTCATGCAACTCTCGTTAACATTAACCTGGCAGGTAAGCAGATATCTTGTCTACCTAACTACTTGTACAAGCTAGTCCTTTATAAACTTAATTTTTTGAAGTCTACATTGTTGAGAAACGGAATACAGTAGATTTAATAAATAATATGGGTAAATATGGGTTTTTGAGGGAGTTTACGAAGGATAGACACGAAATAACTGTCCAGAAGTAATATTTGTTATTTATCAAATAATAAATCAAAAATGAATGAACATGAACCTCAAAGTAATATACTTAAAATATATCAAATAATTACTGAAATATATGTATGTATATATGTATTTCCGAATTCCAAGAGACAGAGTAAAGTTCTTTTGTTTCTTTGCTCCTAAGCTTGTTGTACCTTGGTGTAAACTACCAGCCCCCACCTAGTGGACGATTAAGGAATTTAACAGCGACACTTTCGAAGTTTTTAACAGTCGCCGACAGTAAAAAATTACGAATCTGTCGCAGACAGTTAAAAACGCATTTCACTTACTTTTGGAGGATGTGAAGTACCTACTTTACAGCATTTTTGTTAAGGTAAAAGAGTTTAATCTCATTATCTTCATTAGGTCAATTGATATCAAATGACTTGTGTACGTGTTTTTAAAAAATCGTAAAATAATCCAGTTGTTGAAATTAGGCACAAGTGTATACAAGTAATCTTAGTTTCGTTTCAATACGACAAGTATATCCATGATTTTGTTGGATCATGAAAGTTTAGCAGCATCGAGCGTGGTCAGTTCCTGGATGGGTGACTACTGGGAATAAATCTGATTTGTTAACTATCGAGCACGAGCAAAGCGAGTCCGGAGTGGGGAGGATGAGCGTAGCAAATCCTATGTTATGAGGAAAAATTCCGAGGTACCCAGGGACCAATTTTTAAATTTAATTTTTTGTATTCTCTTAATTAAAAACGTTTAAATGTAGTAAAGAAGTAATTGTGGAACAAAAAACAAACCTGACAGCGTTCTTACAAACATTTTTTCCTATTGAATTTCTTGGAAGGTTATTCCTGTATCAAATATTAAGCTATTTTTCGGAATAATATTTCCGAGTTAATATTTTTTTCCTAGTTTTTAACGAATTTTCATTTGAACAAATCGCTTATGAGGTGGCTGGAATTTATAAAAAAAATTAAAAAAAGCGGTAGACTTAATTTTGTTTTTGGGCTCTGAAATAAATGAAACTAGTCCAGAATGGATGCGTCCATTTTTATTAATCAAAAAGTTAAAAAATCGTGTAAATTATCGAAAAAATTAAAATAAATAAACCATTTATTTGCATTAAAAAGGTTATATTTACCGCAAGTTGAAGAAGCAATCTTTATATAACCAAAGTGGAGTTTACAAGATAACTTGCAAAGATTGCCAACAAAATTATATAGGTAGAACATATCGTGCACTAAACACTAGGTACACTAGGTATAAAGAGCACTTACGCTCATTCATAAAAGATAAATCAGATTCTAACTTTGCCAACCACCTTCGCACACACGGACACGAACCAGACACAATGTCAAACTCTATGAAACTGCTACACAAACAATCAAAAGGACCTAAACTTGACGTAATTGAAAGACTAGAAATATACAAACACAGAATTACTGACAAGACAATTATTAACGAACAACTTACTTTCAATTCGGACATTACTTTTCGGTACTCAAACCGGCACTTGACAAAAAACGAAAACGGGAAAACCATGACACCGGTACACATCATAATAAAAGACACAAAGCATCATAACGCCAGATGGCTCACCCGCACACCTGACTCACACACCTGACTACTCAGGGTCACGACCTTGACTCAGTACACATTCCCTTTATAAACCCTTTCCCACTTCCTCCCTTATCTTCAGAGGGCTCGTCGTGCTCATTGAGACTAGAAGTTAATCACTGATTTAACTTTATTTAGTTGAGAGCTCGAGTGTTGCCCCGCCTGCTGATGATGGCGTTATGCCGAAACCGGTCCAGGGATATTTATATCCAACAGCAAGTATCGACGGTAGCTGATTCTTCGATTGCATTTATTTGCACTTAAACATGATAACACAATTAAACATACTAAGGTCAAAAAAAGGGAAATATTTGGTGGTATGTCGGCACTAAGCCGTGATGCTATAAAATTAAATTACGGTCTGTAAGTAATTAGTCATAGTCAATACAACCACTATGTACTTTTAGCCTGTACTATCCTCATATTAACTCTATATAAGATTCTGTACTAGAAAATAATTTTGTGCGGAGGTCCGCACGCCGTGTATATTTTCTTTAAATTGCGTGTTTTCTTGCCTATATATTAGTCAATTTTTTGCTTAAATATCAGAACTTGTTTCTTAATTTCAAAGATAAAACGCTAAATATTAACATAAAACGATCTTTATGCTTAAAGGAGAATTATGATGTGCAGTGCCGATTTTGGAATGAGGACTATAGTTTTCTATGAGGATGAATATGTGTATTTTCTTTGCAAATAACAACAAACATTAAATAACAAGTAATAGGTTATAAAGCATATGCCAGAAACTTAAATAAGGCATGGATTGTTAAGCACGGAAGCACGCATTTAAAAGGAAATTCGCTCGGCTTGCGGACATCCGCGCCAGAATTTGTTTAATCAAAGCAATTATTTCGGTCGATTATATTTGATCTCAATTTAATCATGAGTTTTAATTAAAAATGTAAAAAAGCATCCACACGGAAAGCGTCTGTTTTACAGTCGTGAAAACCAATAGAAAAAACCATCATGTATTTTTTTAATTTCGTTTTTTTTTGGTTTTTATATGAATCCATTTATCTAAGGGATATACATTTTTTTGAGAAATTTTATTTTATGAAATGGAAAAATTGGTAGCACTGATCTTTAAATTAAAGGTTTTGCTTAGACCAATAACAAACAGATGAGTTACAAACATACAGATGAACTCAGTGGTAATATTCATATTTTGGTGTTGAAGAGTTAAGATACAGCTCCCAATATTGAGCTCTCTTCCTACAGTTTCAATCATATTCCTACATAGCTCACTATTCTAAAGTTTTTTTAAAACACATTTTTTAATTTTTTTGCGAAACTTTTTCTATATACCTATATGGTATAAATGAGAAAAATTGAAAAAAATAATAATTTAACAATATTTCTTGGCGTATTTTTGTAAGGAATTATGTTGTAGTAAAGCGAAATTGAAATTAAAGGTTTTAAATTTCATAGTTTGGTCATCTTAATATTTCAGTTTAGTTTCATATAAGTTTTAGTTCAAAATATTAAAGTATTAATACAGACTTTAGCACTACCAGATCCCTGGTCTGGTTTACAGGATGTTTACACAAAGCCGCCTTTTAGAGCAGCCTACTTTAGAGACCATACCACCTAGTTGACAGTAGATGCAGAATTTATTGGCTTTTTAAGCAAATATGGGTAAGATTAGCACATAGTCAAGTACCGTGGGACCTTGCCACAAGCCAGGGTTCTGGGGGCCCTCGTGGGGAGATGCACATCATTAAGGGGTGCAAGTATTGGTGTGTCTTTGACACACCAATACTCAGGGGGACTTGAGGGAGAACTATAAGAACTCATGTCCCCACCACTAGGGGAGAGAGTTGGTCAGAGATTCGGTCAGAGTTGGTCAGAGATTAGTGTGATTAGTGATCAACCTTTGCTTAGAGATGTGGTTCCTCATCCCAGTTTGGATTATCTTATTCATCAGTAAGTAAGATCACTATATTTTCAGTCCGACTGTTAAGGTTTTGTAAAAGGTTCCAAGGTTAGGTTGTGCACTCTGTACAAACTCACCATTAAAGTATTTTCCCAACCAAAAACCAAGAGAGAGAAAGTTTCAATGGTAAATAGTTTTAAGGAAAATTAATCTAGGAATTAAGGTGTTACTTATATAAATAAAACTAACGAAAATTTTAACAATAGTTTATTATTTGCTCATTCCGTTCTGCTTGCCGCCTTGTAACTCGGGACGCCTGTGCAGTTGACCCGGCACAGAAGGATTCCCTTCTTCGTCCCGATCGGAGCTTCTGGTAAAGCCCAAGGGCGAGAACGCTCCGGCGCACGGTTACAATGTTCTAACTTACAAAAAGGAATGGAATCCCAACAAAAACACAATCGTCTAAAACAAACCCAAGCCTAGCGTAAAAAGTTATGAGATCATTGAATAAGCCATGTCGTAGGTTCTCAATAATGCTTGTAAAATATATGAGGTCTTGGCGTTTCACTTTTTGAATGACCATTACACAGCTTAAGGTAGTGTGGTACTAAATATCTTGTATAGAGTGTAGACATACACTAATAATATATTCAGCCTATTTAATAAGTTATTATGCATTTCTGTGTGTGCTGCTTAGTGGCCAAGTCACAAAGTGAAACCGCCAAGACCTCATACATTTACAAGCACTATTAGGAACCTATTAATTGGCTTATTCAATGATGTCACTACTTTTTACGCTTGTCTTGTCTCTTTTTTACAAGCATGTGTTGTTGTTACTAATATACTACTTCTATAATTTTCAAAAAAAAAATTTTTTTCGATTCTCGAAACTAATATTTTGAATAGGTTTTTGTCGAAGTTAAAAACGATTCTAAACACCAGAGGTATAGTTGAGCACTTGTCACTCAAAACACTTTTAATTGCCCTCTACAAATTATTTCATCGTAAAAATTTGTTAAGAATAAACAGAAACCAAATTACAGGAGAAGAGACACAACGACTTGACATGGCAAAGGCCGAGGTGACATTAATTTGACATGGCAAAGCGAGGACATTAACTTGATGAAAGGCGAGGTGACATTAAATGGCAAAGGCCGAGGTGACTTAACTTGACAAAGGCGAGTGACATGCAAAAGGCCGAGGTGACATTAACGCTCACTCCTGATTTATCGTGAGTTGATCATTAAGCGCCCAATTACTAGTAATAGAAGTGGAGAAGAGCATAGAGGAATGTCTCTAGTCTCCGGAGAAGGTTATTCCACAAATGAGGAAAATTTGGGTCACGTAAGTATGTGTAAACATACACATACATTTTTTACAAGCATGTGTTGTTGTTACTAATATACTACTTCTATAATTTTCAAAAAAAAAATTTTTTTCGATTCTCGAAACCTAATATTTTGAATAGGTTTTTGTCGAAGTTAAAACTTTCTAAACCAGAGGTATAAGCACTTGGCCGAGGTGACATATTGGCAAAGGCCAAGTGACACTTGCATGGCAAAGGCCGAGTGACATTAATTTGACATGGCAAAGGCCGAGGTGACATTAACTTGACATGGCAAAGGCCGAGGTGACATTAACTTGACATGTCAAAGGCCGAGGTGACATTAACGCTCACTCCCTGATTTATCGTGACTTGATCATAAGCGCCCAATTACTAGTAATAGAAGTGGAGAATAGAGCATAGAGGAATGTCTCTAGTCTCCGGTAGAAAGGTTATTCCACAAATGAGGAAAATTTGGGTCACGTAAGTATGTGTAAACAACTTGTTTTATTTGTATAAAATTAATTTCGATCTATGGTCTCTGGTGGAAAGGTTATCACACAAGTGGGGAAAGTGTGGGTCATGGAAGTATCTATGGTCTCTGGTGGAGAGGTTATCACACAAGTGGGGAAAGTGTGGGTCACGGAAGTATCTATGGTCTCTGGTGGAGAGGTTATCACACTAGTGGGGAAAGTGTGGGTCACTTACTACAGTTTTAAACCAAGCTTTTCCTCCCGTTATAATTAAGTCTCTCTGCGAAAAAAGTTATATGGCAGATTTGCGAGATGGTACAGTAAGGGATGGAGGGAGAAATCAGTAGTGGAGAATATTTTAGAGATTATGCAAGCAGAAGAACTTCTGGTTTTGTTGTATCTCCCCTTTACTTGGTTTCAGGGCAACCTTACGCCTGAAATATTTCCAGTCCTTATAGTTTAAGACATTATGCCTTTCAATATATTTTATCCGTGAGTGCTAAAATATAATCATTTAACATCATAGAGAAGAGCAAATATCTTAAAAATTCATTATAAATGAAGACTTACAACTATTCTTATAATTTTTTAGAGCACGGGACTACATAACTGTTTGTTTCACTGATTTTTCAAGCAATCAGAATTATAGATTATAGATCCATTATTATAGATTATCCATTATTATATCCATAGATTATAGATTGTAGATTATAGATCCAGTGGGGACGGGGCTCTCAAAACTATTTCATTTTTTCCGAAAATTAAGAGTTCCTGACCCTAAATAAATGGTTTACTAACGTTGTTCACAAACAAAAATATTCGATTAACCTGCTTTATCAGCCTAGGCTGGAAAATGACATTTCCTAGCCATCAAGGGAGTTTTGAAGTATTGAAACGGATTTAGTCTTGCCTATATCGGTGAACCAAATAGAAACGTTATTTTTTTTAAATATTTTTTTTTTCTTATTTGTTGGACCTCAAAAAGAGGCTTGAATAGCAAAGAAGTGCAAAAATAGCAAAATTAAGCGAATCAGAGCGGAAAAATAGCATTTTGATAGCACTATTTTTAGTTTTTGCTACATTTCTCAGCAACTAGGTAACGGAGCGTATATTATCAATATTATGCTTAAAGATAAATTAAGAGACCGCCTTGAACAATTCAATATCAATAACATTAAATAGTCCCTTTAGATAAGGCACTAATGGCCCTTAGAAATAGTTTCTTTAGATAAGGCACTAATGGCCCTTAGAAATAGTCCCTTTAGATAAGGCACTTATGGCCCTTAGAAATAGTCCCTTTAGATAAGGCACTAATGGCCCTTAGAAATAGTTTCTTTAGATAAGGCACTAATGGCCCTTAGAAATAGTCCCTTTAGATAAGGCACTAATGGCCCTTAGAAATAGTCAAAACAAGGGAAAAAGCCTCTGAGGATCTTTGTGAAACCTACTTCCATAATAGGTTAAATTTATAAAAACAATATTCCCACATTGTTTGTATTTTGTTATTACTTTTCCTCATTTATACCGTAGGTATATAGGAGACACAATAGTGTTTACCACAAAATCCGGAACTGGGATGTCACCGGAATTATCCGTTTCAGGCGTTTTTAAAAACTCCTGAGTGGGTTTTACAAAGATTTTAGTTTGTGTGCTAGTTACCATCGTAGAGAGATGAAGCTTTTTACAAAAATCAATCTATTGTTGTAGTTATGCTATTCGGAAAATATTTTTATGACGTCATTAACCCGCAATAATAACTTAGCAAAAATTTCGAAAAATCATTAAACGCAGGAAATTGTTGCGATCAATTTTCAGATTTAGCATGAATGTAGCCATGTTTAAGACTACAAGTGCCAAGTTTCATATTATTATCAGCATTAGTTCAATGTTTGTAAAATGACACGTTCTTTCTTGAATACGTTCTTTTAAAAATTGTACAAATCGGGTAATAATCTGAGTTGGAATTTGGTGCAACTATATATATCTGTACGTAATAAATAAGTACACTACGATTCGTTTTAATACGTCAAATGTATCATTTAATTTAATGGATCATAAAATTTAAGCAGCATCAAGCGTGATAAGAGCTGTATGGGTGAGCGCTCTGAAAGAAACGGCTGTATTTACTACGAGCACGAGCGAAGCGATTAGATAAGTAAAAGTTCCGAGGTACCCCGTACCTGATTTGTTTATGTTTCATTATATAAGTCACTGCAATGTTGTACTGTATATTAAATGAATTAATATAATCGAAGGTGTCCAGGTTATGATTTTAATGTTTCAAAATTCAGCCAATAGGGCTTCTTTAGAAATAATATCACTATGTTTTTCAAGAAGACAAAACCCCTGGGTTTAATTATAGAATTCGCCGAATAGATAAAAGTTTCTTCTATATTACAAAAGACCCTTCATCGCATTTCTAAACTAAACCAATCTATTTATCGATATTACTTCAAACACTTCTAACCCGAATTTAACTCGCTCCCTTCCTCGATACCTTATAAATTTGATCCAATCTACCCGAATAACAGCTTTTTAACTTTCATTTATTTTAATCAGACATCTAAAATAAAATAACAGTTATTACGAAAAGAAAACCCAGAACAGACGAAAACTTGCTTTTCTATTCCTATCACCGAAAGTGAAAACTAATTTAAACGAAACAATAGAAAACTATATTACATAGTTAAATTTAACCCCGCATTGCATCTATTGTTATTTTTAATCAACTCTCACGAAATAAACCTGGAAGTGATACCTCTTTGCTTACAAATAGAACTGATTTATTGGAAATATAACATGAAAGAGGATTTAATTTGTACCTTTCTTTATCAAATATAGAGAATGGTTTGTTTTAATTCTAATTTAACTTTGTTTGCTATTAAAATTATATCGTTACAATGTTAATTTTAAAATTTTCTATTTTTAAGTTCAGGAATATAATTTTAACTCATAACGTAGGAACACAAAGGGAAAGTATTCTGTTATCAATAAAATCCGACACCGGAAATTCAATGTAATTATCTATGTACTTATGTAATTAATTATTATGTAATTATATATGTAGTTATAGTGTTTTAAGGACCTCCTAAGTAGTTTTTACATAGGTGCCTGTCTGTAGGCGTGCAACTGTTTTATCGTAGCTATCACTGTGTTTATCTAGAAGTGTTGCTAGAGAAACCTTAATCCCTAGGTCTTGTAGAGGCATCCGGAAACCACTTTTTTATGACCATCATTAATCACGGCAACAATATCAGAAATTAAAAAAACTCGGAAAATAAAATCAATGTTAAAATTCCGTGAGCCCAGGGGTAATTGTCTATATCATGACAGTTAATTATTTTTACTAAAGTAATATACAAACCAAGTCGGGAAACTCCTATACTAACCCGTGTAAAAAAATTCAGACATGCTTGATCAGCTGATAGATGGCTCAAAAATATGAAAATCTCTAAAATTGGAATAACTGCGTGTGAGCTCTTAGCAGAAAATAAATTTTCTGATATTTCTCAAAGTAAAGCATTAACTGAATTTTAAATTATTGCTAATAATGGTGTAAAATGTAAACATTGGAAGGATAAGCATAGTATTTTACAACCAATGAGATAAATTTGTACAATTTTATTATTAGTTATTCGCCACAGTGCCATTCTTCTTTATAGCCATTCGCCACAATGTCATTCTTCTTTATAGCCATTCGCCACAATGTCATTCTTCTTTATAGCCATTCGCCACAATGCCATTCTTCTTTATAGCCATTCGCCACAATGTCATTTTTCTCCATAGCCATTCTCCACAATGCCATTCTTCTTTATAGCCATTCGCCACAATGTCATTCTTCTTTATAGCCATTCGCCACAATGCCATTCTTCTTTATAGCCATTCGCCACAATGCCATTCTTCTTTATAGCCATTCGCTTTTTAATCTTTTAGTCATTTTGCCGATAGTCTCATATGCTTTCTTCCCTGTAGCCTTATTAGCCGAAGCTTTATCAGGGAATAGTTGTGTAAAAATAAGCTTTTTCAACCATATAACCATAAAACCAAAGAGTATAAGAAAAGATTCAGGACACCTAACCAATTTTTTAAGTCTAAACTGAAACAAGAATTTTTTTTGTATCTAGATTTCTTTTTTGTAATAAATTTAATAAAAAATAAATGTATCTTTTGAAAACTCCAGAAAAAAAAATAGTAACGAGTAGTAATAATGATTCTTTCTTAAGTTTACAGCATAATCCAAAAACTTAAGTACAAAATATATTGTTAAGCACGGAAATACGCATATCAGAGAAAATTCGCCCGGCTTGAGGATCTTCATGTCAATTTTTTTCGTCGTGGTAAAAGTTGTTTTCGAGTAAGTTGAATGAGTAAAAGCTTTTCGAAGTAGAGTATCTAGTTGTGGACGGGCTGGGTAAGGTCCGAGTCCATGAGGTCATTAGCTGAGATTGATTGATTCCTACCTTACCTCAGCCAAGGCTCAACTCGATCGCATTAGTCTTCATGTCAAGATTAAATTCTAACATTACTTTCTGCAAACGAAGCAAATCAATTATTACGTTTTCATGTTAAACCAGGTTTCGGTCCAGATTCAGCCTAGATTTGATCTTATCCCATTTTTTAAAATGGATTTTTCTCTGATCAAGGTAGAAATTTTTAGACCAGTTTTAATCCGTGAGCAAAATGGTTTCTAAAAATAACTACCATATGCAACTCTCTCTTATTCTGACACTTATAGAAAGTTATTTACAATGATTGTTTCTAAGGATTTACAATGTTATAAGGGCCTAGAAATACTATAACACTTCCATTCCCCAGATAGCCATTCTTTTTAATTATGGCCAAATCAAAATTAATTTTCTAATTATTGTTTTTTTATTTTTTTTTAAATTAATTTTCTTTGTCATATGGCAAATAACTATTCTTCTTCATAGCCATTTGCCAAATATCTATTCTTCTTCATAACTATTCGCCACAATGCCATTCTTCTTTATAGTCATTCGCTTTTTAACTTTTATTCATTTTTCCGATAGTCTCATATGCTTTCTTCCCTATAGCCTTATTAACCAAAGCTTTATCTGGGAATAATTATGTAAAAATAAGCTTTTCCAACCCTAAAACCATAAGACCAAAGAGTATAATAGGTATAGAATGTTGGAAGGTATACGTCAGACAGATGAGATGGGTGAACCAGGTGTTGGTCTCTACCGGCAGCTCTGATGATAACTCTTTCATATAAAATATTCTTCCCACTTCTGAGTTATTATTATGGAATCATCACGTTCTATATTACCATTATAACGGGAAGAGAATCAATCTACTTGAAATTTTTCATTATTATATAAAGAAAATATTTGGATAAATCAGAAAAGTACCAGAAGACATTTGTTAAAAAAGACGACAGGAGCGCATTCTCGTAGTTAGCATAGTGAAACTGTCAAATTACATACTAGCGCTCCTGTTAACTGGCTACGGAACTAACCTTCTTTTGTTCAAAACAAGAAATTCCAGAACCATCTTTATTTATTTATACACTCCTTGCATAAGACAAACACATTTATTATTTTAACAAAGCTGATATCATCTGAATCGGGAAGAAGGGATCATTATCGAGTTCCTCTTCACGAACTGGCTTCAAATTATCGGTTTAACATCTCATCCCAAGAACACTACAGAGACATTAGAGGGGACACTCAATTCATCTTTAAGTTGCAAATCCGAGCAGATGAAGCAAGAGGTCGATATTGCGACAGTTTACTTTAGCTATACAGTATTTGTTGTCTTCACTTAGTGATGAATTGATTTTCTTTTGTCTAGGTATCATGGCTACATCGAGGTGGCGAAGGAAGTCTAGACCTTGTATCAGTTGGCCCAGAGCTTTACAGACTGGACCCCAGGTACCAGTCTAAGCTAGAGCCAGAGACTACGACCAGTGGTGAACTGGAGAACTATAAGGACTACACACTGACTATATCCAACGTGAACGGCACTGATGAGGGCCATTATGAGTGTCACTTACCTTCCCATCCCCCAGTCACCAGGTCTACTTACCTCAGAGTTATAGGTAACTTTTGAAACAGTTCATTTTCATTTTCTAGAAATAGAACTAACAGTTGACTTTAAAATATTTATGTTTTCCATCACGCCTTACTTACAAAAACAAACAACTTAAAATTAAACTTATTACTTATTGCGAAGTGATCATTAAGATGCATTTTAACCCCGCGTCAATCTATCAATGTTAATTATGAAATTATTGCATATATCACTCAAGTTCATATTTATGAAAATCAGTCCAATTCATTTTAAACAAACTCGTTTAATTAACAAATGTAACACTATTACAAATTTAGATCAATAAAATTCTAGGTGGTGATCGCGTCAATGTAGTTGAAGAATCCGACGTTTCACTTTCACTGCGGGAGTCATCGTCAGTGACGAAGGTCACCATGGATGAAAACACATACCGACTTACTTTAAATTATTGACAAAATAGTGTAAATCTATTGTATAATGATCTTCTTCAAGCCATTGTTAATAATTCTCAATTCATATTCCTTTCAAAAAAAATCTTTCAAAACCTAGTTTTTAAAAGTTGCTCATTGTCATAAGCATCCTTTATGCCATAAAAAGTGAGTAGCATCCACTGAAAAGAAAAACTGAAATATCAGAATTTTTAAGAAGTTATACTGAAGGTATAAAATATTCAGCTTCTTTAGGCACGTGGCCAATTTATTATTAGTCAATGTCGGAACGTCTATATTTCTTCGTCGATACATGACATAAATTGGAATAGTCATCAATATTAACTTCAACCCGCGCCACACTCGATGAAAATATGTGGATCTATATTTTTTCTGTGTCGATCGATACATTAATGGTGCTCGGTCCCGTTTTACTGTATCATATTTTTTTATCCAACAAATATTTTAATGTTTCTAGACATTCTCATTGGCCTTTTTTTAGTTCCAGACACTGTCATCTACGACGATCGAGGACTGGCGATACTCAACTCTAAGTTCTACGACTCAGGGAGTACGATAGCTCTGAAGTGTATGATCAGTAAAGTTAACAAGCCTATCAGTCAGTTCATCATCTGGACTCACAACTCTACTATACTCAACTACGACACGACCAGAGGCGGCATCAGGTCAGCACATTTACCTTATATATCCTTTTGACATATTGGGATATATTGGGGATGACGGAACAAGGGGAGGCCTTGAACTTTGACCAGGGTAAAAATATATGTTTACCCCCCTCCCCCATTCCTCCTGGCTGATGTAATTATTTTTACGCTATTTTTTTAATATAAGGTTCCTAAAAGAGTTTACAAGCGACACATTGCTTAAAAGTTATAAGGTATGCAATTTATCAAAAGATTATTGGCAAAACACAAAGTGGACGTGAGAGTAGCAAATGGTACTCTCACGTACCATTTGCACAACATAATGATGCTTACTAGTTCTTTATAAAACACCCAAGTCTCTCTGAGTATAGTTTATATACAAAGAGCCATCATTCTACGTTTTGCTCATCATCAGTCGCGGTGAAACAGGAAAAGGGAAAAAAACCACTTGATGAAACCCTCGTTAATAACTAAGTTATTTGACCTTGTTTACTAACTCCCTTGCTGCCAGTAAATAAGCTCTAAAGAAGTTAGTAGGATATTAATTTCTAATTAAAACACTATTATAGCACCATATAAACCTAGTCAGGCTAACACAGACCTGACATAAATCAGAACCCAGGCCAAAAACAAATCAGGCTGACATTGCCCTGACATAAATCAGAACCTTGACAATAAACCAATCAGGCTGACACTGACCTGACTAATTATTTCTATCATTTTTCCTTAATTTGTGACTTCAATCATTATAACAGTAATTAAAACGAACGACAAACAAGTGATGTACCGATTGCACCTAAATATGATAAAGGTTTTGGCTTAGTTGTGAGAATTGGATCTATCTTGCTCATGTGTGCTTGCTCATATAGTACCATACACTCAGAAGCCTAGTACGTCAAACTTTCGTTCGCCATATTTTCGATTGAATTAAAATTTTATAAATAAAAGAAAAGATATGTTTGAGTATTTCAACATATATGTTGAGTTTTTTTTATATGTTTGTCTATTTTAAACATAAATTGTATCTTCTTAAAGATTTGTATTTTTACAAATTACTCAGCCGTATTAGAAAATTCATTCGTTTTTGAAAGTCAATCAAAACCAGTCTGAATGTATTTTATTGTTTATAATACTTGTTGAGGTATTATAATCATACCAAGTCATTTTAGTTCCCTATTACCAACTGTCATTTATAAAATTTCCAAAGTAAATGGCACAAGTTAATTTTTCTTTTAACCGAATAAACCTATTCATCCCATTGTATAGAATGCATTAAGTACAAAAAATTAAATTTAAAGCGATGATCTAACTTTTCCTTAAACATAGGTAAGAATTAAACTCGGCTTACAATGTCGTGATTTATTACCCCAAGAACAGAACAGGCTCAATTCTAACTTCAAGGTATTATTAGTTATTTCAACTATTAGGCCTAAAAATGGTAAATTGTGAAGTTTAACAATTGTGACAGAGAATTAAGCGGCTAAGTTTTCAAAGATTTCCTTTTCAAAGTTTATATTTGTAATTAAAGGAAATGGACGGCGAAGAAATGACTGCTCGTTTCCTCCAGATCCACAACATATAAATGGCTAGTTTTCCTGTTTTCCAGACCTAACGGCTTATTTTTTGGCTGAATCGTGTTATATTTTTAGGCCTAAATTGACGCAATTAATATCTGTTTGTTTCATTATATTCTTCACAATAGTAAATGGTTGGTTTGATAACTGAGAGCATTGTTTTGTCAACCCTTCTTTTATTGAACTGAATGTTATTGAAGCGAAACAAAATTGCTCAAGAAAGTGAGGTGGGAATTGAGCAAATTATTAATTTGAGCAATCAAATTTTTAATACCGTCCTATTTATTATTTAACCATTCAATTGAATTTAAATAAAAATGAAAATAAATTGACAGATTCCAGAAACCAACATTCCAGAAAAGAATTAACATCTCGCTAATAATAAACTTCCCAATAGAAAAAGTAGGATTAACCCCTCTTTTATTACAGAGCAAGATCATTCTCTCTGTGAGAAGATAAGAAAGCAAAACTAGAGACAGACTTCTGAATCTAATAAGAATATAATCGGATTGCAATTTTAAAAATTAGAAATATTCAGTGGTAAATAAGGAAAAGAGTGAATTTAGTATTATTACCTTTTTTTGTTTAAATTTAATTCACAATGGTCTAAGCTACAACTGGGTAATATGAGTTGATTTGTCTTTATGAGGAATTCAATTTATGACTCTCAAGAGGCTCTGCTTCCTCCCTGCATGCCACGGGGGGAGGCTCTGCTTCCTCCCTGCATGCCACGGGGGGAGGCTCTGCTTCCTCCCTGCATGCCACGGGGGGGGGGAGGCTCCACACATCTCGCTGTGAAATTCTCATCTCTAAACAGTATCTAAAAACAAAAGAGTTTTTGTGGAAAAATGTTTAAATACCCCCCGTTCTAGAAGAACACAATTCTGGCACAATTGTGACATAATTGTGTCCCTTGTGTATGAAATGAAGTACATAATAAGATTTATATTGACAGTTGAACAGAGAGGCAACACAATAGACCATAGAGGTTTTAGATGGACAATAGATAGGGATTAAAACCAGTCTAACAATACAGGATACTCTAATACTCTTTACTCTATACTCTGTCTTGTCTACAACGAAGAGCCGTCCACAGAGGATGTCCGTCTAGATGAGTTCAAAGCATGACATCTCTAGTCTAATTTATCAAACCCTAAAACCCTAATATGGCTGGTTAATTCACTCTATCAATAGGTATCTAGCCAAAGCTGATTAAACTTTCTTATTTATTTATTGAGTTCTAATATTGATTAAAATTAATACTATATAACCACTGTGCACCATGAGTGTGAAATAATTTACTTATAAATTTACAATATCATGAGGAGCTGTTCTCCTTTGAAGTATTGCTGGAACACAAAACTGTTAATTAGTATAACTTATATAAAGTAATTGGTTAAGCACAAGATCTGAGACTGAATATATTTTCTGTCAGAAGTCATAACAACAATAACAATGTCAAATAAAAGTAAGATTTAAATAAGTTAACCATCAACATCTCTCTTCTTCACTTTGAGCTATAAAGGAAATCTAATCGGTGGTTTGGATATTCTTCCGCTTCTAGTTATTGTTTCACCGGGTCTGGCAGTTCTAAGATCTTGAAGTGGCGCTCTATCTCCCCCTACCTCAGGTGTTGTTGTTCTTTTAGGTTGTTCAATATTTTTCATTGGAGTGGAGCGAATTTGGGCTCGATTCCTAGTGTACATGCTGCCATCTGGACTAGCAACAGTGTAGGACCTCGCTCTATTTTTAGAACGTATCTTACCAGGAGTCCAAGTACCGGATGTGGTTTTCTGGAACACTACGTCATCTCCCGGCTGTAGTGGAGGAAGATCCTTGGTTTTCGAGTCATAATGAGATTTTATATTCTGTCGACGGTGTTGGTCCACCTGATAATTCAGCTTCGAGACACATGGCTTTAATTTAATTTTCTGAATAGGCAATCTACTTTGTAAATTTCTCGAAAATAACAACTGCGCAGGGGAAGGCATGTACGGTTTAGGGGTGTTACGGTACTCTAATAAACCTAAAAGCGGATCACTACCATCCTCAAAACATTTTTTAAAAATATGCTTCACAATTTTGACACCACTCTCTGCTTGGCCGTTAGATTGAGACCATTTTGCACTTGTGATTATATGTTCAAACCCAAAACTGGAGGCAAATTTTTTGAATTCTGAGGATGTGAACTGAGAACCGGAATCTGTGACTAGAGTCCATGGAATGCCATGTCTAGAGAAAATGACCTTACACTTATGTATAACGCAATGACTGTCTAGATTAGGGAGTTCGGTGACCTCGATATATTTTGAATAATAATCCATGACCACTAAGTAATAATTTGACCTAAATTTAAATATGTCTGCACCTAACTTATTCCAAGGTAATGTGGGAATATTGTGCCATGAAAGTGATTCTTTTTGTTGACTAGGTGATATTTAATGCATGCATCGCAGTTATTGATATAATTTTCTAAATCATTTCTGATATGAGGCCAAAACATTGAGCTGCGAGCTCTGATCTTAGCAGTTTCCAGTCCAACATGTCCTTCATGAAGCCGTTTAATCATATCTTTTCTAAGAATTGCCGGAATAACCACACAATCATTTTTGAAAACTAAATCGTGCATTATTGATAGATCGTCTTTAAAACTCCAATATTTTCTAGCTTCTAGCTCAATTTCATTTTTATTACTGGGCCAGCCCTCCAAGATGTACTGTTTAACCAAATTTAATTCTTTATCTTTTTCCGTTTCAGTTCTAATAATATCAAGAAAACGTTTGGATATAGGAAGATTATCTATTACTAAATTAACTTGACAAACTACATCATCTATCAGCATTTTTAATTTAGGATCATCAGTGCCTGGGATGAAATGCTCTTGATAGAGTATCAGCAATTAGAAGTTCTTTACCAGGTTTATATCTGACATTTAAATGATAACCTTGAACAGCCAGCATCATACGTTGAAGCCGTGCAGGGACTTTATTAAGAGGTCGTTTAAACAAAGTCTCTAGAGGGCGATGATCAGTTTCAACTTCAACCCTGCGTCCGTAAACATATTGTCTGAATTTTAAACAACCAAAGACTATGGCTAACATCTCTTTTTCTAGCTGACAGTATCCTGCTTCGGTCTGTGTTAGAGCTCTCGAAGCAAACGCTACTGGCTTGTTTTGCTGTAGAATCACAGCACCTACTCCAATTGATGAGCTATCTACAGATAAAGTTATAGGTTCATTCGGGTCGAAAAATTGCAAAACTGGGCTATTTATCAGTTTTTGTTTTAAAATATTAAAAGCATTTTGTTTGTTTTCGTCCCATTGGTAAACAATATTCTTTTTAGTAAGTTCTCTTAAAGAAGCTGTCAATGTCGAAAATCCCGGAATAAATTTAGACAAATAATTGCACATGCCTAAGAACCGCTCAAGGCCTTTGCGATCTTTTGGAGGTTCCATTTCAACAATAGCTTTTACACGATCGGAATTAGGTCTTACTCCATCTTTGGAGAATTCGTGGCCTAGAAAGTTTGCTTGACTTTTAAAAAATTGGCATTTATCTATGTTAAACTTAATACCATTTTTTCTCGCGATTGTCAATATTCTATCTAAACGCACTGAGAGTTGTTCTACTGATTCAGCCCAAACACAAATATCGTCTAAGTACGTAGCGGTACCTTCCTCTTTTTCGAACATCTGAGCTATCAACCGATGAAACTCCTCGGGAGCTGACGCCACGCCAAAAGGTAACCTTTGAAAAGAAAACCTTCCCCATGGAGTGGTTATGGTACATAGCTTACGACTCTCTTCGTCTAAATGCACCATCCAAAACCCATTAGAAGCATCCAAGATGCAAAAAAACTGCGCTCCATGCATTCTTGATTTGATTTCGTCAAAAGTTGGTATTTGGTATTTTGGAACAATAATGTACTTATTCAACTCCCGGGGATCAATGCAAATCCTAATTTTATTATTTTTCTTTTTTACAATCACTATATTATGAACCCAACTAGTTGGTTCAGTTGTTTGTTTGAGCACACCCATCTCAACCATTCGCTGAATCTCATTCTTCACAGCCGATTGAATAGCTTGTGGTATTCTTCGAGCAGCTTGAACCACGGGTTTAGCATCTTTATTTAATTTAATATTAACTTCACCTGGAATTGAACCTAGGGTACCGTCAAACAAATCTTTGTATTTTGATTTAACTACACTAATTAATTTATTTGTATCGATATCTAAAACTGCTTCATTAACTTTGACATCTTCTAACATAATTTTATTAGTGGATACTTCAATTATGCCTAGGGCCATAGATGATTTAAGGCCCATTAATGGGCAACATTCAATATCTAGGATAACAAATTCCACTGGCACGGGATCTTTATTCCTCGAACTTGACTTTGGATACAAGTTAATTTGACTTGTACCAACGACAGGAACTCGAGAACGATCCAATTGAGTCACTTTCCTGGAGCAGGGTTTAATATCTGTAGTATCTAGCCCTAACATTTTGAAATCTATAAGTCCCAGGACGTTACACATTGATCCCGTATCAATTTTGAATGTAAATTTATGATTATTGACGTAATATTTTTTCCAAATTTCACGGCCATTAAAATTAATATCTGTACTACAAACATCCACATAAAAGCAATTATCAGATTTATTAGCGTCGTCAGTAGACGAACAGACACTATCGGAATCGCTATCAGAAGATTCACTTATGTAATAAACTTTCTTTTGTTTACCATTTTTGTTTATTTTACTTGAAAACGTCGACCTACATTTATTTCTGTTGATATAGTTGGGATTATTAGGACAAATTTTGGAGGCAGGGAAATGATTTAACTCCTTACACCCCGTACATGCCTTCCCGTAAGCAGGACAACGATTAATCACGTGATTAGTTGTACAGTATACACAATCTTTAATTAGCTTATCGTATTTACCTGTATATTTACTGGATGAGCCTCGTGTTCGAAAAGACTTATCAGATCTACCGACAGCAAGCACGTCATTGCTTGTACTGGGTTGATCTATTTTAGCTACTTCAAGTCTTGATGACTCGGCGTTAATCAGATACTTCATAACGTTAGCAAGCTTTAATTTATCGTCATCTTCCGATATGAGCTTGGTTTTCAAATCAGAGTACTTAGAATCAATACCTGATATAATTTTACTTTTAGTTAACTCCTCTCTTAACTCTCCCAGTTCACATTGTAATCCAAGGTTTATAATAACTGTAAAAAACTCTTCCAAAGATTCATCCGAGTTCTGTTTTCTCGAGAAGAAATTATGACGCAAAACAGTTAAATTTTTCTTTGGAGAAAAATGAGTTTCAAATTTACTAATGACAGTACTGAGCTTCTTACCTTCTTCCGACGATAGATTAAGAGAATTGTAAATATCGAGGCATTTGTCACCTATGTAATTCAACAAAATATTAACCTGTCTCTCTTCGGATGCCTCGTCCAATCCATGAGCAATAAGGTAAATTTTGTATCGTTGAATCCATAGCCTGAAGTTATTACTAACATTGCCTTGAAAACTTAGAGGTTTTAATTCATTTGTCATAGACATAATTCTTTGTTTTTTATCTAATTCTTCAGAAGGTAAATAAAATAACTCACGGAAAAACTTCCAGTATTCTTCATTAAACTCGTCCAGATTGTATTATTAACCTGACACCATGTTAATTAGTATAACTTATATAAAGTAATTGGTTAAGCACAAGATCTGAGACTGAATATATTTTCTGTCAGAAGTCATAACAACAATAACAATGTCAAATAAAAGTAAGATTTAAATAGGTTAACCATCAACAAAAACATACTTAATTTTTATTAAAAATAATATTTCATCAAATTATAAATGTAAACATAATTTGATAAGATAATGTAAATAGTAAAGGGTTTGTTGTTGTTTGTCTCTTACATTATTTTATATTGTATATTTGTTGGTTTATTTAGTTTAATATTTATAGTCTTGTTGTTTATGTTTTAATAAATCTATTTACCCTGATGACGACCAGGATCCCTGGTTAAAGACTTGGTAGTTGTTTTGATAGTTTCTGTGTGGAGTTCTCAAAATTTTGTAATAATTTACAATTATTACAAATCTGCAATTACAATTATTATTTATTTTCTAATTATAACTAAGATACTGATTAATGGAGTTAACTCATAAAGCCAAACTAAACACCAAAATCTCTCTACAAAACGTTTATTCTTTATATAAACAGAGCCGGCTTTCGATCGCTCGATCATCGTCAGTGCCGGTGAAATGCTATGTAGACGCCTCAATCAGACCTTCTAGACTTTGTCTAAAAGGTCTGATTGAGGCGTCTCTGTTTATGTAAACGTAAAAAAAGAAAAAACGTTTTGTCGAGAGATTTTGGTATTTTGTTTAGCTCTATTTTCAAATTATTACAAATTTATAATTATTATAATTTAATATTTTTTGTGTAATAATTTATACTTTTCATGGGAAAAGAGAAATGCATTTCTCTTTGAGTACCTTCTCGGTTTGTTATGGAACATTTGTTTCATGCCTTATGACGGGATCTACTATCAGTGTTAAAAGAATTCTAAATGATGATTCATTATCAAAATAGAATCCATTGTTAGAATAGTTTTTATGAACTGGTACTCTGGTATACTTAACAGACACGCTGAATAGTGAACTCATTATGCTTGTCTATGAGATCAGTACACATATAGAAGTAATTAAAATTGGGTAGTAACTGTACAATTGACTCTGGTTTTTCATTTAAAAACTTAAAAAAAAATTATTTCAAACCAATCCAAAATGCTAAATTGCCTCTTTTATAATCAAATTTGATAACAAAACTAAACAGGTCTGATTTTTTTTAAAAAATTATTGAAAAAATGTCTGACCAAGGCCGATTTTCGCACTAAGGGTGATTAAAAATATTCATCCGTTCGAAAGATAGCGTGTTTACAAGAAAGTGTCTAAAATACGAATATATATACACACACACAATCACACATATATAATAATAATAATAAATTCTTTATTCACATCATTAAAAACTTGTAAAAATAATATTATATATCTGTCAATATTATACAATTCTATACTTAAAACAAGAAAAAAATACAGACGTAAGATGTGATGAGCCCTCTTCAGTGGAAACTACTTGAGTAAGGGCTCAGCTCTTTCTCTCTTCAATTATATAAACAATTAAATGAAAATTAAAACTTAAAAAAATTGAAAAAAATAAATAAAAAGAGTCTACTGCGACTTACAAATTATTTTTGTATATATAATATTTAAGAATATTGCTTATTATTATTGATCTTTTGTGCTATAAATATTTATTAGCTTAGTTCACATTTTTATTTGTTGAAATTTTAGCAATATCAGCCATATCTAGATAAATTTATACTTCTTAACTTTTTCCGTTTCATTTTTTATATAATAAATATAATATATACATTGTTTTATTTTACAAATAAAATAAAACTATGTATTAATTAATATTTTTATGTCAGTATTTAGGCAATAAAAATGTTTTTACGTATATACAAATCACTTTAATAACTATGTATACGTATAGACACATACACACACACATACGCATTTATATATATATATATATATATATATATTATATATATATAATATATATATATATATATATATATAATTTCAATCATTACACAATTATTTGTAGCAAGTAAAATTTCCATTCTTAACAACTATTTTCTTATTTGCTTGTATCTACGTAGTAATTGACATGGATTCAATCACTTTCATGCCAATATAAATGCACCTTATGTGTTAAAGTAACCAATGTATGTTTTACGCGATCAATCGTCGTACGATATTGATGTGATTGTGTTTAGAGAGAGAGGAAACGTCTTGTCATCCGTCAAAGGAAGAATAGGCTAGTGTGGAGAGGACTTTGATGCGTGCGAATCAAGATGTCATTTACATCAAAATTATATCGTACGTCAGAGAAAGGAATATCCTTTCATTCACAGGGAGGGGGAGGTAGGAGCCGGGCCAGAGGAAACGACATCGCATAAATATTTATTGAATAAAAAAATGATGAGAGGGGAAAAGTGGGAAATATCCCAAGACATTTATTTGTAGAGAAAATTCGTGACAGCCATACGACCACCATCCGGTTTCAGTGTGCGTAGGCGGGGTTGGTTTGTGTGCTTTTTTGGTTCTTTGTATGCGTGAATGTGTTTGTAGACGTTTGTGTTTTTGTGTGTGAGTTTGTAGATATGTTTGAGTGCTTCCATGTGTGTATGTATACTGCTAGATGGAAATAAGTCAAAAATTGTCGATTTATATATTTTGTGAAGGAAGGAGAAATATATGCCATACATTAGATTTGAGATTGTCAATTTGTAACACTTGACTGCAATTTTTCTTTTATATTTTCATACTTTTTAGTAACACGACGTTACGTATGGATTGTGTGCGTACTTGTAATATCAGTTACGTATGGATTGTGTGTGTACTTGTAATATCAGTTATACGTATGGATTGTGTGCATACTTGTAATATCAGTTACCTATGGATTGTGTGCGTACTTGTAATATCAGTTACCTATGGATTGTGTGCGTACTTGTAATATCAGTTACGTATGGATTGTGTGCGTATTTGTTATATCAGTTTTAAACCATTATGTTTGTATTTGGTTCCTATGTCCGTGATTTTTAGTTACGTATTCATAATGTACGTATTTCAGTGATTTCCGTAATTTATATCAAAAAATTGTCTGATACATAATTATTTGATACGTATTTCTGTGATTTTTGTTACGTATTTATTTTGTTTGCATGTCTATACATACATCTATGATACTCCGTTACGTAAAGTACGTATACTTATTTTGTCCAATTAGTGTACAGTACGCTTTCATTATGTTTTAAATTAGATTACATAATTTTAATTAGTAGGACAGGCAAATGCATTTCCTAAGGCTGCGAGATGAAGAAGTTAACTAATAATTTGCTTCATAACAGTTCTAGTTTGCAATATATCGGTCAGTGTTTTTCGTCTACAGTTAGGTATTAGAATTTCCTGTTAAATCTTATATCTCCACCAAATAAGAGAGGTAGTAATAGAAGGGAACTATCTATTATATTTCAGCTTTAAAGAGTTGCCAAGTCACTTTAACCAGTATGAGCACTATGTGAAATACATTTATTGAAAACAATAATCTATAAAGTTAAAAAAATGTAAATTTGAACTCCTGGGATAAGTTTACTTGCCCCTAAATGTACAGAAAGAGACACTTCTCTTAAGTCCAAGTCTATTTTTTAACCAATTTTATTAGAATTTAATGTCAACGCATTTGAATCATTTCACCCGGTATAATGGTATTTTATATCATCGTTTGTATCTCCTTCAAAGTCAAAACAAAAACAACATTTTATCTTTATTGCCTCAGTATTAGATGAGGAATAGCAAACGATTGTTAAATTTATAAGTCAGAAAACTTTACGATTAAATAAACTTAGTCAGTAAGAGAATATTTACATAACTTACTAAGGACTAAGTGTTAAAAGAAGAAAGGACAAAAAATTATACAAACACTACCTCATAGTTTAGAGATTTACAAATAAAAACAGTCTCGCTAACAGCTCTCAGAAGGGTCTCGTAGAGACCCTAACAATCGCTAACGGCCACCTCGCTAACAAGAACCCCTCCCATTCCCTAACAGTCCTTGCTAAAAGCCTACAAAACTCTGATTTTCTTTGCCAAAAACAACAATGTTATACAGTGTTTATTATCAGAAAATAATTGAAGCTAATAAAGTTTCAGAGAAATCTTCTAGAGCCAAGTTTTCACTGCGAGGTGCCAAATTACCTCTAGCACAGCGAAAGATACTTTGCCTAAATATTCCTAAAGACTATCCGTATCTATATATTATATGTAATTTATTTCACAATATACGTATATATATGTACACACATTATTGTTTTCTACAAATAATTAAAGCTAAAATAACTTCCATTTTACATAATTTCATATCCTGCAATAAAACTGAGTATTTACTATAACCACATAAATAAACTCTTACAAAGTAATATGAATACATAGTTTTATATATTTAGAAGGAATATATAAAAGATAAAATAAAAACTAAACTTCACCCCAATACAGACTTTAATATATATGTCATTTATCTATTCACACCAATACTAGTATCTTATCTATGACAAGAATAAAATAATACAATAATTTTTTATCAGGTGCCTCAAACAAATTGATGCCCCTCATCACATTGCTAATAATATAATTTTACTGAGTGGCTCAAACGAACAGATATACCTCATTATATTGCTAATAATTAATTAATACCTTGCATGTTTAATAAATAATTCTGGCGCATAGGTCCTTAAGGACGAATTCCCTTCTAAATGTTTGCTTCTTTGCTTTACAATTTATTTCTTGCTTAAATGTAGTGTTTATGATTCATAATCTGGAGGTACTATTACTACTTGCTACTCAGTTCATTTCGAATTTTCTAAAGGAAAAGCGTATATTTATCCTACAGACTATTTAAAAGTACAGTCATCATTAAAAAATTGGAAATATACAGCTTTATTCCCTCTAATATCAAGCTCAGAGTATCTTCATTTTAAAATGTTGAAGCGCATTTCCTTCAAAATTTCGGAAACAATTGAATCACAAGTAGTTATGCTACTTCTCCAGATTATGAATCGTGAACAGAACATTTATGCAAGATATGAATTGTAAAGCAAAGAAGCACGCATTTCAAAGTAAATTCGCCAAGCTTGAGGACCTCCGCGTCAGGTTTTGATTACTTAACGTGCTTGTAAAATTGTAAAATTATTTTGAATCTTAAAACAACACCCCTTTACTTATTTTTTTGTCTTTAATGACCTTTCGTTATACTGTTTTTCTTTTAGATTTTAGTCACTTAGAATGCTCGTATCATCTTTGGACTGGTTTTATTCGATTGAGAGCCCCAAAAAACATATATTAATATTAACCTGTTAATGTTAACCTTGAAATATGCCAATTTTTTTTTAATCACAGCAAACCGGGTTAATGACCTGGACGTATAAACTAGGACGTTGAGACGTCATATGACTATAGGGTTCGTGTCTTCACCAAGGTTAATTTTTGTACTAAGTTTGATTAAAAATATTATATTTTGAAATAATATATTTTATATTAATACACACAGAAATATATATATATATATATATATATATATATATATATATATATATATATATATATATATATATATATATATATATATACATATATATATATATATATATAATATATATATTATATATATTATATATATATATATATATATATATATAATATATATTATATAACGTTGAAAAACGTAATTCTTCGTAAACAGGGAACTCTGAAGCAGATTTTGGCCACACTCTCGAGTCCGACTCCTGCCATGACGCCCATACAATAAGCGTTTTTTATTAGATTTCATTGGACTTACCATGGAGTTTATAAAGTGTGTTTTAAGGCTTTTTGTGGCGAAGTGCTATACGATATTACTTGTTAGGATGAATAACATATTACATTATGATACTTATTAAAAGTTATCTCTTTTCTAAGGTAGGGGTTATGTTTGCTTCATTCCGTGTTGTTCAGAACGTGAAACGCAACATTTCTACCCACTGTAAAACGGTTTTATTGGACAGCGTACAAAACATTTTTGAATTGCTTAAGTTAAAAAGAAAAAGATCCATTTCACAGCCTAGTAGTATGACATACTATTAATATAGCAACTTCTATTTATTTAATATTTATTTTTTGTTTTAAAGTAAACGTTTTATAGGGCATATATTACAAAAATTAAATGGAATAAAAGCACTGAGCTGTGCTTGGCAGAGTGTTTTATATTTAGGTTGATAATATATGTGCATTACTCTACATGTTGTCTTTAAATGTTTATTTTAAAAATACTATCTACATATTTTGGAGATTTCACCCAAATGACGTTTCATAAAGCAACATATGAGAAGCTCTACACTTTAAATGGAATATATTGCATAGCTAAATATTGCAGTTGAATGATGGTCTTAGTAAAGGCTATTTTATTTTTTACCTTTTTTCAATATTTTTGAACTTAAATTAGCTATGAGATATTTTTATTTGTTTCATTTTGTTTTATAAGTAAGTTTTTTCAAATCAAATGTTAAGTACTGAGGTTTGTTACAACTGGTTTAGTTTACAAGGTTTAGTTTATTACTGTATTATTTCATATTCGAATGATACATCCTGTGAGATTTATTCAAACGAAATCTTTCCTAACCATTCCCATCGGAACAGCATTTCGGTACCTAAATAATTCCGCAATAGCTAACTAAGTTTTGATGTGAACATTGAACTAAATTTCAAACTTAAATATTTTTAAAAGATTAAAAATATATATAAAGTTAAAGATGCTGCTGGTAATACATTAATCTTGGATGAATTTTAATATTTTATACGAATATTCGACATTTATCCAATAATATTTCCATTTTTCATAAATTTTCAAAAAAAAGTTCCACTTTTAATTTAATTTAACTTTTATTTAACTTTATAATAATACAAAATTATGCAAAATTAAATTATACAAAATAAAATATACAAGTTTTATTTGATACAATAAAACATTATAATTTGATACAATTATAATCTTAAATTTAAGATTGCAATTAGAGACAATTTAATTATTGTCTTAATTTTAATTAAGTCTTAAATTTAATCTTTCGGATGCCACATCTTAACCCAAAGGTCACTTGGGTTTTACGCTAAATAGGGAAAACTGAAATTAATTTCTCCTCAAATGTGAGAAGAGCTGGTTAAATGAATGTTGGGTTGTATTTACCATGAAGGCGTCGCACCATTTCAGGCTTGCTAATGTGCAAGTGTATACTGTCTTTAGAAGTAAGCAGTGCTAAGGAAGCATTACATAATGTCAATAATTACGGACTCCTGATCCTTGGAACTGCAGTGACATTGTAGAGAAGCTGTTAATGCAATATAGCATAGTACAGGTGTACAGTATGGAGGTAGAGTGAGGCGGATAAAGTGTGTAACTACACAGATCTCTTAAGACTGCTCTCTGGAGAAGGTAACTATGTAGAGAGATTAAAGTAATTTATAAGTCAACATTTAAGTTAAGTTAATAAGTCAACTAAGACGAAGTAGAAGTTTCAGTCCAGTCTTTATTTAAAAACAGAAGTAATTTATTCGAGCTATCAAGTGGACATTATTAGGTGTAAGGTTATTTTGATGGCCAGCCAGCAATGGTTCTAATTCTATCTTGGATAATCAGGCCATTGGCTTCCGCCCACAACTGTGTAAAGTCTTCCATAGATCCACGGGGTGTTTGTATATAGTGTACAAGAGACATCCGAAAACTGTATAAAATTCTGCTGCACTCGCCAAATTATAATTTGTTACGTACCCCAACAAAATATGCAGTTATGGACAATTAAATTAAATTTTATAAATAATTTACTATTCTAGTAATACAGTATTCTGTAAATGCATGTTTTGTTAATTAATTTGGCCATAATTCAAAATTTAACAAAGTACTAAACTTCAAAAAGTTTCTCATACATAAAGTAAAAATTCGGTCGCGGGGTAGTTACCATCAATTCTTTGGGTCGCGGATAGAAAATGTTGAGAAACGCTGGTGTAAAGTCCTCGATCAAAAGCAACATGGACTAACAAGAGGGCTCCAACGAAAGCAATTTAGACAGCCTGGACACCAGGTTGAAAGGTGCTGACCCTTAAACCCTTTTCATAGGCCTCTACCACATTGAATACAGTCTTTTACTTTTCTGATCGAAGTAAAATCATCCAGCCAGATGAAAACCTAAACGAAGATCGTAAGCCTTGTGTATCTTTGACTACTAATGCAAATACCTGTTGCGTCTTTCCATGAAAAACGCTCTACATGACTAATACACTCTTGCTTGTCTACCCATTGTATAAATATCGAAGTGATAAAAGTGAAATTTTGTTTCAAAATTAGATTTCTCATTTCTAAATTTCCTTGACTACTATCGTAGGTGTATAGGACAAGTATGGTTTTCATCTTACAAATTCCAAAACCGAGATTTACTCAGAATGATCAGATTTAGGCGTTTTTAAAACGATTTGAGTGATTTTTATTATAAGTCTTGTGTGTGCGGATTTGTGTCTGTTAATTCCAACACTTTGACACTAGAGAGTTGAAACTCGGCACAGAAATCAGGCTAGAAAGAATCTAATTGTGCCGCATGGAATAAAATATGTTTAAACCTCAATAACTATTTTGTTGAATCATAGAAATTTTTTTTAAGTTTTAATGATTTTAAGTTTAAAATTTTAAGTTTAAATTTGATACAAATGTACATCTGTATCCACTAATTCATTAAACTTTATTTTGATTTTGGTCGCCATTAATATTGACTTACGAATTTTAAAACTTTGACACCCTATAACGTGCAATCTTCCGGGTGTTTCTCGATGTATCGACATATCGTCCGATCGCATATATAAAAGGACAAGAAGTAAAATAGCGATAGGTGTTTGAATTTTAGTTCGCAAGTTACTGGTAAAAATATAATATATATTTTTGGTACGGGAACGTAGTAATGCCACATTTAGTATTAAGTAATAATCACATTTTGAGGGCGAGCGAAGCGAGTCCAAGGTCATAACACCCTTGACTTCGGAATATCACTTTATTGAGTCGGAAGTTACGAGGAAAAGTATCGAGGTACCCTGTTCCCGATTTTTAAAGATGATACGCAAATTACCGCTATCACGAAGCTTTCTCTGTTTTAAGTGGGAGGAAACCCCCGCTTCAATATGAGGATGAAAGGTAAAGTTATAAGTTAAAGTAAATAACTTTGTTGATTGTATAAAAAGGAAAGCACGTGTGAGAGACTTGGTAGACATAAGTTTTGCATATTTATCCAAGCTAAGTTGAAAACTTTCTCAAGTAAAGAATAAAGTATGAACAATATTGTTTCAAGAGAAAGGTTAAAGAATTAAAGTAAAGTCAATTTTTGAAAGAATAATTTTAGCAAGACAGTTCAGTTTGGGTTAATGAGGAGTTCTTACTGACCCTGGGGGGGGGAGGCTGACCCTGGATGAGAGATTTCGGGTTCGAGAAGGGTTTAGAGGGCAAATGAGTCTGCTAATCTACTTAGAAAAGCTGTACTATTGGCCCAGTGAGTTTACAACTTGAGTCTAAATCTATTCTACTGACGTCACTATCATTTTTACTATTTTTGTTAACTATTAGGTTTTTACATGAAAGCTGTAGTGGCAGACCAACAAGCAATGGATATTTTAGGTCTACATTTCTATGTATCGTCCAGTTTTATTAATAAAACAGAGCCTTAAAACCCCTGTTTATTGACACCATAATAAAAACATAATCACAATGCAAATAAACCATAATCAAAGCATTGTTTAACTCCAGCGATTTTTGTTGAGTTGTTTTGTTGAAAAT
The DNA here is from genome assembly GCA_018340805.1 of Microvelia longipes. Taxonomy (NCBI): domain Eukaryota; kingdom Metazoa; phylum Arthropoda; class Insecta; order Hemiptera; family Veliidae; genus Microvelia; species Microvelia longipes. The sequence continues at coordinate 66,480,723 of JACMZG010001911.1, forward strand.
TTCACTTAAATATTTCTTTGAGCGAATTATGATCAGAAAATGAGCTTATGAGGTTCTTTACTGCTGTAACTTTGATGAAGTTGTGATATTTATTAACAATATAATGATATGGATATTTCAATTTTACACAAAAACTAAATTGCAATAATTTTTATAGATAATAAACTTAGTGTAAATAAATCTATAGAAATTCGTAAAGGAAACAAGTATTCGAACCTGGGTTTCAAGCTTATATTTTTTAAAGACCTCGCACTGACTCTGAACTAGTTTAATTCGACTCAGCGCCCCAAAACATAAAAAGACATTTTTATACGACCGGAGAGCTTATCCGACCGCGATACAAGATGATTTCAAGTAACATAATATTTTTCAGATATTTTTGGTACTAAAAATATCCGAAAAGTAAAACTCAACAGTATGGCGCGGGAGTGTGTTCTGAAACGATATATAACAGTTTCAGCTTACTCGTATTATGTTAAGAGGCACAGTTGGCAAATAACTTAATTATTTACCATATCTAACTAGAGTTAGGGTCATAATTTTTAGACTACGTTAACCTATTTTGCTGAAGCCTCGAAAGTTTTTAAAAAATCATTAATTCTAACTATTTATTTCTAACTACCCACCAAGTCTTCTGTTATATAATAGAGAAAAATGACCTAGTAGTCGACCTCCAAAAGAAAAATTTAAAATTTAAATAATCGAAATGTAATTCTGCACACTTGTGTCAATTTAATTGAATAAACTTTTAAGAACTATTACTCTCAAGGCATTTAATGTTTTTCGACATACGACATATGTCGTCAAATCATCAGACAGCGTAAAGCATAAAGAACTTGTTGTAAACAAGAGGCGCTAAAGGCCGCTTCGCGGCCACATGGTTGTTATGAATTCGCCATAATACTAGTTTATATAAGTGGCATATTGCCACTATATATGCGAATTTTCAAATGTGTTAGTACAAAAACGTAATTTGTTAACATAATGTTGTATGTGTCAATCAATGACACCGTAACTAATGCCGATAATAAAATGTTACTTTGAGTTTTCATTAACCATACATAGTATGGTTTGTGGGTTAATGTTTGTGGGGTCATTATTGTGAATTAATGACGCCATTCATATTTCATAAACAATAGGGATCGGGACATTAACAATGTCGATTTTTGTAGTTAGTTTTATTTCGATCCGAGAAAGCGATCGTGTGGTATAGAAACGTCTAGGAAGAAAAATCTCGTACATGCATAACTTCAGTAAATGTGTAACTTCTCATACACGTATACATATGTTTCTATCATATGGTTTCGAGAGTAGGAAATCTTAGCCTGGCAGTGGGGCACGTGTTGTTCCTAGTCAAAGCTAAAGAAAATAATATCAAAGTCTCGGCTCTTCTGTGTATTAGACTGTTCCAGAACTCATAAGTTAGAAGACTATCTTCTATCTAAGAAAGTTAAATAGAAGATAGTTAAGAGAGAGCCCAACAATGTGGTTTAGTTGCAAGGCGATTTCGCTTCTCCCCAATTATTATCACTAACCATGAGTTATAACTCCCTGGATAATAATTCTGAGGTCGAGCGTAGCCAGACCAAAGTAAGCTGGGTAGGATTCTTTTTGCACGAATGGTCGACAACGCGACCGTACATTGTAGCTAAAAATAAAAGTTTTAACGCGATTTTAAGTTTGCGCTACTTTAGGTAAGATTTACAGTCACGTAGACAAGTAGACATGCATTTCAAAAATGGTCAACTCCGCTAAAATTTAAAAATTTGTATTTTCCGCGAATGGCTCTTTGAGCGATTTGTTTATTATGAATATTGTAGCTAAAACGCCCAGTTTTAAGTAATTACAGAGGAAGACTCTAGTTAAAGGAGTAGTATAAAAGCAGAAACGTCTATTCATGATTTTCCTCGTACGTAAACTTTAATTATATTTACAAAGTTGGACGTCTACACTACTGGGTAAACGTGAAAGTGCGTTCTAGCGTCAAATATCAAAAAGTCTTTAAAGGTCGTCTTCGCGACTGGGCATCTCAGCTACATTTTTTGTAGCTTGTACAGTCGCGGAGACGACCTTTAGCGTAAACGACCAATCGCGTTAATATTCTTGCTTGATGTAGCTAGAATGTACTGTCGCGTTGCTGCACAGTAGCGTTAAACGCCTAGACTTCTTAAGTTGTAAGAAATCATAACATCTGAGGATGAGCGAAGCGAGTCCGTAGTCATAACAACCTAGAGTTTGGATCACTACGTTATTCTCAGGTCGAGCGTAGCGAGTCCAAAGTTGTGAGGAAAAGTATCTAGGTAGCCCATACGAGAATACAAATTAATCTATTTTTCAAAGATTATTAAACCGAGGTTACTTATCTGCCCAGCATTTGAAAAATCAAAACAATGATCAAATATATTATTGTACATTTTTTAAAGAATGAATCTTGGACGAAAATGAGATAAGGTTTAGTAACAGTATCCTTATTCAGAAAGTTAAGATATGTATATAAGGAAGCAAACCATGTTAACTAGGTGGCGGGAAACTACCGTGGAAAAGAGGGAAACTGCCATTTAGGGGCGAGAAACTACCATCGAGGGGCGGGAAAACAAGCATCCAGGAAAACAACCTCTTAGAAAATAAACTTAACAATTTCCTCTACATTTAATTTTCCTTTTTACCCGTTTAATTAATGTAAAAAGGTTTCGTTTTTCTGTGTGCGGCTCATGTTTGCGACTTGCAGTGTCTGTGTGTGTGGCTCTTGTCAGTTAGTAGCTACTATACATCTTTCGGTAGTGTGTGTGCGTTGCTCGTGTCTATGTGTAGAAGTGTTTGTTTCTCATATCTGTGTGTATGTACTTTACATCCTGTAGAAGTGACTGCGTGTACACCTCACGCTAACGTGTAGTGTGTACCTACTCTACATCCTTCGGTAGTGTGTGTGCGTTGCTCGTGTCTATGTGTAAAAGTGTTTGTTTCTCATATCTATGTGTATGTACTTTGCATCCTGTAGAAGTGTCTGCGTGTACACCTCACGCTAACGTTTAGTGTGTACCTACCCTACATCCTTCGGTAGTGTGTGTGCGTTGCTCGTGTCTATGTGTAAAAGTGTTTGTTTCTCATATCTATGTGTATGTACTTTGCATCCTGTAGAAGTGTCTGCGTGTACACCTCACGCTAACGTTTAGTGTGTACCTACCCTACATCCTTCGGTAGTGTTCATGTGTTGCTCGTGTCTATGTGTAGAAGGTTTTTTGCCTATTTTCAGTGTGTATAGCTCACGTCAGTGTATAGTCTGTAACTACTCTACATCCTGTTGCAATCTCTATGGCTGTGTGTTTACTTTGCATTCTGTATTAGTGTCTGAGTATATGGCTCATGTCAGTGTGTAGTGTGTAGTGTGCACCTTTCCTAAACCGTTTCGTAGTATCTATGCACCCATAATGTCTACGTGTAACAGTGTTAAAGTGTGAGCATCTCATGTCAGTGGTTAGCTTCTCTACCTCGGCTGTTTTAGTGTATCACTCATGACTCCTTGGAGCAGTATCTGTGTGTATGGCTTACTCTGTTTTTGTTTATGGTTCACACACAGTTTGTAGCTTTACTCAGTTTAGCGGTATTAGTGTTTAGCTCTTCACCATGTGGCGGCATTAGTGTGTAGCTCTTCACCGTGTAGCGGTATCAGTGTTAGGCTCTACACCGTGTGGCGGTATTATTGCGTAGCTCTACACCATGTAGCGGTATTAGTGTGTAACTACTGTTAATGTGAAGCAGTGTAACATTGCATCTGAGTAGTCCAGGTTTAAGCTTCAGTAATTTTCTTCCCCTAAAAACTCGTTACTGCTCTCGACCCGGCGCGGTGCAGAGAAACTTCTAAAAGCAAATGAAAGCATAGCTCCACTAAGCACAAGCATTTTTACTATTTTCTTTATTTCTTCTACTTTAGCAAAGTGAACATACAAAATTAGCTTTACTATACAATCTCTCAAAATTATTTAAGAGCAAATTACTTAACAATCTTACAATTAGTGATCCTCTATATCTTGAATAATCAAAGTTTAGTTGGATATTTAAATATTAGTTAGATGTGCTAGATTTAAATAAATAAAATAAAATAAAAATAGTTTATTCTGCTATAAAAGCAAAGATCCACACTTTTTTAATTAAAGACTATAATTCATAATAGCAAAGCTAAAATTCATAAATTCGAATGAGCAAAGCTCATGCTCGAGGATGGCTGGAGCGTTTGTATAGTATGTGTTTCTTTACAAAAAGATATTTAACCCTCTTAAAAAAATAAAAGAAAAAATAAAATAAACAGGAACTACATAAATAAATAAGAAGACTTTTAGGAAAGAATGCTTTCATTATCATCAGAGTTAAATATAGATTAAATATATTTTAGGGTTAAATAAATTAGAACTAAAAGTAGTTGTCTTCAGAATCAATGATATCACCGTGTTCATATATTTATATATCGCAGTAAAATAATCTAAAGTAAATATTTATTAATTAATATTATTAGGTATTAAATATAAATATTATTTATACATATATATAAATATTATATTAGTTATGTATTAAATATGTATTAATTAAATATATTAGGTATTAAAATTATAAATATTATTTATACATAATATTAAATATTTATAAAACAGATTAATTTCACAAAAGTCCTATATTTTTTAATATATGATAATTAACTAAGCTTTCGACTAAAAATTAGTCTCATCAGACTTGACAATATAAAATATAAAATAAAACATCAATTTTTACAATTTTACAAACTACTTTATATTGCACCTTGGTATGGTTTAAAAAACATAGCTTACCAAACCATACCAAGGTGCAATATAAAGTAGTTTGTAAAATTGTTTTTTTTTATTTTATAATTTATATGTTAAACTCTGATGATGACTAATTTTTAGTCGAAAGCTTAGTTAATTATTATATATTAAAAATATAGGACTTTTGTGTATTAATCTGTTTTTTTTTAAGTCTACAAAAAAGAAACTTTTTAATATATATTTATATTAGTTATGATATTAAAATATTTATTATATGATTTAAGGACTTTTGAACACTTTCCGTACTTCAAACAATAAAAACTATTTAATTAGTTGCTGGTTTTCTCGGTAATCAATACCAACAATAACCATTTTTCCTTTCAAAACTGTCAATAAGTAACCTTCTTCTGCATTTGTTAAAAAATTTGTTTTAGCTCATATTTCGGTTTTTTATAGGTTACACTTGGTTAAAATGATAATTCTTGGTGCGAAGTGTTTAGATTTAGTTACAATTTATGGATAGATATCTGAACTTAAAGAAAAGGAGAAAACAACTGTACTAGAATCAGACTAAAATCTGTGAGGGGCGGGAGAGCGAAAAAGACGCGGATTTAGTTCTAAATTGATGGTTATTAAAACATCAAAGGAGTAGAGTTAGTATTATTTCCTGAGCAAGAAAGGGCACTTCTTTCGATAGTTACTCCTTTTTAGGGGAGTACTATACTGCTTTTTTTATCTATGTGACCTTCTTCAGATTGTTATTCCCCTTAGACAGATCAGGTTACCCTTTGAAAAATCAGACTGGTTACTCCCCTTTGACAGATCAGACTGGTTACTCCCCTTTGACAGATCAGACTGGTTACTCCCCTTTGACAGATCAGACTGGTTACTCCCCTTTGACAGATCAGACTGGTTACTCCCCTTTGACAGATCAGACTGGTTACTCCCCTTTGACAGATCAGACTGGTTACTCCCCTTTGACAGATCAGACTGGTTACTCCCCTTACTTTTTTGATTTCATTACTAATCTTTATGTATTTTACCTTATTATACCGCTTACCCGGGGGATGTAGAAAAGCATTGGGGGAAAGACAATGATATGGCATCTTCACTGAGGGGAGTAACCATTTAAAGAAGGTCTCTGAGTAACCTTCTTCAGATGGTTACTCCCCATCCCGCTATGAAAGGAGTAACCTTTTTTAGATAGTTACTTCTGTACATCGCTATCTTATACTATATAACTTCATATTCTTTAGTTACATTTGTACCAAGTTATATATTTTTTCCATAATTACAATTATTTAATGACATTTGACCTTTTTATTTCATTTTAACAAATACCTTAAATCTATTAATATATTTAATCTATTAGTAAAATAATCACAGTTCATTTTTATTTGACCTTGCAAATCTCATTGTGTACGTTTTATCTCAAGTAAAACTGAATCTATATTGCTATTATAACTATACAAGTGTTTTCAAAGTAAGTAAAACATTAGAATGTCTTTACTCTCATGTTTCAGTAACTCTTTTATGTATTGTGTTTTTATCAAATTTGCTTCTCTGTTGTCTATGTATATCACTCTTAGATTTAGGTTTTACTGTTATATATTTTTACTTAAACTCTTTATATATTACTTACACATTATTTATTTATAATTACATATTACTTTATTATCAATTTAAGTATATTCCATATATATTATTTCAATTTTTAATAAATATTTACCTATTTATTTATTCTTCCTTTATCATATTTAATTTTATTTCTATACATTGTTTCCAATATTCCTTTTGTGTTACTTTTATAGAAAAGGCGCCCCTCATGTGTCCATGTATTTTCACATCCTGCCCTATTAGAGGTTGAATATCTCCAGTTCATTTATATTCAATTCATTATATTCAATACTTAGTCTATACTGCCACCACATGGGTACTTATATAGAAAAAGGACCGCTGTTAGAGGATTCCTTTCTTATAAAGTTCCCCTTTTCTTTGTTTTTAATATACATTTTTTGCCCTTTCTTTTTCTTACTTTGTTATAAGGGAGTAATAATCTACATCAAATTCTTGTAATCATCTGGGGAGTAACTATCTAAAGAAGTACCCATAAAATTGGTTGTCAAGGGGATTATCAGACTTAAATGATGGTTATCGAGGCGTGGCTAAGGGATCTATGAATTTAAGTCCTGAGACGAAACCGAGATTATAAATTATTGCTTTGGGATTTATGCCATTTTACTCTCGTGGCGAGTACAAGAGTTTTACCTTCAGAATAGAAAAAACAAAACAAAAATGTTTGGTATCTGTAGAAAAACTTTATTTAAAATTAACGGAACCCTCACTATTTGTAAGTCCATCTTTTTTACACTTTCTTCTATTTATTTTTTTCACGACACATTTGAATAGCGTAAATAAATTGTTTATTTATTTGACAAAGGAACAAATTAATTTAATTAAAACGCTTTACAAAAAATTACTTAAAAACAAACGTTACTTCAACAAATTAAAACAAAAATAAATACAAACAGCTGATTGGAGAATCATTTGAAAAATTAAAGATAGCAACCAAACTTCGTAAAAATCAAAATTTTCGTAAAATCTGATTAAATAAAGAATTTGTATTTAAAGAAAATCGGCTGGAATGAGGCAAGAAGGAGTTATTTTATAATTCCCTTCTATAACTCCCTGTAGCTGGTCTGGCTGTTAAATGACTGTAAAACCAGGGTGTAAACCTTAGTTTTTCTTCCTCTTTAGTATGGTTGGAGGTAAAAATACATTATTCACCCGAGAAATCAAGCTCCGATGTGTTTAGTGAAAGAGTTTTGTGGTTTATGATTGATTTATTTACACCTGTTTGCATAAAGGTTAGACTAAAGGACTGCAGTAAAAGGTTAAGAGAGGTGGTATATAGAGGGTTAGGTGATACGGGTTAGACAGAGTCATGCTGCGGGTAAGGTAGAGGTAGGATAGAGAAGGGGAAGACAGGTAGTTAGAAGATTGCCCAGACGAGCAAGTGAAATTCAATTGAACTAAGAGAGGTCACTTTATTCGATTCCTATCTTCAAGAGTTCTAACTAAATACCAACCGTTCCACCAACAATATCTTCACTTGTTTTCAAGGTGAATTGGTAGCACTGTTGATAATTCGAATTTTGAAACATAACACTCTTAAACAATAGATGCATAGCAGGGCGAAATATTACAGAGCTCATCTGTTAAAAGCTTTCTTCCCATCTCCTAACTGATTCTTAACCAAGTCGACTTATATATTTCATTAATTAATTTCATCTAACGCATTTAGATTCATAACAGATGGAAAAAGTAAAAGTTTTTAGGTGGTGGCTTCGGCGCACAAATTATGATTAAGCTTAGAGTGTTGAGCATTCTACAACCTTAAGATATCACGATGTAGTGGGGGTGGTTTTAGCTGCTCATTTGGGTCCTGCAATTTTATGCAAGAAATTGGTTGAAAAGGTAGAATATTAGCTAAAGATTCGATAACCATATCAATATTGTTTATGGATTTTCGTCAAAACTATTGTTAGCGCCCCTTAAATACATAAAGACTTTTTTAAACCACCAATAACCTAAATAAAATTTATTCTACAACAAAAAAACAAAGACCTCAATGTACTTAAAATATTTCAAACATCATATTGATCATCTTTAGAATAAGTATAGAACTGTTAAGGGTGGGTGGAACGCGAACTTAAAATGCTATCCACGTCTCCCGTACGTAATTTTTAAGATAGAGACGTAATTTTTTTTTAATTAAAACTATTAAAATGCCAAAGGGTACCTAGTTTTATTTTTTTGAATTTTTTTTAATCAAGCGTGTACGCGCTGGTTAAAATCAAAATTTTCATTTTAAACTTCAAATTTTAAAAATGTAATTACTAGGCCCCCTTCATCATGTGACTTAGAACTCAAAACCAAAATTTCAATAAAAAATTTAATTTTCAAGGCGTACTAAGCTGGCGAAAATAACGCGTAAAATGGGATTTTAGTTCCAGGCGTTATCCGATAGATGTCAGTCATCAGGTTTTTTAAGGTATACTCGAACTTACTGTACACGTCAGAAGCAGGAGTAGGCGGAGCTACCTTCGCCCCTTTTCAGTCGGCTAGGTCTTTCCTTTTGTTAAACCATAACTTAAATATTATTATATATGTCAATCATTATAGTTAAAAAATCATATGACACATATGTTATTCATAATTTACAAATGAAGACAACAATTATTTTATTTATAGTGTTTAAAATGCTTCAATAAGTTTAGTGGTAAATATAGTTCGGATTGTAAAAGGTCACTATTAACTATTCGTCCTATACATACATTAACAAGGATTACAATTAACAAACAATATATGTCAATCAAATGAATCAAAATATACTTTCTGACACTAGTAGTCTTTAACACTAAATTGAAATAGTTTTTATTAGTTTTTTTAAAATCAGTATTTGCGAATCATTTAATCGTATGGAAGCATAAATTAAAAAAGATTAGATTACTTTTAATAAAATGAATAACTTTTAGTAATCAAATAAAAGTTTGTATAAATATAAATATTTTGAATTAGCTATTTCTTATAATTTTCTTACGTAATTCCATTTCATAGCAACCAAAGCTATAGCATAGTTCACTATGTTTTTTTAGTCTTATTAGAGATTGTCATAAATTAATATTACGTGTAATTAGTGTCTAATTGTATATTTGGTGCAAAAAAATGATCAAATGTAACTAGTAATGGGTTATATTAGGAACTCACGTTGTGGAATACATAAATAATTAATCAATGACATGCTCGCAAGTTTGCTATTTAGAAACGCAGCAGCGTTCCGCCCGCCAAGTCAAGAAGAAAAGTAAAAATACCCCGCTTAGTCAAAAACCACTTAAGCTGCCAGTGTTAATAATATACTGTACGCACAAAGTAGGGTTTTGTAGCGTAAAAACGGCTATAGTACATAAATAATATAATAATATCTTTAAGGGCGTGCCTTGTAGATCAAAAATAAAAAAAAATCATCCAAATCGGTTTGAAAATTATATTTTGCAACCTCCCTTCCTGCACTTTTTGTACGCACCTACAGCCTAAACTACTGACGGATTTTGACATATGAGCACTTTTTGGATTCGTCTTATTCTCGTGTGCATTCTACCTAAAATCTTAAATTCGACATTCCTAAGCTGTACGCGGAGCGAAAACTAGCTAGCGAACGATAGTTTTATATGTTTATGCCCCTACAGCCTAAACTACTGAACGGATTTGATGTGTTAAAGACTTTTTAGATTTCTCTTATGCTCGTGTGTATCCTACCTCATTCAAATCTAAATTCGATGTTTTTACGCTTAACGCGGAGCGAAAAGCTAGCCTGCAGCCAAGAGTACTGAAACATTTTGATACGTGGTGACTTTTTGAATTTGTCTTACGCTGATAAAATCTCAAATTTAACATTCCTGTGCTAAACACGGAGCTAGAACTTACAGCTAGCGATCGCTACTTTTATTTAAATAAAATAAATAATAATAATAATAATTTGTAATTATTATTGGAAAATAAAATATTTATTTATTTATTTAAACACGGAGCTAGAAACTTAGCTAGCGATCGCTACTTTTATTTAAATTGACCCATCTGCACTCTTTACTAATAAATGGATTTTGGTGTTTGAGGACTTTTGAATTTTTTTATGCCTTTTTAACATTCTTATATCAATAAATCCCAAATTAATCAATCCTACGTTGTACGCGCCGCAGAAAACAAAGCTTGAGAGTGGTATATACATATATACATTGACACACTTTACAGCTTTATTTACTACACATATTATGTTTACGTCTGTTTTTACATAAAACAGGAGTCGTACAAAAAGTCATTAAATCTTACCAAAGACCACTTATGTAGGAAATTCTCCCCTCCAAGTCTTTGGTCCAAAAAAGTAGGGAAATCAACTTTTCTGTCCCGCCAAGTCATGTCCGTATTAGGTGGAGAAAGTCATAGGCGTTTCAAAGTGAAGTTGCTAGAATGGCAATAGTTAAGGGCCCTATTTACTTTGAGAGGCAATCATCAGCTTCTTCTCCTTCAATCATCACCTTTAGAGGTAGTATAGGGTATAGTGCCTGATTACATTTATTCATTCATTTCTTTTGTATACGCCTGGATCAATGCATGTTAGTAATACTGCTGCAATTATGACAACTGCTAAAATCTGTTATGATTAATCTCCATGAACACCTGAATTGTTTGATATTTCACTCGTTCACACAGCTGGTTTGCCGCCAAGGAGAAGAAGCGGGTGATTGCCTCTTAATTTAAACAGGGCCCTTAACTATTGTCAACCCAGCAGCTTTACTTTGAAACGCCTATGAGAGTCTCCACCCAATCTGTATTGGGTGGAGACTCATGACTTGGTGCATGGGACAGAAAAGGTGATTTCCCTACTTTTTTGAACCAAAGACTTGGCGGGGAATATTTTACCATATAAATGATTTTTGGAAGATAAGTATATACAAGAGCGTATAAAAAGAGACTCGCTTCGCAGATAACTAGGCTCATATCAAGAGGCAACATATTAAATTCATTAAAAAGGGCTCGCTTCGCTTGTAAGAATGCAAAAGCTATATATAAAAAGAGGTTCTCTAAGCTCGCAAAACAGTGAAGTGTAAAATTAGGTACACTAAAAAAGGCTCATTTCGCTCGCTAGTTCGCTATAAATATATTCGTGAGAGTATAAAACATGACTCGCTACGCTCACTAAATTGCTATAAATATATTTGAAAGTATATAAAAAACGCTCACTGCGCATTCGCAAGATTGCTTCATTATAATATTAGATAAAAAAAGGCTACTGTTCGCTTCACTCCCTTGATTCATTATATTCATGAGTAATATAGCAATAGTAGGCAGTCTACCTTCACTAAAATATGTAGTATATTTATTGCAACCTAAACTAATGCATAGTTTACTATATTTATCTCATTTGATACTACCGAGTTTTGCAAAACATGAATAGTTGACACAATATAATTGTGCGAGAGACACCTAGGAAATGTAACAAGCAAAATGCAATGCTACATCTGGGAACTGTTCCATCATTCGACATTTGTCATCATTGATGGCTCGACATAATGTCATGTCCCACTCTGTTTCGTTACGTCTAACTCATCAGGGCGCCGACAGAGCCTTGTTACATTTCCTAGGTGTCTCTCGCACAATTATATTGTGTCAACTATTCATGTTTTGCAAAACTCGGTAGTATCAAATGATATATGTTTTGCTTGCCATGCATGATGGCGGTAAGAGAGCACCGCTCGTCTCTGGTAAGTACTTCACATTATATTCTTCGGAATTAATTGAAGGTCAGAGTGAGTTCAGGCTCTGTCGGCGCCCTGATGAGTTAGACGTAACGAAACAGAGTGGGACATGACATTATGTCGAGCCATCAATGATGACAAATGTCGAATGATGGAACAGTTCCCAGATGTAGCATTGCATTTTGCTTGTTACATTTCCTAGGTGTCTCTCGCACAATTATATTGAGTTTACTATATTCTTCAGTCCTACAATAGAATATCACGAATAAACATTACGTATAGTGACAATACTTGTATTTAGGACTAGTGTAGTTTACAAATTCACGAAATATAAATATATATTCATTCCAATCTGATATATAGATATTCATTGCAATTTGATACACCACATTTTGTTTAAAAAAAAAATATTTTTTGCGCGTGCGTATGTGCAATTTGGAAAATGCTATAATTAACTGTTGACATTTTTTATCCGAAGAATTTCAATGGCCCGTATAGGGCTTTTATTAAGCATTTTTTCATATTTTTAGGGCTCCTCCTTATGGGTTAGTTGGAGGGAGGGGGGACAATTTTTTGGTTGTTTTTGCATTTTGAAAAAACGATGCATATTACACATTTTTAGTGTGTAAATATGTGTATTTTTACACTCTATTTGTGTGTAACCAGTATTTAAATGCATATTAGTGTTCTACCCATCAATACCTACAATAGGATACCCCACATGATTTTTAAACAATATTTATTTTTTGCGAATGTGAGCATTCGCTTATAAATCGAAAAATGCGCATGCCAGATTGTTGGCTCTATTTTTCCTGTTGTTGGATAAAATAGATGTATACCAAATTTCAACTTTCTAGCTATTGAGTTCCCGAGATGAGAAATCGGACAGACAGACGCTCGACAGAAAGTATAAGGGTTTCGAAGATTATCTTCGAAATCCTAACAACAAGCTTTATTTTAAAAAAAACATTTTACTAGAATAACTGTGTACATATACTAATAAGTGAACGAATTTTTAGTTCGTATCAATACAATAAGTACAGTATTATACGTGTTAGTAAGAAAATAGTCTCATCTCGAGACAAACAAGATAAGTCTAATATAAATCGTGTAAGGCGGTGGCGTAGAGTGGGAGAAGGCTGCTTCACACACCCCCAACTAAGGAACGCCCCCTCTTTATACTACAGAGTAGTTTTCTCTTCTAGCGCATTCTAGTGGATAAAAGCGGAACCCAGGTCAGGTCCCCGACGCTGAGTTCCTTTTCCAATCCCACCCCACCTTAAAGTAAAACTCTCTTTTATTGTTAGTATGATTTATATTTTTCTTTATATCTAGTTTTCGTTCTCTCAGTTACTTGTTGTTTCTGATTTGTATGTTTTAGTTATTCTGAAGATGACCAAAATGTTAATTGAAATATATTAAGTACAGAGTAAAGCCTTTGTTTTTTCTAGTGAAATAAAAGCTGAGTTAAGTTAGTACTGGTTTAAAAATGAAATTCAACAAAATGTCTAGTGACAATAAGAATGTCATAGATAAACTTTGCATATTAACTAATACCCATATTAATATCCACCTAACGTATCGTTACAAGTGAACTGAAGTCCCCTTTCATTGGTTTTTCCAGTATATTATAAGATTTCCTCCCGACCTATACCTAGAGGTCATCTAATATTTATTTCAATTTCAAAGACGTTTTAAGTCTTTATGGGCATATCAAACCCCTATACTAAACGTTTAGTAAAGTTAAAGTTAGTGTACTAAAGGTATACTGAAAGTTTAGTTAACTTAAAGTTAGTATGCTAAAAGTTTAGTAAAGTTAAAGTTAGTGTACTAAAGGTATACTGAAAGTTTAGTTAACTTAAAGTTAGTATGCTAAAAGTTTAGTAAAGTTAAAGTTAGTGTACTAAAGGTATACTGAAAGTTTAGTTAACTAAAGTTAGTATGCTAAAAGTTTAGTAAAGTTAAAGTTAGTGTACTAAAGGTATACTGAAAGTTTAGTTAACTTAAAGTTAGTATGCTAAAAGTTTAGTAAAGTTAAAGTTAGTATACTAAAAGTTTAGTAAAGTTAAAGATAGTATACTAAAGGTATAGTAAAAGTTTAGTAAAGTTAAAGTTAGTATAACAAAGGTATACTAAACGTTTCGTATTCCCTTAACTGTTATGAGATTCTGTACGTTTTAAAAAAATGTTTAAAATCGAAAAAGAGTATCCCTTTGGCACAAGTGTATCCCTTTGGCACAAGTGTATCCCTTTGGCAAAAGTGTATCCCTTTGGCACAAGTGTATCCCTTTGCCACAAGTGTATCCCTTTGGCACAATTGTATCCTTTTGGCACAAGTGTATCCCTTTGGCACAAGTGTATCCCTTTGGCACAAGAGTGTCCCTTTTTATGTAAAATAAATATAAAACGTTTCATTATAATGCGACTAGTTCAGAACTAATTTAAGGAAGCATCGAGCTATACCTAGATGGGTGACTACGCTGAATAAAACGAACCTGTCTGAGGACGAGCAAAGCGAGACCGAAACAAGCGAGGCTGAAGTAAAAAGGATAAGCGTAGCGAATCCGATGTGATGAGGAAAAGTTCCGACAAAAAATGGGTACCCTGTACCCGATTTTCTTTATCTAAGCTATTCCATTACCACGTTGATGAAAGATAATATTTTTATAAAGATATTAATTTCTCTAAAATTTCGAAAGTATAAATTATTAAACATTTGAAAATAAGTTTTTGGTATCAAATAAATCGAGGTATATGAAACTAATTAATTTCATTGATTTGAATTGAAACTTTAGTAGGATATAGGAACATGTCTTCATTTGACTGCTCGTAGAAAAGGTTTATGGATGACCCCGTGGTTGGACCTCTCGTGCCACATTGTGGTTGAAACCTTTCAGCTGTGGGCATCCTCTGCAAACACTCTCTCACCATTAATTTTTAATATGCTTTTCAAAAACTAACATCAATAAGTTGGGGAATATGACTTTTGAGGAAATTAATTTCAAAGTTTCTATCTATAATGAGAAATCAGGTTATCTAGACTTAGGTATTCCTGGAGTATAAAAGAGATAGATGTGCACACCATCGCACATCATCTTTACTCTCTGATGAGTATAGGCTTTATAGTATTAGGCTTTTCTCTTGTGCTAATCTAGCACAAGAGAAATCAGGTTATCTAGACCTAGGTATGTGCACACCGGCGCACGTTGCAATGAAGCCTATCTTTACTCTGATGAGTATAGATAGGCTTTTCTCTTGTGCTAATCTAGCACAAGAGAATCAGGTTATCTAGCCTAGGTATGTGCACACCATCGTACGTTGCGATGACATAGTACATAACATGCCATAAAAAAACTCAAAACATAGTACTTGATGAGACTGCATTAAAATAACAAATTGGTACTGAATATTGACTCACCATAGAATGGTTAAATAAATTAAATTGAATTAGGTATGCCTTTCATTATGTACATAAAAATGAAGATAGGGGTGTCTGAAGTCTGACAATAAGCCCAGGTCTCATATGGAGACATTTTGATTGTAGATATATTAAATAAGATCTAGATCTGAGATATGCTCTAGTACGTAATATAAATGAACTACTATCCCTGGCTGATGAGCTGAAGAGAAGAGTGATACCTGTAGGTTAACCGGCGTGTAGGCTAGAATAGCTAGTGCTCAAGTTAAACGAGTCACCAGCACACAAGTCATCATTGCGACGACGCAGTAGTTTAGAAGACAAAAAAATAATGTCTAATGCCCTCATTTGATGGAGTACTGCATAAATACGGCTGTACTTACAAGGTGAGATCACCATACAATAAGGTGCCTCAAATAAAGTGGCCCTGTCCAAAGCAGCCCATTCTGGATACCGAAATCCTACTCCGAATAGGTCAGTACGACTTACACACTCGTAAATAATCGTCTGAGACTCACTAACTGCACAATGATAAAAAGTAAAAACTACATTTTTAAAAAAAAAAAATTTAGCCACAGGCAACCAGCGCTTGATGTTTACCATAAAATTATAACCTGTAAAAAACAACAAGTGAAAATTGTAAAGGATGACAAGATCTAAACATAGATCTACACAATCAAGCGTATTCTGAATGAGAAAGAGTTAAAGCGGTTGCCTACCTTACTTAAACTGACCATTAAGCGGTTTCTAATAGGGATTAAAACAACACGGACTAGAGCTTTAAATTGTACAAATTACAAACTATTAATAAGAACAGTTATGACAGGACTATTCATAAAAAATAAATAAATTTCTATTTTTTTTAAAATAATATCGATAAATAAATGAATTCCATAATTCCAACTGACCAATAGAAAGTTACAATAATGAACTACTACTTATCTAAAATATCTTTTATTTCTTTTTGAGGGTTAGAAGAACTGAAAAACCTTCATACCGAACTCGGCCAATACTTAAAGAAAAAGTGTGAAGTCCTAAATAAGGGCTGTCAAATAGAATCAATAAGCATTGAGGCGAGATGGTATCTACTCTGAAGATAGCATCAGTGGTTTATAAATCCATGAGTCAATAGCAATTGCCGAGAGAGTTTATGTCACCAAGGGAGGGGGATTCTAGAGGCCCTTGTTTCCAAATATAGTCTCATCCGGGGGGGGGGGGGGAGGGTTCTAGATGCCCTTGTTTCCAAATATACTCTCACCCGTCTTTACTTTACAACCTGAGATATTTACTAAGAGCCGGGAAAAGTGTCGGCTTTCACACCATTAAATTTTCAAGGTTTTCCCGCAGTCTTGAATCCTTACAGAGTTTATATTTTATTAAAACTCCTTATTGGATAAATCGTATCCAATAGGGATGAAAGTTTTTCTTATTTTTCTTCGGTCTGCTCTTAAAAAACGAACCATGTCAATACTTTGTACACCTTTACTTAGTAGACTCCCCGCATTCTATAACCGTCACAAATCAAGTTGACTATTTTCCCTTTTTGACGCCACTTTTTTCAAGACTTATTAGATCATTACTGGATGGTTATTTTTATTTCGGTCGACAGAACATTTTAAAAATTTATTCAGTGTTGCTTCACTTGAAACTAAATTTCCTCACTTATTTACAACCTTATAAATATAAAATCAGGTACAGAGTACCTCGGTGCTTTTCCTCATCATACGGATTCGCTACGCTCATCTTCCTTGCTTCGGACTCGCTTCGCTCAACCTCAGAATATAAAATTCGCCAAATTTATACTGCAACATTACTTCGGGCTCGCTTCGCTCGTCCTCAGATAGTAAATGAATTCAATTCAATTCAAAAATAACTTTATTTTCCACATTTTGAGTGACATAAAGTTTAGAGTTACATAGAAAAACAGAAATTATACAAAAATAAATAACATTGCTTTAAATGAGATATATAAACTGAAAAAATAATGTCATATTAAAGAAAAGAGTTATCTAACATAAAGAATAGAAAACTTCGAGACAATAATAAAGTAAATAATGAGCATTATTAATCGGAAAAACAAGAAAAAGCAAAAAATTAAAAAGTATAATATTGAACTATCTTTTCAATCAATATAATAAATGTGAGATCAAAGAACTACTATTGAATAAAATAATGAGTTGAAGAGTCTACTCCTTTAAAAGCTGAGCTCTTAATTTTAGCGATTTAAGCATGCAATTATATATACTTAATCCTTGTTTTTTAAAATGAATACAGAGAACTGAGGCTAACGCTGTTACATTGTTCGTTAGGTCAGTTAAAGACTCCAGGTCTAAATAATAATCTCTAAAAGCTAAATATATAGGTCATGTAAACATAGTGTGGTAAAGATTGCACAGGGTGCACATTTTATCCGTGTTGATCTTATACATGATGCCTTTAAACGTTATTTTAATTCTGTTATATCCTGAAGTCCTTAACTGAGCTATTATTTTTTTTACTCCATACGGAATATCACAATAAAGGTAATCTTCGTCACAGTTGCTTATCATGTTTAAGGTTTAAAAAAAAAAAAAAAAGTCAACATGCCAGATGCATTCAATATCACTACAAGATTGGGTTAAGCGACTCCCCAGCATGCCACTCCTGCCCGACAATAGACGAAACAGTAGAACACATCCTACTAGACTGCACAAAATACAAGACAGAACGGACAAAATTATATCAAGATGTCAAACTTCAAGATATTCAAGACAATACTGAAAAAATCAAGACTCTGCTCTTCTCAAAATTAAAAAATATAATAAATACACTCAAATTCGTAAATAAAATTAACTATTCCCCTTAGCCTCAAAAAAAATCTAGAGACCAAACCTTAACAGTTAAACCCCCCAAACGTAAAAAAAAATAATAACATAACCTTTACACCCAGGACCCGCGTGTCCGATCAACCTAATTGAGGTTTTTCTGTGGTTTCCCTCAATTTTACAGGCGAATGCCAGGTTAAATCATTAAAAGTCAGTCCACAGACTGCATAGGCAACCTTTTTGAAACTCCTGCAAACTACCTATACAATATAATCCTATTCAAAACACCACCAAATACCTTTTGACAATCCCCCAAAAAAATAAATAAATAAAAAAAATAAAATACCCAAACCAAGAAATATAAATTATCCTTGACCCAAACAAACCCCTCACACCTCAAAATAATCAAAATTTATACCACAAAAATAACAAATAAATAATAAAAATAAAGAGCACAAATTACCCTAATCAATAATATAATATGCTTACACAAAATACTCCGGTATACACAAAATAAATATTGTATTACTTTTGCCAATAAAGAACTTGTTTAAAAAAAAAAAAAAAAAAGATTTTATAAAATGGATTAAATGAGGAGTTGGCTATTTTTTGCTGATCTATTTTCTGTAGATGGACTTGGTATTTAGTGAGAATTCTCTCTATGGCGATATTATCTATATAATGAGATAAAGTGGTGTCTGAATTAATATCTAAACAGTTTAAAATAGATTTCAGCCTCAGATAGTAAATGCATCCGCTTCATTCTCAGCTGTCTCCCATACAGCACTGGCCACGCTCAATGCTGCTTAATTTTTATGATCCAACAAAAATCATGAATATGCTTGTCGTATTGAAACGAAACTTAGTGTACTTATTTAATAAGTAAAGGTATACACTTTTACTAAATTTCAACTCAATTGAATCATTTTCAATTAAATTTCAGTAAAACACATTAAATAATTAGAATACACCTAACAATACATGCCGTAATTTATTTTATAATAAACTCTTATCAATTGTAATTGGTTTTTATGATGAGCACTCCTTTGCAATTTGATTTAAAACGTTGTATTTCAGCAATATCTTTAATGTCTTGTGGTAGAGAGTTGTACCATATTACACCAGAGTAATCTGAACTAAATTTATATTTTGTAGTTTTATGTTGGTTGATACTTAGGGATTTTTTCTGGTATTATAATTGTTGACACAATAATTGTGGGAGAGACACCTAGGTAATGTAATAAGCAATATGCAATGCTACATCTGGGAACTGTTCCATCATTCGACATTCGTCATCATTGATGGCTCGACATAATGTCATGTCCCACTCTGTTTCGTTACGTCTAACTCATCAGAGCGCCGACAGAGCCTAAACTCACTCTGACCTTCAATTAATTCCGAAGAATATAACATGAAGCATTTACCTGCACAATTATATAGTGTCAACTATTCATGTTTTGCAAAACTCGGTAGTATCAAATGATACGTTTTTCAAACCTCATTTGTTTTTGGTAACATAATTAACTATAAATTTTAATAACATTTATGTAATCTCATAATTGTATTACTTAAAGAACTGTGTCAAGTATTGTGTAACATGGCCACTTTATATTACGCATTGTCATAATTATGCAGCGTCATAATTAACTCATGTCAGGCTAGAATGTAAAATTTAGCTCAGTGTATGTCTGTGTATAGTGTGTTTATTTCCTTCGTGTCCGTCGTGTGTAGCAAAATATTCATGTTATTTGTGTGTGTGTGGTTGTGTCTGTGTGCATACGTATAAAGTAAATATGTTAATATTGTTTAGTGAAGTACTACAATTGCATGGTGTGGTTAACACGTGCTCGAAATATTTTCACATCTTACCCTGATATAAGGGTTGTTATTAAAATTAAAGTGGTTATATTGTACCGCTTTCGCCATTTAAAATAGGAGAAAACCCCCAACTAATGAACCAAGGTTCCAGAGGTAAGGTCCGGTAACAATCTTCAAGAACTGCCTGACTAAAATGCTGGTGGTCATGTGGTCGATCCAAACCCAATTAATTTTAATATAGACAAAGATACAAATAGCTAGAACTACCAAAGATAATAATTAAATTACAAATAATTTACTCAAAATCAGTTATAATTATTCTCAAAAAAAAAAATAATTCACACTTACGGAAGAAGATGTTGGCGGTACTGAGGTTGCCTGAGAGAGAGCCTCGGACCGCTCTGTTGCCAACATACCAAAGAAACAAACTTTTCCCTAAGACCTAAAAAGCGAGCAACTGCGAGCCCTAAAAACGTATCGGAACGCCCACAAAATAACAATGTGACCAAATTGACCAAATCTCCACAATATTTACCGCATGTTGTAAAAATAATTGAAGAATCAGCTACTGCCTATATATGAATATCCTTGGACCGGTTTCGTCTTAACGCCATTATCGGCAAGTGTAGCAATACTAAACTGTTAACTTCATTAGTTGTGAGCTCGAGTGTTACCCCGCCTGCTGATGATGGCGATAAGCCAAAACCGGTTCAGGGATATTTATATCCAACAGCAAGTATCAACGGTAGCTCATTTTTCAAGTTATAATTAGTTATAATCTTTTAAGTGACTGTTTACATTGTATTGATATTTGCTTCAGTTTAATACTTAATACGATGTCCAGTTTATCCCATTGATTAATTAATGTAAAACCTTTTGAATTATCTTAGTCTTGCTTTCTTTAACAATTTTTAGAGACACAATTTCACTCAAAACTCAGTAGATAAAAAAGTAGCGAACTCTGTACATCGCCTCCTACCGACGATACATGATACAAGATAAGTGGTATAAACATTGCTCTGTCAAATAACTTATTCTGCAAATACGAGATACGTGGTATAAACATTGCTCTGTCAAATAACTTATTCTACAAATACAAGATACCTGGCATATACATTGCTCTGTCAAATAACTTATTCTGCAAATACGAGATACGTGGTATAAACATTCCTCCGTCAAATAATTTATTCCACAAATGTTTTTCGGTGATGTACGATGTATAGATATCATTTCTTACATAATTTCTAGTGAGATTTTAGTGGAGTTGTCCCTTTAAGATATGTTAAAAGAAGCACAAGACAAAGGTTACTCGCAAAGTTTTACAGTAATTAACCAATGGGATCTACTGGATACCGTATTGAGTTTATGACCTTTGCGTCTGAAACACAAGCACTCGCTGTACATATGAACATAATGACGTCAGTAAATAATACATTTAGACATGGATTTCGTTGAGTCTTCTTGAACAACTTATAGGAGAAAAGAAAAAGGATTATTCCTGACTTTCCTTCGTTTTTCCTATAAGTTTTTAAACACTAAGATATTGCTTTGAGAAATTCTTCACTACTACACACAAACTCTCACACAAACCACCTCACTATGTGTTGAACACACGCACACACACGCTGATTGACATACTATATAGAGGGCTATATATAGCGGGTCCAGAATTATAAACAAGGGCTCTTTTTTTCTCTCTAAAGTAGTTATTTTGTTGGTATACCTGTGTCTTTACGAGACACACATCTCTTGAGACATGAGTTATCCTCCCGGATAACTAGGCCTAATTTCAACCAGCTTTTTCTAACAAGCATCTAATTGTAACTAGGTCGTACTTTTTACCCGCAATAAGACCTCTCGATTTCTCAAACCTTTATTTAATTAATGAAATATACTATAACAAGTTTAGAACCTGAGGACTATTAGCCTGATGGGATTGCCTTCAGTTCCTGCGTAGACCTCAGGGGGAGTATAAAGCCTAAAACGTGTCGCCACCGATTTCAAGGAAAATAGATGGGCAAGATACAACATTTCCTTTATAGAGTTTAAAAGTATTAGAGATGTATAAAGTGAAAAGTATAAAGTACACTTTTTAATTAGGAAAAGTAATAATGAAGACAGCAGTCCGAGTTTTGTTAGATTAATTTATTTCATCGGAGCTTTCGCACAAGCGATATTAAGATTTCTCACAGTCCATTAAACTTAATTCTTAAATATAAAGCACAAAGTATAAAGATGGTGGGTTTTCACTTTTAATTTGTTACACACTTAATGTCAATAGACTTTAATTCTATTATTTTTTTATTTTCTTAGGATTTATAACTTAATAATCTCAAACAAGGTAAGAATCAAGATGTTAGAAATTTATAAGGGGATTCAATTCGATGTAAACAAACCAAACGCATTAGGAGGTTGAAACCTGACTTTTTTATGAATGACGTGTGACGTCATAGCAGGAATCAGTATAGGCGGTCAACATTGAAAATTTACAATTAATTCCTGCAATGACGTCAATTCCGGACTATAACCTAACATGTTAAAAAAAATGATTTCATTCATAAAAACCCCTCCGGTTGAATCACCTTCTAAATTCTATCAGCTCGGGTAAGAATAACATCAAATCTGTACAATTAACCACTACACAATAAGAAAGAACTGAAATTTTACTAAACATGTGTATAACCTGACGATAGGAAGGATGTAGTAGTGCTACGAGTGCCCGAGGACGTAGTGGGGGGCGACACTTTTTTACATTGGGAAGGCTGGTATGTTCCTTCCCGTTTATATAAGTTCCTTGGCATAGACGAACTTAGAGAAGAGCTGTTTGTACAAACGACTTAAAGTCACAAAACTTCTAATAGAGGAGAGCTTACAAGGCTAATCCCATAACCTATAAATAATAATCCCACACCTCATCCCGCCTTTTATCATATTAACATATGCCTACTTTTTCTCTGATAAGATTAAAATATATGACTTACTAGGGGACTTGTTATTATTATTTTTTATTGGGGTTGGAGTCGAGGATAGACCCAATTTGCAATACGACTGAAAGTCTATTGTACAATACCCTTGTATGGAGATGTTTTCAGAGGTGACAGTGACCAGTCAGTAGTCCAGGTACTGTTATAAGGTCCCTTCTGCTTAAACCAGGGGACTTAGTCAATCCAAATCGTTTTAGAAAATCAGTCTTAACCAATTATCGGGACCAACAACCGATATACAAGGGACCCAATGCCTGCAGAGCAGCCAACGATTTTCCTTTGAAATCCGCTCATTGGAAAATTAATTCTACTATTTTTATTTAGTTCTAGGGTTTTTCAAGATATATGTTACTTATGTAATATATGTAATTTGTATTTTCAAGTAAATTATCTTAAAATGAAATAAAATAAAATAACAACAGACGAACAATACCAATTCAAGTATTACATATATCAATAAAGTTATCGATAGATTAAAATGCTTCAACCAGCTAACAAATCTTTATTATTTTACTAGACTTAAAAATAATAAATCTCAACATGATGACTCATAAGACTTAAGTAGTTGTCCAGGCTGATAGCCTAGACTCTGGAGCGATTTAAAGTTTTATGTAATCTACAATCAGGAAATACAATTTTATTGTTTCTAGTGTTATAGTTATGGCTATATTTTTTTTCGCTTAGCGAATTTCCTTTGAAAAAAATAGGGGATAGACATCATGGACGTGGTCGAATCTCAAACCTTGACATCCGTTTTAAATGTCCCTGATCAAGAAAAAAATACTTTAAGCAAAACGGTTATAAATATTTGTTTGTTTGCAAATGTGTTTATTGGGAAATCTTTGATAAATTGAGAAAATTTTGCTACGAACATGCTACGAAAATCAACCTTGAGGATGACACGAACCCTACTGAACAGAGGGATGACTTTCTAGCTTTAACAGGTTGTTGTAAAGTCATTAACCCGGTTTGCTGAATCAGTAAATTTTCAAAAAATCTTTAAACCTCAAGTTTCTTATTTTCCTGCGAAAAATTCAACATTGGTCTTCATTTATGTATTTTTGGGGCCCTGAATGGAATGAATTCGGCCCCAAGCCTGTATATTAAATGAAAATGGTCCGAAGTCGATACGAGCACTTAAAGCCAGGGTACCTGGGTTCTTTTTTACATTATATAAGTTTATTAACTATAAAATAATTCTAGCGAGGTAGTTCGCATGCCGCGCAAATCCTTTCCGTGCTCCACAATCTGTTTCTTGCTTAAGGTTCCAGTTTATGCTTAATAACTCAAATATCAAGGAATACCAGTAACTCATTTTTTTCTGTATTCTTCAAAGGAATACAGGGGTAAGAAGGGGTAAGATGGGAGGGAGCCGGAAGGCTCAAGATAAGACCTAGCCTGAAGTAATGTGAATAACGGTTCCAGGCTAGGTTTAAGGGGTTTCGCGGAGTGAGTTTTAGTTGGTATGAGGCAGACCCTGAGTCCAACACTGTTGACAGACCGCTGTCTTCGTGCGTATTCTTCAAAGGAAATGCATTAAATATTACAATAAGTACTAATATCGGTTTGCACTGCCAACCAATTATGCGCATTTCATTTGAAAAATACAGAAAAAATGAGTTACTGGTATTCCTTGATAATAGAGTATAACTGCTCAAGTTATAATGCATAAACCGGAACCTTAAGCAAGAGATGGATTGTTAAGCACAAAATCACGCATTCCAAAAAAAAATTCGCCCGACATGCGGACCACCGCGCCATATTTGTTTTTATTAGGCTATTATTATTTTGAACAGAAGCTAGAAAGTTGTAAATTATTCAACATTGAAATGTCATGAGAAAATATTTTTATGAAATATTGTCTACAAGAGATAGAAGAGTTGAGTAATGAAATGTGTCAGGTTGCAGGGAGAGATAGAAAGCCACGTCTTCAAACGTTAGCTAATTGTCCACTTTTTAGGCGTTTTTAAACCGTCTCATATCACTGATACGCTTTTGAAAATGATTATCATATTCTTTTTTCACCTAAACAAATACAGCAATTACCATTCTGATCAGGATGTGAACCGAGGCCCTACGGCTCTATAAGAGTTTATTTAGAATAACGCCGTAGAACACACGGCTATTTTAGTAGGTAATTTTTACAGGATACTTATGTCTATATTACGTGTTGCAGTGTCAAGACGGATATATCAGGTCACGGAGCTCAGAGTCAGCTGCTAGTAAACAATGTGGGGCCCTCTGACTCCGGCAACTACACCTGCTCCATAGGACAGCTAGCCAGCACTTCCGTCTCTATAGCTGTTATCACAGGTAACTTAACTTATAATTAAATTTGAGTGACAATAAAGAAAACGAATCAAGATCCTTCTTGGGTATATTTGAGTACTCTTGTTCATCTTGCACTGTGCCAAAATTAATCTATTTAGGAATTAACTCTATATTAAAAAAACAGGTACGGGGTACCTCAGAACCTTTACCTCATAACATCCGATTCGCTACGCTCATCCTCCCTGCTTCGGACTCGCTTCGCTCGTCCTAAAATAGTACATACATACGTTTTATTCCCACTGTTCATTTACCAATGAAGCACTGACCACGCTCAATGCTGCTTAACTGTTATGGTCCATCAAAAATCATGGATAGACTTGTTGTATTATAACGAAACTAAGTGCAATTATTTATTACGTCAAGCAAAATTTTGGGGTTTTTTGGGTCAAGGAAAAATTTAGCTCAAGTGTATCCACACTTGTTCCAAATTTCAACTCAATTAGACAATTTTCCATTTTTTTTTTTAAACGTATACAAATTATTCGATAAAAACTTGACTAATCCTGATAATGAGATGGAACTTAGACATATTTTAGTCTTATACATTGGTACATTCGTGCTAAATTTCGATTGGATCGCAAAAAAATCAGTTTTCCGTGTTTTTCAATTTTTTTTTGTGAGTCATTATTGTGGGTTATTGACGTCAAAAAATATTTTCCGAATAGCACATCTACAACGGTAGACTGATTTTTGTACGAACTTTCAACTCTCTAGCATAAATACACTGGGCGCTACGATGATAACAGACATACACACATACAGACAGACAACTTTGCAAAAACTACTCAGGAGGCCTTTAAAATGCCTAAAACGGATAATTCCGGTGACATCCCGGTTTCGGATTTTTTTCAAACTGAATACTTTTCCTATATACCTACGCTATAAATGAGGAAAAGTAAAAATTAAGCAAAACAATAATTAAAAAAGTATATCTGATAAAATTAATATTGGCAATATTTAAGAAAGAAGATAAGAACAAGATAATAAGAGAGATTGATACAAAAATTCATCAAAATAGAAGTGATAGTTGGTTTCTTTCTAAAAGCAGTCGAAAGCAAATTTTACTTTAAAATAAATTATAATTAATTTACGATAGTATATGGTTTGCTTATCCGTGTTTCGGTTCCACCCCCTCCCAACGTACAAGCAGTTGATCAAACCTGTAGAAGTTTCACAGCACCCCGTCTAAACTTGTCTTAATTAGGTTTGGTTTTGATGTGGCAAACCTTGGTAGATGGTAGCAGATTGGCCAGGAATTAGTTACTCCATGTCAAGAAAAGTTGTTTTATATATGTGGGTCGGTTAATATTTCGGACGCTGAAATCTTTCACATGTAAGTAAAAGGTTTTATTCCGTCTGACCTAGACTCCATCAACATAAAACTAAACCATAACTACACTTTTACACTCTAACCTGACGTCATTGGGTTCTCACTGACATACTGATCTATTTCCAAATGTGTAAGTTCTGGTCAACACTGACCGCTTTCAAGTGTTGACCCCTTTCACAAACAAACAGTTGTCCCTTTCTCTCAAATTTAAATTATTTTACTCTTTACATTTAATAGAAATAATAAAAGCGTGACCCATAGCCGCTACTCCACCGTTTATGATGTCATTAAGTGGGCCGCCTCTTGATCATCCTTGCCTCCTAAATAAGCACGGTCCGCTGGTATCGGCTCGCCGTTGCCCCTTTGCTATCACTTACTATACTTATAAGAACAGTATATGTGTTTATGTGTTTATATATCATACTTATATATATATATATATATATATATATATATATATATATATATATATATATATATATATATATATATATATATATATGTGTGTGTGTGTGTGTGTGTGTGTGTGTGTGTGTGTGTGTGTTAGTGTGTTTTGAATCAGAGAATATTATAATAACACACCAAAAACCATTAATACTGCCATCAATACTACAAACCATATGATTAATACTTAATACTTCAGTCCTTTAAAATTTATTAAAAATAAATTGTTGATAAGCTTTCGCCCAGGGATCCTGAGCTTCGTCAGTTCATGAAAAAACGAAGAGTTTGTAATCATACTGTTACAATAATTGTGTTAAAACTATTAAACATGGAGAAACATAACATTTATCATTTGATACTATCGAGTTTTGCAAATGATGAGTAAGTCTAGGCGCCTGAGGTGACTTATCTAGCTGTCATCGAGGAGACTTGATGAGGAGACCTCATCAGGGCGCTGACAAACGCTATGTTACTATTCCTAGGTGTCTCTAGCACAATTATATTGTGTCAAACATAACATAACATTAGTTATGACAACAAAAACTTAATAAAACTAGGCGTTAAACAAAATAAAATTTAAAATCTTTATTTTTAATTAGAAATATTTATAATCATTCTGAATTGGGTTTTCAGTTAAGGTTTTCATGCATTAGATCAGTATTTTTTAGATTTTTGGGTTCCTTACTTTAAAAAAAAAAAAAAAAAAAAAAAAAAAAAAAAAACATTAACTCCGGCGTACATGCAACTCTTTTTAAAACTCTAAGTTAAACTTAATAAATAATACAAAACAAAAACTTTTGAAAGCTCCTGTTTTAAAGAGGCTTCAAGGCGACGAAGCGGCCCGAGTTTTCTGAGTCGCAAGTTATTAGACAAATGGAAAGTTTGTTACTCATCAGTAGAAACCCTGTCCTTAAAACTTAGTGGGACAGTTAAATAGTTTTGATTGGCCCTTATCTTTTAAAGTTTTCTCCGGGTTAAAGAAAATCCTGACGAAGGAAGTAAACATTGTAAGTGTTTTCTTCACTGTGTGAGTGTGTGTGTGTGTGTTTTGTCATTGACTGTGTTTGTTATACGTCAAGCTTAGTGCGTGCTTTGTTTGTCTTTTTAACAGATGTGTGATTGTGAGAGTTGTCAAAGTCCGTGTGTGTCTAAGTCGTAGTTTGTGTGTTTGCCTGCACTGTGTCTGTGTGAGATAAGCGCGACGTAAAGTAGGTGAGACAGAATCGAGTCTAAAGCCCAGTAAATTGGATGACATGTTTCCTACAGGATCTTACAGATATAAAAACAACTTAAATGCTTTTTTCTCTTTACGAATACAATGGGGTGACGCATTGATAAAACTATCAGATCCAAGCTTAAGTATTGATAAGAAGGATGACACGACGAGCAAGAAAAAGACGTTTTTATAATAAAATAATAAGAAATACGTCAATAACATTTCAATTCAACCTTCTATACGTATTTTCTCAACGCATTTACTATTTTATTTTATATTTTGTTTAGACGTATGAAATCTGATATAGAAAGGTGTGAAAATATAATGGTATGTTAAATGATTAGTTTTTCCGGGAAATAAGTAAGACTGTTGAGGTACTCGCCTGATTCCCCTCCCTATCGTCATTGCTATTGGGAGTCTGATTCCTCCGCGAGTCGTCATCGCTATTGGAGTCTGATTCAGTCGTCATTGCCTATTGGGAGTCTGATTCTCTCGTCATCGCCTATTGGAGTCTGATTCCTCCCGCGAGTCGTCATCTATTGGGAGTCTGATTCCCCGCGGTCGTCCCTATTGGGAGTCTGATTCTCCCGCGAGTCGTCATCGCCTATTGGGAGTCTGATTCCTCCCGCGAGTCGTCATTGCCTATTGGGAGTCTGATTCCTCCCGCGAGTCGTCATCGCCTATTGGGAGTCTGATTCCTCCCGCGAGTCGTCATCACCTATTGGAGTCTGATTCCTCCGCGAGTCGTCATCCTATGGGAGTCTGATTCTCCGCGAGTCGTCATCACCTATTGGGAGTCTGATTTTCCTCCCGCGAGTCGTCATTGCCTATTGGGAGTCTGATTCCCGCGAGTCGTCAGCTATTGGGAGTCTGATTCTTCGTCATCACCTATTGGGGTCTGATTCCTCCCGCGAGTCGTCATTGCCTATTGCTCTGATCCTCCCGCGAGTCGTCATCACCTATTGGGAGTCTGATTTTTCTATTTTTACTGCTCCTCAATTACTACCGTAGGGATCTCGAAAATAATTTTTCTATGACGTCATTTTATTCATAATTATTAAAACAAATTTTTAAAATTCATAAAACTTACTAAAACATAACTGCAATGATATTAAATTTGTATAGAAAACGGTACAGAAAACCTCAGAACTTTTCGTCATGACATCGGTTTCGCTGCTTATCCTCCTTTCTTCGAACTCGTCTCGCTTGTCCTCAGAATATAGAAATCACTAAATTTATTCTACATCTTCGTCCTCAGATAGTAAATACGATTCGCTCGATGCTGCTGCCCTTTTTGATCCCGCAAAATCTAAAGTATGCTTGTCGGAATGAAAGGTAACTTAGTGTACTTATTTATTACGTGAAAATGTACCACTTGTACCAAATTACAACACATTTAGATTATTTCCCAAGTGTTTCCGTTGAATTTTCTGAATCCAAACCCAAGATTTGAACTGCATTATCCACTTTGGGTGTTTTAATTCCTCGTTAAGTGGTTTTTTAGCGAATTTTGTCATCAGACAGCGTTTAGATTATTATCAGGAAGCGTAAAACAAAAAATTGTTTGCCAAGATTACTTATTTCAATTTTAGTTTAAGATACTGGCAAAAATTATATATTTATTGTGCGATGCATAAATTTATATGGAAATTTACATGCATAAATTTTATTACATCTATAAAAAAAATCAGGTACGGTGTATCTCGCAACTAATTCTTCATCACATCGGATTTGCTGCACTTATCTTACTTACTTTACTTACTTAGACACTTAGATTTACTTAGACACACTTTACTTACTTACTTAGAGACCTACTTTAGACTTGCTTCGCTCGTCCTTAGAGTATAAAAATTGCCAAATTTATTCTGCAATGCGTCTTTAGACCCGCTTCGTTCGTCCTTACATAGTACATACATTCCTTTTATTCCCATCGGTCACCTATCCAGACAATGATTCCGCTCGATGCTTCTTAACTTTTATGATCTAACAAAAATAGTAAATTTCGGATCGATTTCGGATTCATTCGATTCAGAGCGTATAATTTCAAAAGAAATTCCAGGAATTCACTTAAATCCGTATTATTTTTTATTTTTGAACAAAAGTTCAAAACATTAACTTATTTATTTACTCCTCTATGATATTGTTGTAGAGCCGAATAAACACTGGCCAGCTATTTTAATCAATCTTTCCGCCATGTTGTTTCTTTAGGATTTTAAATCAATTATTTCATTCCAATTAAATCTCATCCTCAATATCGTCTTCGTAGAAATACTATGTATAAAATTATTACAACTTTACAGAACCTTGTTTGCCCCCTCTCCCCTCTTCTTAGCCGGGGGCAGCACCTCTCCTTGGCAAGTAAACTGCCTCTAGCACTCCGACAAACAACCAAACTTACTTAAAAATACGAAAAACATCTCATACATAATTCTACCTTTAAAATAAAATTGCAAAATCTGATTAAAACTTATAAACTTTTTCCCAACATTTTATAAAATAATTGATTGAAAGCTTAAATAAACAAATTATTAATTAATTCGAAATCACTAAAGTTTTAACTTTATATTGTTTTTTTGTTTTTTAACAAACAAAAAAACATTGCAAACGATACATTATTTACCGATATATTTAATTCGGAAGTTATACAAATTTTCTCACTTTTCCAGGATTATAAATTAAAGTTTTGTTAAAATTTCACAGAGTCGGAATAAATATCGGATATTGAGATGCGTGAACATAATGCGGCCAAAACTTTCCCACCTGTGTTGCGCCATTAAATTATATCATGGAAATTATTTTATA
This sequence comes from Microvelia longipes, assembly GCA_018340805.1. Taxonomy (NCBI): domain Eukaryota; kingdom Metazoa; phylum Arthropoda; class Insecta; order Hemiptera; family Veliidae; genus Microvelia; species Microvelia longipes. The sequence goes on from JACMZG010001911.1 coordinate 66,511,961, forward strand.
AAATTTCTGAATATTTTATAGATATAATATAGGGGGTAAAATATGAAAAAGTTTTCTTTGAATTTGAATAATTTTGCGAAGCTATTTTACCGGTTTTTTGGAATTTTTAATAAAGAAATGGTAAAATATAATTTTTAAAGAATCCACCCCATTAAATTTGTATTGATGAAATAGAACTTAATTTGTTATAGTGAAGCATCCCTTTAAAAGTAAAGTTGATTTTAAGGAAATAAATTTGAGCTGGAGAATAAATTCCTAAGTTTCTGGTAAAATGTAGAAGTATTTCTTTTGAAATTTTAAACTATTTGGTCATTTATTATTTAGGGTGCGATGTTGCAAGAATTACTTGATTTAACTTATACATACTCGTTAATATGATCCTTAGCATAGCTTCCTGACGGGGCGATATAAATAAATAAATAAATAAATATATTTAATTCTTTTTTACCATACATAATGGAATGAGAACATGTCATAGCCTAAATCTAAGAGTACAAAATACATTACAAATTAAATAAATAAGTTTTTTTAAATCAATTTGAGCTAGTAACTGTAGGCTTACATTTTGAATTTATTTCAATAACAGTATTGTCATTTAAAAATTCGTTATAACTATAGTATTGTTTTGATAATAAAAAATCTTTAATACTTTTTTTGAACTTATTTATATCTTTTGGATTGATAGTTTTAATGTTTTTTGGTAGCTTGTTGTAAAACAGTTGTCCAGTATACATTGGTGTTTTTTATACACTTCTAATTTATGGTTTTCAATACCTAAGTTACTAGCTCTTCTAGTTTTATATTTCCCCTTGCCAAGTGTTTGAAAGTATGTTTTGTTTGTATGTACAAACAACAATATATTTAGAATATATTGACATGGCAAAGTAAGAATATTTAGTTTTTTAAACCAAGTATGACAGCTGTCTCTGGGCTTAAGACCGAGCATTGATCTTATTGCTCTCTTTTGTTTTAAAAATATGCCACGCCAGGTAACATATAGGATAGAATATTTCGGTTAGCGGGTGACTATGCCATACTAGGAACCCTCTATGGGTTAACAGGACGTCATGCCACACCAGGGCAACTCATGGCACACTTTGTCGTACTAGAGTTCCATCTCGTATGGAACTCTTTGACTCAGCTCTCTTTTAGGCAGCTGTTGAAACATGAGTGTAACGCTATTTAATGGATTATTAATCTCAAAAAATAAACTCGAAAATAAATCCCTTTCTGGTTTTTAAAATAACACCAACAAATATTTTATCTTCCTCAAAGGAACAAATCGGATGAATCATTAATTATGAGTCAATTAAATTTAAGATTAACCAATCTTACTTTTACTAAACCAAAAGTTTGACAAAGTTGTCCATCTTCTTTACTTCGTTTTACAAAATAATTATTAATTTCATTTTTCGCGGATCTCAACAACTCAAAATCGGACGTGTGAACATTCACACTTCTATTACCATGTTCTAATCTCAAGAAAGATACACCTGTAACTAAACAAACTGTACGGTAATCGTATTCCAAAAGTATTTTTGCTTTGTCATTTTCCTTTTGTTAACAATCGATTTATAGATCGATAGTAAGGGCTGGTCTGCCCTACCCCCATATGGGGTTTTTCTTTTTTCTTTTAACGTTAGTTGCGATCTCGATGACGCCATGTCTTTAAAGACTCTCGTGATACGCATCTCAAATAATCGAAAAGTACAATCAAATTGATGAAACTTATTAAAGTAACCTGAATAAATCAAATACCGGTACTTACGTGCGTTAATCGTAGTTTCTCTGAGATCGAGCGAAGCGAATTGGGAGATGCGAGGAAAAGTGCCGATGTACCCCGTATTATTTTTTTACTTATGCCACTAGGAACCCGAACCGCGCTGTATGGTTGAAACTGAACTTAGAGCCGTCTTAAAGTACTGATCTAATTTAGCAAACAATCGGATTTGCTCGATCCTGATCAAGGAGTCGTAATAAGTCAAAATTGGTGGTTAAACTTATAGAACATTAGAACTTTAGCCACAGTATCATCACGATCCACTGTATATCTTGCATCAAATCTCTAATGCTACCTTAGGGATCACTCTATGTGCCACAATCGTCTCTTATTATAGAACGGAAATGTGATTATAATGTTGAGGCCTAGACCTGATGATATCGTTAAGATCTGTCTCTGTGACTTATCCAATAAACATATATCGTAGGAAAAGAAAGGTTAAAAATTACTCAAAGTCCGTCTTAGGAGCGGGGTAAGATTTTCAGTTGCCAATTTCGCAAAGTAAAATCTATCAAAGAGCTTGAGATAAAAGTTACGCAAGCTTGAAAGCAGATAAACTCCTTTCACACCTTTGCACTGGGTAATCTGATAAACTTATCCGAAAGAAAACTCTACTGGCAAAGTCTTAAGAAAATACTGGAAAAGCCAACAGTGTAAACAAGATAAAGAAGAAAATATAGGTAAAGAAAATACCAGATTACCGCCCTGAGACATCGGCTGTCAAAGACCTGCCTGAAACTTTCACCTTTTACCCTCTCCGTGAGTTTCTCTTTTTCTTCCCCTCTAAGGAAGGAAAACATTGCTACATCGATTTGAATCACACATGTTTCATTAAATGTTTACATTCACGGCCCTTCAAATAAAAAAATGGTACTGGGTACCCCAGAACTCACAACTTCGGTCTCGATTTGCTCTTCCTCAGACAAGAGAATTCAGTCTTAAGCTCAGCGATCATCTATCCGCTGACTGACCACACTACTTAACAAAAGTGATAAAACAAAAACCGTATGGCACTATTCGCATACTGAATTTTAAATCGATCAAAACATGTTTCCTCGTTTTATAAACTGTCGAAATTTTTCCCAAGCAATGTTTGCTTAGGAAACATTGACCTAAAAATTGATTTTTGTACAAATGTCCAACTCCCTAGCACTAATGCACTGAGATCTACAACTATAACAGACTCTCTTACACACACACACATACAGACAAACAATTTTCAGTGTGAACACAAGACTTTTCCTATACATACGTACGTTATAAATGAGGGAAATAATAAAAAAATTGTGTAGGTGGTGCCCAGACTGGGAAAACTTTTTTTTGAATGGGTGATTCCTTATATCTAGCAAATAATTTCTAACTTGATTTTTCGGATTCTGCTTCATAACCTAAGCAGTAGATTACTACTTGTAACTTATATGCCTTCTGACTGTTTTTTACAAAGTTGTCTGTGTATGTGTGTGTGTGTGTGTGTGTGTTTGTGTGTGTGTATGTGTGTGTGTGTGTGTGTATGTCATCATTAGCATTAGTTAATTTTTTTTAAATAACCTGCGTAAGTTTTTTAAACCGTTTAAAATCAAATAATTGTCCAGTCGAGTTGAATTTTGGAATAAGTACAACCTTTTATGTAACAAAAAGAATACTATGTTTTATTTCAATGCTAAAGGCTGATAAATCTAACATGAACGGGAAAAAATGAAAAAATTGCTTCGTAAAAGATTGTCAGAGCCGAATATTCACGAATGTACAATCATATGAATAAAATCAAGATAATAGAAATTTATAAGGTGATTCAATTCGATGTAAATAAACCAAGCGCAGTCGGAGGTTATAACCTGACGTTTTTATGAATGACGTGACGTCATTGCAGGCATCGGTATAGGCGACTTACTTTGAAAATGATAAATAATTATAAATTGTAAACAAAATACGCAAAAGATTTGGCCGAAAATTTCTGATATTATTAACTAGCGCAAGATTGATTAATTTACGTAGAAATAATTGATTTTTCTCGACATTTCAGTGGAATTAACACATTTTTATAATTAAGTTGTTGTTTACTGTTTACCCCTTTTTTACATTTGTAATAGAAAAAATGGCTGGTGATTAGAAATCGATCCCCAGGTCCTCGAATAATTTTTAAAAAAAAAAAAAAAAATTTGTTGCATAATTATTTGTGAGAAAATGTTTTGAGTTACCTGGTACCAGAATTACATTTATATATATTTATATATATATAATATATTATAATATATATATATATATATATATATATATATATATATATATATATATATATATGTATATATATTTAATATAAATAAAAACAGCTTTATATATAAATATAGATAAATAGGTATCTATATTTATATAAGTAATAAATAAATAAATTAGGTAAATATATAAGTATATTACTAAAAGTAATCAAATATAATTTAATAATTATAATTAATAATTGCATTTAAAAAGCATTTTTAGCAAAAAAAACACCTTCGTAAGAGAGAAAATACCTAAGAGAGAAATATAATTGTTTATGTTTCACAGTTGTTATAATATCTAGAAATAATTGTTCATTAAAGAAAATATTTTTTTCTTAAAATATGAAAAATCTTGTAAAATGATTTCAAAATTTCCGCCCGTTAGCACACATACTAGAAATAATCATAATGCCTCATTCCACTTGGTTTATTTGTAAATATGAATGAAGGAACTAAGGAGGAGAGAGTGGAGAGAACGAGGAGAGAGTGGAGAGAACGAGGAGTGACGAGAAGGGGGGGATACACAATTTACAAGGCAAATATTTATTCTGCAGATGTTCTATTATTAAAAAATAAAATATAAAAAATATAAAAAATTGTCTTTTTCTTTAGCAAAGTGCGTCTGTGTGTGTGTGTTGGGTATCGGTGTTGCTTTCGTGTGAGTTTGCTTGTCCCTGGTTGTTGCAGTTTATTTATTTTGTTGTGATTTTATCGCTAGAATTAGTTTGTTGTGCGGTGTTTTAAAATAAATTTGATTTTGTATTCGTCATGACCTTTTTATAAAGGGGATGACGCAATAGGACAAATTTTCTCTTAACTGACTCCATAAAGGTTATATGAGATATAACTTAGGATTATATGAGGTTATATGAGATATAAGAGATTCCTACTTAGGTTATAATTGAAGGAGCCAAACGCAGGTTATGTAACACTTCGGATCAAATAAAATATTTAAATTTCCAACGTTTTATTGTTTTTAATAGCAATATTACGACACAAGGTGGTAACAAGCAAAATTAAAAAAAAATCAGGCACGGTGCCCCTAAAACTTTTTCGTACCTAATCGGATTTGCTACGCCTATCTTCACTCCTTCGCTCGTCCTCAGAATATAAAAATCACCTAATTTATATTGCAGTTCCTTTCCGGACTAAACTTTTATTTTTTCCTTGCGGTCACCCATCCGAGTATTGACCTTGCTCATAGCTACTTAACATAAGTAATCATACAAAATCTTAAATATGCTAGCCGTATTGAAATAAATCTTATTCCAAAGGAAATTCGCCTGACTTGGGCCAGATTTTTATATTAGATATGACGAAGTAAGTATAGCCGAAACATTTAAGGAACTACATTTTCTGGAGTAAAAATCATCACCTTTGGACTCATCATAAAATAACTTCCCTACGTGAAGTCAGACCAAACCCTAGAAGACCTTACCTAGTCCAACCCATGTGACGTCAGACCTTATTAGGCCTGACGTCACATGGATTTGACTGGGTTCGGCATGACATTGGTTTGACTAGGTTAGGTCTGACGTCGCATGGATTTGACAGGGTTAGCTATGACGTCAGATGGGTTTGACTGGGTTAGGTCTGACCTCCCAGTCCCAAAGAATTGACTGGGTTAGGTCTGACTCTCCTTGGGTTTGGTCTGACATCACATAGGTAGGTTATTTTATGGTGAGTCCTAAGGTTATGATTTTTACTCCAGAAAATTTAGTTTCTTAAACATTTCGGCTATACTAACTTCAAAATATCTAATATAAAAATCTACAGGCTGACTATTGAGTCTATAATATATAGGCGTAGCAGAATTATATACTTGAAAATCATACTGGGACTCCTCAAATAGGGTATTTTTTGAACGTTTTGAGCTTGCTCTGCCAGGAATGAGGCCAATTCATAAGATGACAGACTTACTGCATTAAAATATGCACAAAGCAGAATTGAATTGCAAGGGTTTTTCTGTGGGGCTTATCAGTCAATATTTGATAATTTTGGTCGCCATAAAAAGTTGCTAGTTAGAGCCCCATTCTGTGGTGGCAGACTAGCAGAATCTAAATTAGACCACCAAGTATGATCAATTCAAGGGGTCTAACCTTTGGGACCCCTCACACACGATTTTTGTCACGCGCTCTTGGAGTATAACCCAGTCAATTAGTTTAGATATACTGTAATTAAATAAATAAATAAGTTGCTTTCATGTGTGTTTGCTGGTTTGAGTGCGATACTTTTTTATGATGTAGCTAGTAAATGTGTTATTACAATGTGTATACATACTAGATGTTTGTTCGTCTGCAAGTTACATGAATAGTTTTGTACGCCTATTTAACAAGAATCAAAATTTGTGTTGCTCTAGACTGCGTTTGCTAACAGTCACCTTTTTTATTAACTTTAGAAAAGTTTAACTGTGTATATCCCTCTACCATGTTTGTTGGTTGGATGGTAATATCTGCATAAGCGACTCTTGTTTTGTTCTTTTTTGAGCGTACTGTTATAATAAGATGGGTTGAGTGTGTGTTGCTTTTGCGTCAATTTTTCAGTAAGTGTCGATTGAAGAAGTTGGATTAGTGAACGTATGCTCTAACATTGTTCTTATTACAAACAGAAAGTTGTGACACAGTCATTAGTGTGTTACTTTTAGGTACAAAAGTTGTAATAGCGTGAAGTAGGTGTTACGCGTGTGTCAATTCTTGTTTTATCCTTAAATTGAAAAAGACGGCATTGTGTCGACACAACAAAAGAGCTAAAGAAAAGCAACAGAGGGCTGGAAACAAAACAATTCTTTGTTTTCTTTGTTTTTCTTTATGGCTTGAGGGGAAAGGGGACATTTCCACCAGGGAAAACTGAGTGACACAGGTGAAACATGGTGTAAAAGGGGGGGGTGTTAAAGGAGCACCTGTGAAACATCTTGTTATCATTAATAATATAGATACAACATGATTGTCTGACAATTCGCACTCTGCTACGATATGTAAAGATATTTTACGTTATGTAGAATTTCCTTTACACTCTTTTGCTAAAACAATTTTTATACTTTTCCTCCTGAGTAAACTGGTTGTATAAGGCGCGGTCGAATATCCACGGCCTTCTAGAACGTTGGATCACCAACAAACTGTTTTTATAAATTTTTTTTCCAAATTTTCAGTAATTAGCCGGATTTGTGATAAATGAAGCCTATTTCCGTAATCTGCACGCTCGTTTGGTTAATCTCAAAGAGTATTTACATTCACTCAACGATTTATTTTTAATCTAACTTGGTACATACATAACTACTGTTAGACGTCAATATTTTGTGTTATATTTTAACATGTCATATTTGTTAACATTGACGTCTAACAGTAGTTGTGTATGTACCAAGGTAGATTAAAAATAAATCGTTGAGTAAATGTAAATACTATTTGAGATTAACCAAAAGAGCGTGCAGATTACGAAAATAGGCTTCATTTATCACAAATCCGGCTAATTACTAAAAATTTTGAAAAAAAAGTTATAAAAACATTTTGTTGGTGATACAATGTTCTAGAAGGCCGTGGATATTCGACCGCGCCTTATTCTCAAATAGTATTATGGAGACTCAAGCAAGTAATACTATCTATAGATTATATTTAGTAAAAATATTGATTGAAACAACTATTCGAATGAAAATAAAAATTAATGTTGTCATCATTTAAAGCTAAAATATAATAATTCCTCCTCTCGTTAGTGTTTTTACGACAATAAGCTTCAAAGAGGCGTTGACCGATACAAAACCTAATTTTTATTATATATTTATGTATATACGTTGCGTAAATATACCCTTGACATACATGCCTTATCTAAACGAAACACAGTATATTATATATATATATATATATATATATATATATATATAATATATATATATATATATATATATATATATATATATATATATTTATTTATTTATTAATTTGCGCGTGTGTGTGTACTATGCTAAAACGTGGATATTTGACAAAAATTAATGTAACCATACTTTCTCCTCTTTATAGCAAATGAGCAGGATAGAAGAAAATATAATAGATGTTAGTGAAGAAGACTAATTAAAAATTAACTTAATTGCAAACTCTTTGGGAAAAGCGGTGCTGGAAAACCCGAAGTGAAAAAACAATGTTGCCTCCCCAGTCATGAAAATTAAGTTTTCTGTTGGTAATAGATATAAGAATGGAATTAAAAGAACAAGATGTAGTAAAGGTTAATTCTAGGTCCTCTGTTCTTAAAAAAAACTCGCTGATCCGTCTATTTTAAACAAAAAAACTATCCTGCTAAATGCCAATTAAATATAGCTTTAGCTTATTTGAATAAACATCTTTGAGATATTCAGACTTTTCTCATCATTTTCTCTTTCTGACATTTCCTCACTTTATGGAAGGGAAAGTATCGATATTTCCTTTTTCCTATTTATACTGGATTAATTGCTACCTTCGTCGAATAACATTTTGTTTTCGTATTTTTTTAAATTACTTTATTACCAAAGAAATAAAATTACTAGAGAGGCTCGGAATTACGGTTAAATGCTAAAACATCGAAACCTTAGATTATTTTAACATCAAATAAATAGCACAAAATTACCGGAAATTCTATGAGAAACCTTTTATAATACAAAATTGTATAATAATTTTTTAAAATTTTATAATACAATTTATAAATTACATTTATAAATGTGTTTTATAAATGTAAATAATTATTTTACATTTACTTCCTAATTATGTAATTATTATTACATACTTCCTATTTCTACTTGTTAATTGTAAAAATAAAAAAAAATAAAATGAAAAAAACATAATCAATGTGAGAAAAGCCTACAATAATTGTATTATAACTTCCCAAGTCCCAGCCCTTTCCATGCCCCTGGGAAAATTTAAATCTTGTCAGCGAGAGGATTTAAAAAGCGTCAGGGGGAATCAGGTTGTCACTAAATATATTGAGCGTAAGGCGGCTTAATCCTTAGCTTTTGTTTCTCTATCACTTATAACAAAAAATAACAAACCAAAAGAAAGAATCAAAGTGACGCCTTCAGACAAGAGGGTCTACATTTCAAATCAATACCTTATAAGTAATTATTTTACGAAGAGTGATAACTTTATTAAGCTTTATTGTAATTTCTAAGTAACTTTGAAACTTAAATTAAAGCATGCCAGGAAAAACGATCTGCCAATTATGGAACTAGGCCTCTTTATCGCTTTTATCAAAACTTTTAAAATATTGCAATACAAATTTAGATAGTTTGAAAGCTAAGGCAGTGACTTATGTGATTGAGGTATTTTTGGAAACAATTAGTCAATTTAACTTAAAAAAAATTTAAAAAAAAAATTAAAAAATTAGAAATCAATTAGTCTTTAATAAAAGAAATAATGTGATAATCAAACTTCAGAGAAATATAGACAAACATACCTTCCCTAGAAAGGTTGTAGCAAAAGACGCGAAACGCAGGTAATTTATAAAGTCGTGTTAGCCCCACAAGTTAGCCCCCTTGCATTTTGATTCTAAGAGTTCCCTTTTAAAATCTTAAAAGGGAATAGTTTAAGGTGGGGTGGATTGGAAAAGGAACTCAGCGTCGGGACCTGACCTGGGTTCCGCTTTTATCCACTAGAATGCGCTAGAAGAGAAAACTACTCTGTAGTATAAAGAGGGGCGTTCCTTAGTTGGGGGTGTGTGAAGCAGCCTTTCCCACTCTACGCCACCGCCTTACACGATTTATATTAGACTTATCTTGTTTGTCTCGAGATGAGACTATTTTCTTACTTACACGTATAATACTGTACTTATTGTATTGATACGAACTAAAAATTCGTTCACTTATTAGTATATGTACACAGTTATTCTAGTAAAATGTTTTTTTTAAAATAAAGCTTGTTGTTAGGATTTCGAAGATAATCTTCGAAACCCTTATACTTTCTGTCGAGCGTCTGTCTGTCCGATTTCTCATCTCGGGAACTCAATAGCTAGAAAGTTGAAATTTGGTATACATCTATTTTATCCAACAACAGGAAAAATAGAGCCAACAATCTGGCATGCGCATTTTTCGATTTATAAGCGAATGCTCACATTCGCAAAAAATAAATATTGTTTAAAAATCATGTGGGGTATCCTATTGTAGGTATTGATGGGTAGAACACTAATATGCATTTAAATACTGGTTACACACAAATAGAGTGTAAAAATACACATATTTACACACTAAAAATGTGTAATATGCATCGTTTTTTCAAAATGCAAAAACAACCAAAAAATTGTCCCCCTCCCTCCAACTAACCCATAAGGAGGAGCCCTAAAAATATGAAAAATGCTTAATAAAGCCCTATACGGGCCATTGAAATTCTTCGGATAAAAAATGTCAACAGTTAATTATAGCATTTTCCAAATTGCACATACGCGCACGCGCAAAAAATATTTTTTTTTTAAACAAAATGTGGTGTATCAAATTGCAATGAATATCTATATATCAGGTTGGAATGAATATATATTATATTTCGTGAATTTGTAAACTACACTAGTCCTAAATACAAGTATTGTCACTATACGTAATGTTTATTCGTGATATTCTATTGTAGGACTGAAGAATATAGTAAACTATGCATTAGTTTAGGTTGCAATAAATATACTACATATTTTAGTGAAGGTAGACTGCCTACTATTGCTATATTACTCATGAATATAATGAATCAAGGGAGTGAAGCGAACAGTAGCCTTTTTTATCTAATATTATAATGAAGCAATCTTGCGAATGCGCAGTGAGCGTTTTTTATATACTTTCAAATATATTTATAGCAATTTAGTGAGCGTAGCGAGTCATGTTTTATACCCTCACGAATATATTTATAGCGAACTAGCGAGCGAAATGAGCCTTTTTTAGTGTACCTAATTTTACACTTCACTGTTTTGCGAGCTTAGAGAACCTCTTTTTATATATAGCTTTTGCATTCTTACAAGCGAAGCGAGCCCTTTTTAATGAATTTAATATGTTGCCTCTTGATATGAGCCTAGTTATCTTGCGAAGCGAGTCTCTTTTTATACGCTCTTGTATATACTTATCTTCCCAAAAATCATTTATATGGTAAAATATTCCCCGCCAAGTCTTTGGTTCAAAAAAGTAGGGAAATCACCTTTTCTGTCCCATGCACCAAGTCATGTCTGTATTGGGTGGAGACTCTCATAGGCGTTTCAAAGTAAAGCTGCTGGGTTGACAATAGTTAAGGGCCCTGTTTAAATTAAGAGGCAATCACCCGCTTCTTCTCCTTGGCGGCAAACCAGCTGTGTGAACGAGTGAAATATCAAACAATTCAGGTGTTCATGGAGATTAATCATAACAGATTTTAGCAGTTGTCATAATTGCAGCAGTATTACTAACATGCATTGATCCAGGCGTATACAAAAGAAATGAATGAATAAATGTAATCAGGCACTATATCCTATACTACCTCTAAAGGTGATGATTGAAGGAGAAGAAGCTGATGATTGCCTCTCAAAGTAAATAGGGCCCTTAACTATTGCCATTCTAGCAACTTCACTTTGAAACGCCTATGACTTTCTCCACCTAATACGGACATGACTTGGCGGGACAGAAAAGTTGATTTCCCTACTTTTTTGGACCAAAGACTTGGAGGGGAGAATTTCCTACATAAGTGGTCTTTGGTAAGATTTAATGACTTTTTGTACGACTCCTGTTTTATGTAAAAACAGACGTAAACATAATATGTGTAGTAAATAAAGCTGTAAAGTGTGTCAATGTATATATGTATATACCACTCTCAAGCTTTGTTTTCTGCGGCGCGTACAACGTAGGATTGATTAATTTGGGATTTATTGATATAAGAATGTTAAAAAGGCATAAAAAAATTCAAAAGTCCTCAAACACCAAAATCCATTTATTAGTAAAGAGTGCAGATGGGTCAATTTAAATAAAAGTAGCGATCGCTAGCCAAGTTTCTAGCTCCGTGTTTAAATAAATAAATAAGTATTTTATTTCTCCAATAATAATTACAAATTATTATTATTATTATTTATTTATTTTATTTAAATAAAAGTAGCGATCGCTAGCTAAGTTTCTAGCTCCGTGTTTAGCACAGGAATGTTAAATTTGAGATTTTATCAAGCGTAAGACAAATTCAAAAAGTCACCACGTATCAAAATGTGTTCAGTACTCTTGGCTGCAGGCTAGCTTTTCGCTCCGCGTTAAGCGTAAAAACATCGAATTTAGATTTGAATGAGGTAGGAATACACACGAGCATAAGAGAAATCTAAAAAGTCTTTACACATCAAAATCCGTTCAGTAGTTTAGGCTGTAGGGGCATAAACATATAAAACTATCGTTCGCTAGCTTAGTTTTTTTCGCTCCGCGTACAGCTTAGGAATGTCGAATTTAAGATTTTAGGTAGGAATGCACACGAGAATAAGACGAATCCAAAAAGTGCTCATATGTCAAAATCCGTTCAGTAGTTTAGGCTGTAGGTGCGTCAACAAAAAGTGCAGGAAGGGAGGTTTGCAAAATATAATTTTCAAACCGATTTGGATGATTTTTTTTTATTTTTGATCTACAAGGCACGCCCTTTAAAGATATTATTATATTATTTATGAACCTATAGCCGTTTTTACGCTACAAAACCCCTACTTTGTTGCGTACAGTATATTATTATACACTGGCAGCTTAAGTGGTTTTTTGACTAAGCGGGGTATTTTTACTTTTCTTCTTGACTTGGCGGGGCGGAACGCTGCTGCGTTTCTAAATAGCAAACTTGCGAGCATGTCATTGATTAATTTTATTTTATGTATTCCACTAACGTGAGTTCCTAATATAACCCATTACTAGTTACATTATTGATCATTTTTTTGCACCAAATATACAATTAAGACACTAATTACACGTAATATTAATTTATGACAATCTCTAATAAGACTAAAAAAACATAGTGAACTATGCTATAGCTTTGGTTGCTATGATAAATGGAATTACGTAAAAAATTAAAGAAATAGCTAAATTCAAAATATTTTATATTTATACAAACTTTTATTTTGATTTACTTAAAAGTTATTCATATTTTATTAATAAAAGTAATCTAAATCTTTTTTAATTTATGCTTTCCATACGATTAAATGATTCGCAAATACTGATTTTAAAAAAACTAATAAAAACTATTTCAATTTATGTGTTAAAGACTTACTAGTGTCAGAATGTATATTTTGATTTCATTGATTGACATATATTGTATTGTTTAATTGTATATGCCTTGTTAATTGTATGTAGTAGGACGAATAGGTTAATAGTGACCTTTTACAATCCAAACTATATTTACCACTAAACTTATTGAAGCATTTTAAACACTATAAATAAAATAATTGTTGTCTTCATTTGTAAATTATGAATATACATATGTGTCATATGATTTTTTAACTATAATATTGATTGACATATATAATAATATTTAAGTTATGGTTTACAAAGGAAAGACCTAGCCGACTGAAAAGGGGCCAAGGTAGCTCCGCCTACTCCTGCTTCTGACGTGTACAGTAAGTTCGAGTATACCTTAAAAAACCTGATGACTGACATCTATCGGATAACGCTGGAACTAAAATCCCATTTTACGCGTTATTTTCGCCAGCTTAGTACGCCTTGAAAAATTAATATTTTTTATTGAAATTTTGGTTTTGAGTTCTAAGTCACATGATAAAGGGGGCCTAGTAATTACATTTTTAAAATTTGAAGTTTAAATGAAAATTTTGATTTTAACCAGCGCGTACACGCTTGATTAAAAAAAATTCAAAAAAATAAAACTAGGTACCCTTTGGCATTTTAATAGTTTTAAATTAAAAAAAAAAATTACGTCTCTATCTTAAAAATTACGTACGGGACGTGGGATAGCATTTTAAGTTCACGTTCCACCCACCCTTAAAGGAAATAAGAGAGCATTTTGAATTTACAGAGTGTTTTTATTTCATTTATAAAGTTATATATTAAAGCCTTAAAGTTAATTAAATTAAAGGCAAACACACCGTAATTTAAACAAACCTTGAAGATTTATTTCTCTCTTAAAATATTATAACAACATTAAATAAGAAAACTCTAATTATCCTAATATTGACAGATGAATTGCTGGGCTACCAATATTATTGCTTACAGCTATATTTTTAACATTGTCTAAATCACACAGAGTTCTGTCAAAGTTATAGTAAATTAATCAACCTGTGAATCTCTAAGTAAATTGAGAATGCTCTCTAATTTATTTTACGCGATTCCATTTTAAGATTTCAAAAGGAAACTCTTAAAAAGTAGAGGGGATAACTCGACTTATCCTTGATACATAACCTGCGTGTCGCGCCTTCTGTGCTCCAATATGTATTTATTTATACATATTATTATATATAGCACCGTTTACACTGACGTTTGGTTAAATAAATAAAACCTATTTTCTAAGATAATATATTCTAAATAAAATACTTTAGTAGTAATAATAATAATAATAAAATAATAATAGATATGTACTATAAAAGAAAAATAATAGAAAGTATTATTAATTTAAGAGTATCATTAAGTTAAAATATCATTAATTTAAGTAATATTATTAATTTAAAATATAGGATTGTCATTAACAAAATAGTTATTGGACTGTTAAGAATTAAATTCTAGGTTAATTAATGAAGACTTCAGTCCTATAGAAATTTTATTTAAATAAACATTAATTACAGACGTTTCGCATGGCGAAGCCAGGCATCTTCAGTGTAAACAAAAACCAAACAAAAACAAACAACCAACACCAAAAATATTTAGTAAAGCATACCAAAACCAAAAGAACATCACAAAAACTTTACCGCAGTTAAATAAAGAATTAGTTATTTGTTTAACTGCGGTAAAGTTTTTGTGATGTTCTTTTGGTTTTGGTATGCTTTACTAAATATTTTTGGTGTTGGTTGTTTGTTTTTGTTTGGTTTTTGTTTACACTGAAGATGCCTGGCTTCGCCATGCGAAACGTCTGTAATTAATGTTTATTTAAATAAAATTTCTATAGGACTAAAGTCTTCATTAATTAACCTAGAATATAGGATTATCTTTTAAAATTAAGAAATGCCTAAGAAAAACTAAATTAAAATGAAATAATTAATTTTCACTATATTATAGTTAGTTATAGCTATTTTTAGTTATTTTTAATAGTAGTTAAATAATTATATTAACGTATTAAAAATTATTACAAAATCAAACATCATAAAGTAAATATACTCTTAATTTGCAAATGTTAAATGCTTATTTCTTCTTATATTTTTCTAGATATTAAGATATTTAAAAATTTATATTTTAAAAGTTTTGCATTATATTACTTATTCTAAAGTCCACCATTGGACTAAAGCCATCATGGCACCACGACTTAGGTCGATTTGCATGAACTAATTAAAATTATTATAAATAGTAAATTATCGAAGCATGTATCTTTGTTATTTATGCAATAAATGGTTATTTATTTATTTATACATATTATTATATATTTCTCTGAAGTGTGACTATGGCATAATTATCTTTATTGAAGACTCTTATTGTGTCTAAAAATACCCCAATCTCATACGTGACTACCTTAGCTCTCAAAATATTTAAATTTGGAATGCAAGACCCTCTGTATGTTAAAAGTTTTCATAAATGAGGTATAGAGGCCCAGTTCCATAATTGACAGCTCGTTTTTCCTGGCATGGTTCAATTTAAGTTTCTAAACTTACTTAGAAATTACTATAGAGCTTTGTAAAGTTATCTTCGAAATTAATTACCAATAAGATATTGATATGAAGTACGGATTCCCTAGTCTAGAGGCTGCCTTCGTTATTTGTTGTTATAATTGAAAAATAAACGAAAGCTAAGGATTTAGCCGACTTTTCGCTCAATTTTTTAAGTGACATCCTGATTTCTCCGGACGTTTTTTAAATCCTCACACTGACAAGATTTAAATTTTCCCAGGGGCATTGAAAGGGCTGGGACTTCGTTCCCTCCTCCCTCCCCTCTAGTTTAAAAGTAAAGCCCCCTAAAATAACAAGAAGTCGAGAGGCCATTACAGTGAGACATTTAATAGCTCCTTACTGCGAGAGGTTTTTTTATTGCTCTTTTCTATTGGTGTTAATGTGTTTAAATCAACCTCTAGCACGAGTTGCCTTACCTTCTACTTTGCCCTTCTGAGTTAATGGTGCTAAAACTAAAAATATATTCCAGCAACTTTCCATTATCTCGACTGCTAATATATAACCACTCTAAATGAAGGTCAAAAAGTTGCAATCTCAATGTAGGTCGCAAAAACCCCCAAAAAATCTAATTGAGCACTTGAATTAAAAATCTGATAAGTGCGATTAAAAATTAATGGGATGAGTAGCGTGGTGGGAGTCAAAGTCTGGAGTATCTCATAGCTCCGTTTCAGAGGTAGGGAATTCTGAAACGGATCTGTGAGATACTCCAGATTTGACATCCACCACACTACCCATCCCATCAGATTTTTAATGCTCAATTAGTGCTCAACTACGAACAAAAAAGATTATAAATAAACGTCTAGAATATTTATTGTAAACACGTTATCTTCCGACCTGATTAATATTTTTAAAAGGCACTCTTAATAAAAGTTTTATTGTAAGAATGAATATATTCATTCTTACAATATGAATATATTCATTCTTACAATAAAACTAAAATACAATAAACATTGACAGCTTGTCAATAACATAATGCCACAAGTTTTTACTTTCGAAAAAGTAAAATTTGTCACAATATTAATTTAATATTTTGAACCCGTACCTTGTAAGTACCATTATTTTAAAAATCCCCAGTTGTAAAGTACCTTAAAAATGATTTTTTTGCAAAAATGATATTCCTTACCAACGTATTCATTTGCTATAACAAGGCAATGTTTGCGATAAAAATACTTAAAAAATATCATTTCTTAGCCCCCCCCCCCCTCCCACGATTTAGTCCCTAAACTAAGACAAAAATTTAAAAAATTACGTATAAAATTAATAAATTATTTATTTATTACATTATTAATCATATTATTCTATTATCTAAAATACGGGGCCTAATTTATTTCGGCCGGGAATAATTTATTTCGGTATTTTTTATAACAGATTTTAACTCCGATAAATACTGAGATGTGGAATAAGCTTAATAATAAATAAAGTTTGTCTTTCCACAGATGATTTATTATTATAAAACAAAGCCAGCTTTCAACCTGAACGGTCATCATCAGTGCCGGTGAGATGAGTCTAGATTACTTTTTAGCCGGCTTCTAAGGCCAAGGCATGTACACGACTCTAAGGCATGTATAAGACATGCCTTAGAGTCGTGTACAAGCTGGCTTTGTTTTAAAATAATAAATCATCTGTGGAAAGACAAATGTGAGAGACGGAGCTACCTGCTTCCTACCCCTCTCTACTTTTCGGTATCAAAAATGAGAACACTTAATTTCATTCAAAACGTAAACTCAAAAACATTTTATTTTCATTAAACAAACTTATGTCAAAAACTGACACCATGACAACAGCTACTAAGACCAACAATACAATAAAGAACTGCTGGTTTAGCCTAAGCTTCAGTGTTCAGGACATTACTCCCACCTTGAGGCATTGTCCTCAACTCATTGTCCTGAGCTTCTGTCGGAAGAAATACTTCTAATGGATATATCTTCTGGATCGGACGACGATATTTCGTGTTTCCTGCACCGCGTAACCGAACGTCTCGTACTCTGCCGTCACGCCCGGAAATAAGTTCGGTAACAATAACCATGGGCCAGTCGACACGTTTCTTGTTGTCCACTCCTAGTAATACAACATCTCCAACTCTAAGCTCTTGATCGCGTTGTTTAGATCGACCTGGCCTCTGTACCAAAGCTCCAAGGTACTCAGTTCTAAATCGTACTCTTAAATCTTGTCGAAGAGTTTGTAAATACTTTAAACGTTTATTTAAACTCTTTGCATCGACTTTATCTAATTCTGGTACCCCTATTCCTGAATTTCCCGCAGAAACATATTTGGAGTAAGTGGAGTTGGGTCTCCAACATCTTCGGATACATAAGTTAATGGACGCGAATTGATCACTGTTTCTACGTCACACAACACAGTCAACATTTCTTCATAATCAAGCGACGCTCTTCCAAGTACTTTCTTTAATAAGGATTTTGTTATTCCGACTAGTCTCTCCCACCAACCACCCCACCATGCAGCAGTTGGTGGAATGCACAACCATTCAATCCTTTCATCGTTAGCTAATCTTATAATCTGGTTCCAATCTACAGCCTTCAGCAATCTCTTGGTCCCAACAAAATTGGTGCCATTGTCAGAATATACGATCTTAGGTCTTCCTCGCCGTGCAATGAATCGACGGAAGGCCATCAAAAATCCATCAGTTGATAAAGAGGTTACTAATTCTAAGTGTACAGCTCGGACAACTCCACATGTAAATAGAGCTATCCAGGCTTTCTGATTATTTCTCAAAATAATAGGACCCGCGTAATCAACTCCAGTCACCTTAAAAGGACTGGCATCATCAACCCGAGAAGGAGGTAAAGGAGGAGAAGGACATTCTAAAGGAACCCCATCATAACGTCTACAAACCGTACATCTAGATATGACAGACCTTATTGTTCTACGCCCTCCAAGTACCCAAAATTTTTCCCTAAGGGCCTGTAATAACATCTGGGTGCCTATGTGACATTTTCTTTTATGAGTGTCTCTGATAAACATATTGACTACTTCATGAGTCCGAGGGAGTAAAATAGGACATAAAAAATCTAACTTATCGTTTCTTTCAAAAATTTGTGACTTGACTCGAATTAAACCAGAAGAATCAACAAACGGACGTAAGTGTTTCAATTTTTTATCTCTAACATCTAACGTTTCAGATTGAACAAATAACCAAACTTTATCCTCGGCATGCTCTAATTCTCGTTTGTTTAACACCCCTTAATTCTATCAGAAACCGGAACTCTACAGTTTGTAACAAACCTAGTAACGTAAGCAACTAACCTAACAATATCTTCAAAATTCGCAGCATCTTTGTAGTACCATGGCTTACCTTGATATTTGCAACACTCATTCCCAGCTTCTTTACCACACCACTCACAAAATGAAACTCTATTCACCAAAGCACAACTCTTTGAACCTTCAACACTTTTTCTTCTTTCAGCCCCTACCGCTTCTTCATCATAACTAACGGATGATACTGGCCATAATTCTAATTTCTCTCTAAGCCAATCAGGACCCTCCCACCAATGAGATGCAGCCAGTCTCTTAGGAGAACACCCTCTCGATGGAAGATCAGCAGGGTTCAAATAACCAGAAATGTGTCTCCATTCTTCAGGTTTAGTCAACTGGCGTATCTCATTAAGTCTGTTGGCTACGAAAACGTTCCAGACGTCTGCTCTTTGTATCCAGGCCAAGACAGTAGAAGAATCAGTCCAAAATACCTTCCTAGCTTCTATCTCTAACGCATCAGCTACCGTATTAGCCAAACGTGCCCCCACAACAGCAGCCATCAATTCTAAACGAGGGATAGTCATCCCTTTCAAGGGTGCTAGCCGTGATTTCGCCATTAGAAATCTAACGAATATCACTCCATTATTGTCAGATCTTAAAAAACTTACTGCAGAGTAGGCATAACTACTGGCGTCGACAAATGTGTGCACCTCATAAGAGCAATTTTGCTCAAGCGGACAAGACATAATCCAACGAGGTACTCTAATTTCGTTGAGGTAAGGTAACTCTTGTTTCCATTTGGTGTTTTTCTCTCTTACATCATTAGTTACTTCAGTATCCCAACCAGAATCGGATTTAAAAACTTCTCGGAGAAGAATTTTTAACTTCAACACCGCAGGACACACTACTCCTATGGGGTCGAATATCAGGTGTGTCACTGATAAAATAGATCTTTTGGTGGACAATTCTTCGAGACTCTCCAACTTAGGAACACAAATACTTAAAGAATCTTCTATTCTGTCCCACATTAAACCAAGAACCTTTGACTGATGTTCCTCCAAATTCTCTATAAATCCATTTGGCTCAGTTACCTCCCAACATCTCAAATCAAAACCACCTGTCTCCATTATTTCCCTAGCTAGATGATATAACTCAGTGAGTTCTTTTACATTGTTTACACTGAGTAAAATTGTCTACATAGTAACTCTTAGATAAGACTGTGGCTACCTCACTCAGTTTCCTATTCTTGTCATCAGCAAACTGTTTACTGTCTTCCGTTAACATGTATTTTCTTAAGTGGTGTTGAATAACTGCTTGTAGATGAAATTGGCTGGATGTAACACCAAAAACTACCCTTCTATGGCGAAATATTTTAACCTGACTTGGCTTACCATCTTTAACTTCCCACCATAAGAATTTTAAAATATCTCGCTCTGGTTCAAAAATACTTATTTGTTGAAAAGCCTTTCTAATATCAGCTGATACACCAAATTTCTTAGCTCGAAAAGACAACAAAATATCTGGGATGAGCCCAACTAAATTTGGTCCCTTCTTCAGGCAATCATTCAGAGCTGGGTACCCTTTTTTCTTTGCTGAGGCATCGAACACTGGTCGGACTTTTGTGGTTAAACTACTCTCCTTAATTACAGCTCTGTGTGGTAAATAGTGCACATTTTTTCGTTCAAGTTCAATCTCAGGAACCTCCTCAATCAAATTCTCGTTTATCCATTCTTTAAATACCTGATCATAAACTTCGAAAATATTATTCTGCTGTAACTTCTTTGTTGTGGATTCAAGTCGTTTCTTAGCTACGTCATAGTTAGAAAGGTAGACTACACTGGTCTTTAATCCAGGGTAAAGCAACCTCATATCGGCCCTCTTTATTCACGGTTACAGTTTCTTCAAAATGTTGTAACACTTCAGCTTCTAGTTCTATTCTACTAACTTTAGCATTTGGCTCTTCTATACCCAATACATCTAATTTCCATAAATCAGCTATAGAGGCGGTACTAAGAAGAGTAGTAGATATTTCCTCAGCTACTTTTTCTTTAATAGTGTCATATCTACCTAGAACGGTCCAGCCTATTAGAGTTTCTATTACAGTCAAACCTGACTTCATTTGATGAACCCTTCCAGTCAACAAGGAACCATATACATCAGCCCCAAGAAGCATCTCTACCTCGTCACCTGGACCTTCAGCATCACTGAGTTCTATGCCATAAGATTTTATCTCTTCTAGCCAAGGGCCTGAAGGCAACGGTGTAACACAAGGACAAATGGACTGACAACCTAACAATATAACTGGGACCACTGTATTCTTACTCAGATGTTGAATATATACCGAATATTTTCTGTGCATTTCTTTTTGTAACTGATGGCCTCCAAAAACAATATGCGTCAGTTCTTCTTCTCCACAACTAGCTAATCTTATCTTAGTTGCTGTAGTTTCCAAAAGATACGATCTCTGTGAGCCGGGATCTAGAATAGCTCTGACAAGTCTCTTACCATCAGGTCCATGAACTAACACCTTCAAAGTTTTAAGCACTGTATGGCTAGGTGCTGCCACATTCGACATAGCTGTACTATTCTTCTCTATAGATGCACATGTTTCGTTTAACTCACCATACTTTTGAGGACACACCAGTTCTACATGACGTCTGTTACACGTGGAACAAAAAACTCTAACTCGACAGTTAAACGACATATGATTCGGCCTGACACAACGTAAACAATAACCATGAGCCTTAATCTTACTTTTCTTTTTCTCTAAACTCAGCTCGTTAGCAGCTGGACACGCTATTGCCTCATGGTCCCCAACTTTTTCACAAAAAGGGCACGCTGACCTTAGCTTTAAAATCGATTCTCTATCATTTGTCTTATTTCTATAGGTATTGACAAGAGCTGCATTACTAGGTACTGCAGGCTTAGGATTCATTATCGTATTGGGTGGCGTGTTCTTATTAACCTTTTTGCCTTTTACCGACACCGCTTCTAATCCAAAACCAGCAACCGCCAAACCTATTCTTTCTTCACCTTCCACTTCTCTTCTCAAGAACTCCATTAGCTTCTTTAACCGCCCTTGCCCTGGTACTCCACAGTCACTATCCTCTAGCTCATCTCTAATTCTCTCGGAATGTGACCAAAATTCACTTCTTTGCCAAGCACGAAGAATGTCTTCAGGAAGAGCAGATTCTACAAGGGGGTAAAGCATGGCTGCACATGTTTCTGTGGTTACACCTAAAGTTTCTAACGATCTCAAATTTGACTCTAATTTGTCATAAAGTGAGGCTAAGTTGCATGATTCATCTTTCCTAAGCGTCTTATCTAAGATCATGCGTAACAGCTCTCTCACGTAAACTTCTACTAGTAAGTCATCTCGTCCGAATCGGCTTTTCAATGACTGAATAGCTTTCCTATAGTTTTCACCAGTAGGCGGAAAGCTATTTACAACATCCCAAGCTCTAGATCCTTTTTGAGTAGCTTGCAATAAATATTGAAATCTCAAGCTATCGTCTAAATCTTCATCTTCATCGACCTTCTGAAACTGACTCCAAAACGTAAGCCATTCAATCAACTTTCCACTAAATCGCAACCATTCGATTTTAGGATACTTATATCTACCCTTTTTAGAACTACTACTACCCGAAACCGAAGCTGAATCCCCAGGATTACCACCAGACTCTACCAAACTCCCATTTAAGACCTTGTTAACCCTATATTGTATAGCTAAGAAATCATTACGGTACCTATCGGCCTCCTCCTCCTCTACCGACAACTCGGCCTCAGGGACATCTAAATCTATTAGGTAATCAAGTATTTGATCATCAGAGTCACCTAACACTTTAAACTTAGACTCTAAATTTGTAAACTTACAAGAAATAACCTCAATATCCAGAGTAGACTTTTTTAGCTCTTCCTCAAGACAAATAAACAAACGAGTAAAGCCTTGTCTAATAACGGCTCTCTTCTTTAGAAGCTTGTCCTTCTCTTCTTGAGACATCATAAATGGTAGATCAATAAACAGAAAATGATCTCGAAGTATATGTTTACAAAAAAATATGAAACAAAAAGTTCTTACCGAAAAGCCGGATGATTATACTTATTCTGAAATCCTACCGACTGCGCCATTAAAATGTGAGAGACGGAGCTACCTGCTTCCTATCCGTCTCTACTTTTCGGTATCAAAAATGAGAACACTTAATTTCATTCAAAACGTAAACTCAAAAACATTTTATTTTCATTAAACAAACTTATGTCAAAAACTGACACCATGACAACAGCTACTAAGACCAACAATACAATAAAGCACTGCTGGTTTAGCCTAAGCTTCAGTGTTCAGGACAACAAACTTTATTTATTTAGATTTCAACTCTCCTTAAAAAGAGGACATTTTTAATGAATAATATTATATTGTCGAATTAAAAAAATTAGTTCTTTCTTAGCTGGCTTTTTAAAAAGTATTCCCTTTATGTACAAGGTCCATCGTTAAATTTTTTCTTAAGGTATATTTTCATTATAAAACAAGCAAAGATTAAAATTTATAAACAACAAAAAGTTATAAAGTGTAACTTTTTGTTGAAAAATGGTTTTTTGTTATTTACACGTATGCACAACCCAATCCGGAGACATAATGTATAAGTTGGAGGTACACAAGTCGGGCGAATTTTTCCCGCTATAAGAGTCTGTATCACCATAAATGCCGGTAATAGTCAAGCTGATCATCTTGGTACAAAATTTACCCATTTTTTTTTAATTTGGCAATTATGTACGTGTTAATCTTGCACTACGTGTTCGAGCTGTATAGTTATTGATTATAATTAAAAATAATAACTATTGATGTGGTAATAATATTTAACTAACAAATGGCTGTATCCTCTCTAGTCCTTAAAATTCTAAACCATCCTCTACCTATTGTAAAGACAGAGAAAGGTAACCTGATTAATACAAGCTTGGACACACCAAGTTTCAAGCTTGTAAAATGCGATGCTTGCAAGCATCGCAAAAGCTTGTTACAGTAAACTAAACACTATATATGATTGTGTTACAGAAAGACTAGCAGCTATGCAACAAGGCGCAGCTGTTAGATGGAGCTGGACTCTAACATCCCTGCTTGCTTGGATTGTAACTCTAACTAATAGGTAACTCAAGAATGAGTTTGTACTTTCATGGCATTTCATAAAAATTCCAATATTAGCATCGTTTTTGTTCAAAATTCGCTGAGCAATTTTGTAGCATTTTATTTTTTTATTTAATACATACAAAATACAATACAATGTAATAATTTAAACATTTAATTCGTTATTTATTTAAAAGCTAAGCAATTATAAATGCAATTATATTGTAATCTGAGAAACGAAATGCAGCATGCAATAAAATCTTACCATGATGTTTAATAAAATAACACTAGAATTAAAAACATCTATATATTGTCAACCACAATATTATGGTTGACAATATATAAGGCGCGGTCGAATATCCACGGCCTTCTAGAACATTGGATCACCAACAAACTTTTTTATAACTTTTTTTTCAAAATTTTCAGTAATTAGCCAGATTTGTGATAAATGAAGCCTATTTCCGTAATCTGCGCGCTCTTTTGGTTAATCTCAAAGAGTATTTACATTCACTCAACGATTTATTTTTAATCTAACTTGTTACATACATAACTACTGTTAGATGTCAATGTTATCTACCTGATTTGTGTTATATTTTGACATGTCATATTTGTTGACATTGACGTCTGTGGATATTCGACCGCGCCTTATTAATTGTTTTTAATTCTACTGTTATTTTATTAAACATCATGGTTAGTATATACCACAAAATCTCCGTCAAAACAACTAATGATTCAATAAAATCTTCATTATTAAATCCATGCAATAAAATAATAATAAGTACCAAATTTAGAAGTAAGAAAGCTTTTCTATGTCTCTCATTCCACTAAATGTAAAGAAACTTATTTTGTTGGCTTTTTGGACTTCTAGCTTACTATTTAGGGAGGAAAACTCAGCCAAGATTTTTCCAACATTTTTTGGACTAGAGGTCAGAAGCTCAGTTTCCTTGGAGCTACAGGTCACCGCGTGTATAGTATATTTTAATAACCAAAAGAATTTCTCTATATTTAAGGTAATACTTTGCTTTCAGGTGACTGTTCGGAAGATTCCATCGATTCAAAATGAAACACTGACTGAATGGACTATTAGCACTGTACAGAGAACTCAAGAGTGATAAAAAAAAACTACATACAGCCAGACACGCTGCTTACCCAGGACAAGATTTAAAAAATTGATACAAACCAGTTGTCATCAGGCGAAACGAATTTCTTTATTTAGCGAAAATGCTGGAAGTGTCAGAAAGTATGCTGTGTTTTTCTACAGCAAATGAGCTCTGGTCATCCCTCTGGTACGCTCGTAATACGATAATTTAACCAATGTAATTATATTATAATATCCAGCGTGCCAGTGCGTTTTTCAAATTTTCCGCTTGGAATGCAAGGGAGTGATGAAAAATACGATACCGCATGTTTTTGTCACCTACCAGCTTTTCACAATAAAGACACATATGTTTACCAATAAATCGAAGTTTTATATATAGTTTGACTAAATATAAAAAGTCAGACTGTTTCATACCTTGGTCAAAAATCAAACGACAGAGGTATTAACATATTAAGTACACTTATTATTACATATTTGTAAGTAGCTCTTTGAACAATGCTGAGAGCTTTCAGTGAATCACACTTTGTGAGGCTTTGTTCGAATGTAATGCCACTATGAGAGAAGAACACCTCTATACAAAATACATAATATTTATTTTAAAATGTACTTGGTATTTCTTTGCTAAATCGAACACAGATCTCCAGTCTAGTTATCTCAAGTTGTTTATACTTAATTATGTAAATCAGTTTTTATGTAATTCAGTAAATCAAGTTTGTTAAACGAAGATTTATTATTAAATCTTCGTGTTTATTATGCAAATATTCTATATTATTTTCTAAACTGCGGTTACTACTTTCATCAAAAGACACATCGTACTTCACGATGTGTGAAGTATGATTTCTAAAATCTAACGTCGTTAGATTTTAGATAAAGAATAAAATGTGCTAGTCCAAGAACCGGACCAAAATAATATGACTCATTTTTTACTCCATCAAACCATATTATTCTGAATATATATATTAAATTATAAAGGAAAAGCATAGTCTGCCTATCCAGAGTGAACCTTCAATATGATTGCGCATGCTCAAAATTTTATAAAATCGCACTCATTCCAGTTTTCTTGCAATAAGTGGCTCCCTGAGGGTCGTGTGCAAAACATAAATAAAATGATAAAATTTCCCTATATAACAAGTGTTTAATCATCAAAATCGGATGAATATAACTAAAGTTATGGCTTTTTCAAAAACATCAAGAAAGTGGTTAATTTATTTGAATTAACCAAACTTCTCTGAAAAAATATTTGCTTTTTGTGCATTTTTTGGCCATTTAACAAATGGCATAACTTTAGTTGAAGTTATCCAATTTCGACAAAAAACACTTGTTTTATAGGAAATGTTATCAGCTTTAAAAAATGGTCTCTTCACGTTTGCACACAACTTACAGGGAAAAACTTATTGCAAGAAAACTAGAATTAGAACGATTTTATAAAAACATACTTTAAGGTATATTTTCAGAATAATTTGTTTTGAAGTAGTACAAAATGAGTCACATTTTTAGGCTTGGCTCTTGGGCCATGGGTTTATAAGATTTTTTTTTTTTTTTTTTTTTATTTGTTTTTTATTAATACAACTACATTTTTTTTAATGAAACAAGTATTAGTGAGAGGGGGGTGTAGTAGCGTGATTTGGCGGGAAGGAGAAGATATCCAATGATATCACTCAGGCGTGTAAGGGGGAGGGAGGTTAATTAATTAATCAAGCAGGTCTCTAGGCCACTGCCGCTTTAGACGTCTAGGAGGATTATCAGGAATAGTTCTGGAGGAAAGGATTTGGATCAAGGGATTGAAGTGATCTGTTAAGGATTAGTGGAAGGATTTATAACGGGATTTGCAATAGTTGCGGACAAATGGAACATTAAGGTCTGAGTGAAGTGTGAGGTTAGAAACAAAGAAGGGAGCGTTTGTGATGGTTCTTAGGACTCTGGACTGGAGGATTTGGAGGCGGTTAGAGTTGCAAGGTTTGGTGCTACCCCAGACTTTATAAGAATGATGAAACTCTGAGTACAGAACTCTTCGGAATCATTCCTTGAGCAAAGATACATAATTTTTCTCTCCATATACATAAGTCTTCTCGCCTTATATAGGATCAATCAATTTGTATATTTTGAACAAGGTATCATTACAGGTAAACCGTGACTGGTTACGCTTTTCGCTTCAACTAAAAGCAGTATTATAAATCCGAGCAGCGCCGACTCAGAGTTTACTTCGACTATAGATTGAATTTACCTGATCACATGGCACCGTGCCCGTAAGAGAACATAGGCGATGACGTATAAACTCGCAGGAATTTTAATAAATCTCTATACTTATTATTTAATAATCTCAAACAAGGTCAGAAACATTAAATATGTACCTCTACACAATGGTTATGAACTAAAATTGATTTCAGTTCTAGTTTTGATAAAATCACTTTGACTATCTTTGGTTTATTTTGAAACTGGAAATTCATTTTGGTTTCACGTTATCATTTTGTTGGATAAACCTGTAGGACGAATGTAATGCTCTGTACAAAGACAAAGCAAGGCCTGAAACCTCGGCCTGCCTTCTGGATTGAACAGCGAAACCAAAGCATGTTATTAGCTCATACAATACTCGCGGGTGAACGTCATCATTTGCCTGAGGCTAAAAACTTTAAATTAAAATTTTATAATATTATTTATTATTAACTAGATTGTCGGTCTCTATAATATTACAATAATTTGACGTTAGTGAAACTAAAGACACTATATTGAAGGTTGTTAGGTTCCTTTATTGCTCGTTCAGATCAATATTTCGCTTGTTTTCTCAAAGCATATTAATGTATTACATATTATGGATAAGTTAGGAAAATTTTACTACGTCAGATATTAAAACTAATGCTTCTATACCTTACACTGTAGAGTATGGTAGCTCTAGTTTTGATATCTGACGCAGTTAGACAATTTTTGTAGCTTTTTTCCGCCTCCTTGGATGAATGCCATGCCTAGGTAGAGGTAGGAGAAATCCATGAAGAAAAACTCCAAATAAACAGTAAAAGGGAACTTGATGGACTGTAAGGTCCTCTTCTCGCACAGAGTATGATCTATCTGTCTCGTCTTAACGATCCTTTCCTTAGTATATATGTGGTTGCATATTCATATATTACCAAGGATCTTGAATAAAGGGGATGAACGCATCAAGTCGATTTGCCGTGTAACTAAATGGCCCCATCAAGAACAAAGAAATAGAGAAGAATCCATTACAAAATACCTGTCAAAAACAAACTACACATGCTTAATACAAACTACGCATGCTTACAATCATTACATTAACTGCGCAGGACCCCAATTTAGAGGCAAACTCAGCTTTTGATGGTTTCCAATTGTTTTACTTATTGAGAAGGTTATAAACAAATTGTGCAAAGAAATTTATTTTCTTTTATTAACTGTTTCATTTTATTAGACTTAGCAAGCACCAAAGTTAACTAAAATCACAACTAACTAGCAAAGATGACATTTGAGGAACAAACTCGACTTATCATTGTTACATAACCTTTGTTTCGCGCCTTTTTTTACTATAACCGTAGGAAGGTATTGCAACAACGTCATGGTGTCATACAACGTCTATGGTGTCAGATAAGTTCCTTAATACGTCATCCCCTTTATTCAAGATCCTTGGTAATATATGAATATGCTTTGAGGAAAAAGCGAAATATTGTTCTGAAATAACAATAAAGTAACCTAACTACCTTTAAATATAGTCTCTTTAGTGACCTTATCGTTAAATTAGATTAATATTATTTATTGTAAATTATTATACTATTGATGTAAAATAAATACATGAGATGTAAATAGAATAATTATTTAAATAGAAATTAGAATGTAAATAATTGTATGTTAATCGTTGAATTCGTTCTTCTCTTTCCTTGTAATTACAGATTTTTAAGGGATTTTCCTTTAGGGAAATTGGATAATAAGTCCCTGGTGGACGGAGGGGGTAGTTAGAGAGAGCAATGTAACAACATTCCCCAACTAAAGCTGCTTCAATCTCTTACGCTCCAACGTGTGGCTGATCAACAATTAATTTTGATTAGAATCCCCAGTGATATCCCGTATCATTCAGTTCATTTATGGATAATAAAGCTAGGAAGGAATATAGTAGCATTTATTGGGCGAATTTTTATCTTGTGGGCCGCTTCGCGATCATCACAAGTGGCCCCTTTGTGGCCGCTCATTAGTCTTGACTAGTTGACTAACTAGATAGTTAGCTAACTAGAGTAGAGGATGGAGGTATTAATAAAATGGAAGATACATTAAAACTTTTATGCCGATAATATTGCGTACGTCTCTATGCATCAAAGGGAAGCTTCGTTTACACCTCAGCAGGTAATTAAAATTTGCCTGACTTGGTTTCGCCTCAGATTAATATCGGACTCAGCTTTGCCTCTGCTGGGAATTTGTTTTGATAATCCCCGCCTTAGACTAAGACTAATAAAAAAAACATTTGTCACTAAAATTCTATTTGTAGCCTCGTGACATAAATAACTATTTCAGTTATCAATCATGATAAATGTGAAATCTTAACGCGCTTCAGAAGCTTCGCGGCCAAACCCTAAACCATGCGCAGCTTGAAAATTTAAAAATTCATAAAGTAAAGGTTGTTCTGTCAATATACGAAATTGTTAATGTAAATACTTTAAAAAAATATTCTAACGCTGTTGAATTCATTATAAATATATAAAAATCCTTGTTCATTTAAATCTACTTTGTATATTTTATTTTTGTATTTTATTTATCCGTTGTATATTTTATTTTTGTATTTTATTTATCTGTTGTATATTTTAATTATCTTGTTGATTTAAAACGTTGTTATCATTACTTTAATTTTTAGGTGGGAAGAGGTTTATCTTTAAAACCTGTAATTTTAATGTCAAAAACAATAAATTAATAAATGTATAATGAATAAATAAAATGGTAATTTTTTCATATTTGGTGTTTTTTATTTGATTTTATAATTTAGGAGGTATTATTGGTTTCCAGTATAATGATGCCGTGTCAATTTTATACTGGCAAGTTTTATTAATTTGTTATTATAACCAGATATGTGTCTTTGTAGTGCCTACTTGTACCTCCACAACATTTTTGCATTTCATATGGAGCGCTGCGTAAATATTACTTCTTATTCAAGTTTAAACTTTGAATTTACTTACAAATATCTTTTTTATAAATATAAAAAAGGCCGTCGAATATCCACGGCCTTCTAGAACATTGGATCACCAACAAACTTTTTTATAATTTTTTTTCAAACTTTTCAGTAATTAGCCGGATTTGTGATAAATGAAGCCTATTTCCGTAATCTGCACGATCTTTTGGTTAATTTCAAAGAGTATTAATATTCACTCAATGATTTATTTTTAATTTAACTTGGTACATACATAATACTGTTAGACGTCAATGTTAACAAATATGACATGTCAAAATATAACACAAATCAGGTAGATAACATTGACGTCTAACAGTAGTTATGTATGTACCAAGTTAGATTAAAATAAATCGTTGAGTGAATGTAAATACTCTTTGAGATTAACCAAAAGAGCGTGCAGATTACGGAAATAGGCTTCATTTATCACAAATCCGGCTAATTACTAAAAATTTTGAAAAAAAAGTTATAAAAAAAAGTTTGTTGGTGATCCAATGTTCTAGAAGGCCGTGGATATTCGACCGCGCCTTATAGTTTTATAAAAAAGATATTTGTAAGTAAATTCAAAGTTTAAACTTGAATAAGAAGTAATATTTACACGGCGCTCCATATGAAAGGCCGTGGATATTCAACCGCGCCTTATTGCGTATTTACATTTAAATTTCCAGGCTATAACCTTACATGTCAAAAAAATTATTTCATTCAAAAACCCTCCCAATTGAATCACCTTACAAATTTTATTAGCTTGCGTTTTAGCTGGGTGCATTACCATACTATCTTTACAATGGAGAAAGAGTATTATCACGAACCCACCCTAAAAGAATATAATACATTCTTTATCGGGTTTGTTGAAGAGCATAGGGACATTGAGTAGTGCATATATAAAAAAGATTAAGGTGTTACCATATCAAGTATGTTGGTTTACCTACCAATAAAGGGTGGGTCCATTATCATATTATCTACGATGGCTTAAGAGTATTATAACAAACCCACCCTAGATTAATATAATGC
This sequence comes from Microvelia longipes, assembly GCA_018340805.1. NCBI lineage: Eukaryota > Metazoa > Arthropoda > Insecta > Hemiptera > Veliidae > Microvelia > Microvelia longipes. The sequence goes on from JACMZG010001911.1 coordinate 66,543,326, forward strand.
ATCCTTTATCGGGTTTGTTAAAAAGCTTAGGGGATTTGAGTAGGGCATAATATAAGAATGATTAAGGTAATAGAGTAAAAAATTAGTTGTTTTTTTCCACCCACCCTGAAAGGATATAATGCAACTTTTATCAAGTTTATATAAGATGGTAGAAGGGTGGGTTTGTCATACACCTCCATTACTCTACTGAGTACAGTATGATAATGAACCTACCCTTTATTTGTAGTTAACAAACTTATTTTGTATATTATTACCTTAATCTCCCTTATATATGCCCTTCTTAAAGCACCAAAACCTTTCTATAAACTCGACAAAGGAATCATTATATAATTCAAGGGTGGCTCGCTTAAAATATTCTTTTCATATTTTATATAGTACAATTACGATCTTACCTTTGATATTTATTTTTGGTTTGATATAAGATTTAATATATTGAATAAGCCTTGTTTTTGTTTAGGTGGGTCTGTAAGCATACTCGCACGCCCTTATATACGGTTGTGGATCTGCCCATAAAAATGTTAAATAAGTCCATTTTAATTAGTTAGTATTGTAGTAGAAGATTGTTTTTAACATTCTAAATCACACAGGAAACACATGTTAATATTAAGTCTATATTGGGATTAAAAATCAATGAACTCTCTTTGATATTTATCTTTAGAAGATACTAATAACGGAGTTTCTTCGACTTTGTCAAAATTGCTAACATCACCGATACCTCGGACTTTGGGTCGGAAAGGAGCTTCGACTTTTCTGTTGAAGACATCTATCCATTTAATGCTCTGGAAGAAGGTGTGCTCTTTGATGTCGTTGACGCCTCTCCTCATGCAACCGAATCTCTTGGTGAAATCCGTTTGGATGATGTTACGGACGAGATCTTTTAGATCATCCGAAAAGCCTTTGGGCATGGAGTATTTGCCGGCTACTATCTTCTCGTAGATCTGGATGGGCTCGTGAGAGTAGAACGGTGGGTAGCCTGAGGACATCTCGTAAATCAGGATACCTAGGCTCCACCAATCGGGTGAAAACCCGTATCCTTTGTTCATGATAACTTCCGGAGCCAGATACTCGGGTGTCCCGCACAACGTATAAGTCCTTCCTTTGATCTGCTTACAAAATCCCATATCCGTTACCTTGATGTACCCCTCTCTATCGATTAGTATATTCTCAGGTTTCAAATCTCTGTAAACCAGCTCTAAGTGATGCAGATACTCCAAGGCTAAGATGACTTGGGCAGCGTAGAATTTCGAAAGAGGTTCAGAGAATTTACCCTGACTTCTCAGGTGGGTAAACATCTCACCTCCTTGGATGAAAGGCATGCCTAGGTAGAGGTAGGAGAAATCCATGAAGAAAAACTCCAAATAAACAGTAAAAGGAAACTTGATGGACTGTAAGATCCTCTTCTCGCACAGAGTGTGGTCTATCTGTCTCGTCTTAACGATCCTTTCCTTATCCAAAACTTTGATCGCGTAGTAGTTATCTTGTCCCAGAAGCTTAACAAGAATGACCCTGCCGAACGCCCCAGTACCTAGAGTGTTCAACTTTTCGAAATCGGACATCTTATACTCATGACCGACTCTCTTCTGGCCGTAGTCAGACTCGAATTTGGCTTTGCACAGCTTAAGATACTCACCCCAGTTCTCGACAGGGTACTTGATGTAACCGGGCAGATTCTTGATCTCGCCCTGCTCTGCTCCTTCCTGACTCATTGTCCTCCCCTCTGGTTCACTTCGACATTCCCCTATGTTTTGAATTCAACGCTTGTGACATTTCGTCATAATATTGACAGAAATTCATCGGATCATTCTTTCGGCCATATACCTCACCCATAGACTTTTAAAAATAATAAGGAAAAAACTTCTTGAAGTTTCGTAATTGAGTATGGTGGTCAGGTCACTTAAAATCGAATACAAACATCCTCCCCAGCTTGATTTTCATTTATAATATCAGCAAAAATACTCAATACAGAAACGAAATGTTACACGCGATGACTCTGTATAAACGTACTTTACTACGTTATCCTGTATTACTTAATATCGTTAACTAGTTCCTATATACATTATTTTCATATTTGTATAATTTTATTACAACTATTTTGCCCTCTATGGATAATGAAATGGCACCTCCTTCCTATGTTTTTAGCATTGTCGGAAATTTTCCTATCATCGGCAATGTAATTATTCCTATCTGTTGATTTTTATAATTATTAGCTCCGCCTCTCTTAAAGGAACTTTTTATGATTAGCATGTGAGGGTTATTGGTTGAGTGCGGCCTTTAGACCACACTCAACCAATAACCCTTAGACCCTCTTTTGCATATAATATTATTTCAATCTAAACCTCGAACACGTCAACTATATATATATATATATATATATATATATATATATCGTTTATAATCAAAGCATAAATATTAAAGGTGGCAGCATAGTCGTACTGTAAACAATAGCGAAAGAGTGTTATAACGAACCCATCTTAGAAGAATGTAATGTATCCTTTATCGGGTTTGTAGAAAAGCATTGGGGCTTTGAGTTGGGCATTTTTAAGGGAAATTAATTGCAATATAAAATAAGTTGGTTTAACTACAAATGAAAAATGGGTCCATTATCATACGATCTACTATGGCCTAAGAGTACTATAACAAACCCACCCTAGAAGAAAATAATACTCTCTTAATCGGGTTTGATGTCCATAGTACAAAATCCTGCGTGGAAACTAGAAAAAGGGTCCATTATATACTTCCAGAGTGTTTTTGTTATGACACTATGTTATCACACTGTTTAATATGATAATGGCCCACCACCCTTTATTTGTGGTTAAACCAACTTATTTTATACAGTACTTCTTTAATCCCCCTTATATGCCGTCCCAAAGCCTTTCAATCATAGAGATATATTACTAGAGGGGACTTATTGGTTGAATTGTGAAACATCGAAAAAATAACATGACCACCTTCGACTATCAATGATCAAATGAACTGAACGAAATTCTAAAACTAAACATCTATGACTATCTAAACTAGCCATTCAGTCCTATTTTCGCTGACAATTCGAAAATATTCGCTGACAATTAGTTGTGATTCACGAGGAAATGATTGGTTAAAGTACATACTTCAAAAAATATTGTATAAAACAAAAATATTTTTTTAACTTTATTATTTAGTCTAATTCAGGGATACGCAAAACAAAAAAAGAGCCCCGCAGACCACAATTAAAGATAAATAATATTTGGCGGAAATCCGTCTACTTAACCCCCACCCCTTTATTCTGTCAAATTTATTCGACAGAGCAACCTGGATAAAACGAATTTAAGATAAAATATAAATACACATCTTTTAAAAAGAATAATCTTTTAATACTTAATGTTGGAGACTAAGTCCGTCTAAGCAAGAACTTAAAGTGTAATCTTGCTGTTGTTCTAGTTGGATTTAGGAATAATCTTCACACCTACACTTTTTTTACTAAATTATGATTTATTGTTGTATATAAAATCTATTCAAGTTTAAATAAATCCAGGAGCTGAGGTCTGCAAGGCTGGCGAATTTCCTTTGCACTGCTTTTCTTACTCATCAATCCAGTTCTTACTCAAAGAAAAAATAAGCTTATGAGCTTGGATCATTGAGGGAGGTGGAAGGGTATTTTTTGGAAGGGAGGACTCGCTAAATAAATATTGTTGGGATGTATATATATATATATATATATATATACGAAATATGTGTGACTTTATTAACCACCAATAATGGACCCAAAAACATTTGTGGGGTCCTTATTATGCTTGATATAAAAATGTTTAGGCTAACATTTTTAACACTGGTATCAGTATGTCTGGTTTAACAAATCAAGTAGAACAATTAGTTCTACTCGACATTTTGGGCTCTCTGATAAACCTCAGTTTTTGCAAATCTTTAAAATGTTTTAGCACATTTTTTTAATCTAAAAAATGGACAAACCAGTAGAATTTTTACTTTATATTTCCGACAGTAAAGCCTAAGCCGGAAAACTGAGCAAGAACTGGATTAGTGAGCAAAAAAGCAATAATTCCGAAACTTCTGAGCCAAAATAACGGAAAACATATCTTAGGAACCAAGATTCAAAACCAGACCAACTAGTTAAGTACTTTGAGTACTTAAATCGCCCCCCTTAAAAAAATAAGTAAATAAGAAACTTTGACCTGAGGAACAATGTCATCCTTTCATTTTGACGATCTTTCGAAAAATTATTCAGCAAAAACCAAGATGTTAGAAATTTATAATGTGATTCAATTCGATGTAAACAAACCAAACGTATTAGGAGATTATAACCTGACTTTTTATGAATGACGTGTGACGTCATTGCAGGAATCGGTATAGGCCAGAGACTATAGATCAGGGGGGGTTAACTTAAATGAGGAAAAGTTTGGACTCGATTATCGCAAGCTACTAAAAATAGCGCTGCGGCGGACCGGTGCGGAAAACTCATGAACTAACCCGAATAGCTTTCCAAAAATGGCTGATTATATTTTTATATTTAAATTTATGAATACCATGGCAATTCTTGGTTATGACAGCACATTTATTATTATTATAAAATGATTGTTTTCTGTATGTATTTTTCACAAAAACGGTTCGCCGTTGCATGTTCTGTATTTCAAAAATTCAGAAACTAAAAGTAAATAGAAACCTTTTTAAAACTTCTAAAGAACGCAACTGATGGCAGATAAGTAAATTTCATTTAATTATTTTATTGATTTAGTCGATTTTATCAGGTAATTACATTTAATCACATGTGCGCATCTTGCTGATGTAATTAAAATACAGGCTACATTAAATGCCAAAATCTATCTTCTAGCACGTGTAAACTTTAGCCACTATTTCATTATAACCTGATTGAACCAATTAAAGTAATAAATTACTTGAATGAAAAACTTAAAAATAATCAGAAGTGTTTCGTGTAAGATTTAAGTAGTAGGGTTAGTTATAAGTATAACTATACAAAGTATAAAAATTAAATTTCAAACTGACTGTGGGCAAAAAGCGGGAAATCAAAACACGCCCACTCAATTGAAAGGTAGGTCCCCCGCCGCGCTAGTGTCGACCGGAATCCAAATTTTTCCACCATTGAGTCGACAGTCTTACTGTTTAAGGTGGGGTGGGATTGGAAAAGGAACTCAGCGTCGGGGACCTGACCTGGGTTCCGCTTTTATCCACTAGAATGCGCTAGAAGAGAAAACTACTCTGTAGTATAAAGAGGGGGCGTTCCTTAGTTGGGGGTGTGTGAAGCAGCCTTCTCCCACTCTACGCCACCGCCTTACACGATTTATATTAGACTTATCTTGTTTGTCTCGAGATGAGACTATTTTCTTACTTACACGTATAATACTGTACTTATTGTATTGATACGAACTAAAAATTCGTTCACTTATTAGTATATGTACACAGTTATTCTAGTAAAATGTTTTTTTTAAAATAAAGCTTGTTGTTAGGATTTCGAAGATAATCTTCGAAACCTTATACTTTCTGTCGAGCGTCTGTCTGTCCGATTTCTCATCTCGGGAACTCAATAGCTAGAAAGTTGAAATTTGGTATACATCTATTTTATCCAACAACAGGAAAAATAGAGCCAACAATCTGGCATGCGCATTTTTCGATTTATAAGCGAATGCTCACATTCGCAAAAAATAAATATTGTTTTAAAAATCATGTGGGGTATCCTATTGTAGGTATTGATGGGTAGAACACTAATATGCATTTAAATACTGGTTACACACAAATAGAGTGTAAAAATACACATATTTACACACTAAAAATGTGTAATATGCATCGTTTTTTCAAAATGCAAAAACAACCTAGAAAACAGAAGAAAACAGCCTCACCGACATTAAGACTTGGCTAGACGATAACGAACTTACCTTAAGTACTAACAAAACCATTTTTCTAACATTCTCACTGTATTCGACTGGACAACCTGACATCGAAACATTAAAAATCCATTCCCTACAATGTAGAGCTTCTTCAAGAAGTAATACAACGTGTACATGCCCTGAAATAAGGAAAGCTAAAACTGCCAAATATTTAGGCATTACTATAGACCAACATTTAAACTGGAAACCTCACTTGACTATACTAACAACTAGACTTCGACAAATTGTTTACATATTTAGAAAGCTAAGGGACTTCTGTACTATAAATCAAATGAAAGCTGTGTACTATGGATTAGTTGAATCTATATTACAATATGGTATTTTAGCATGGGGAGCAGCCTCTCAAACAGTTAAAACCCAGGTCTTCATTACACAAAAACTTTTAATAAAGACGTTACTGAAGAAAAATATGACAGAACATAGTATTCCACTCTACAGAAAACTTAACATACTCCCGATTCAACAACTATTTGACTATACTTGCTTGAACAGAATTAAGACTGGCAAACATACACTACTTACAGTGAGTCACGGAAGAACTACAAGGACTGAGACTCAAAGACTCTACGGACTACCATACAGGAAAACCTCTGCAGGACAAAGACACTGGATGTACCAAGCTGCTCTACTTCACAACAACTTACCTACAGAAATTAAACAAATTAGTAAAATAGAAACTTTTAAACAGACAGTCAAACAGCACTTACTAAACGACCTAGACAAAAACACTAATTAAAAATAAAAGCCAAAAATTCTTCACAAAGAAATCAAAAAGCTAAAAATAATGACTATAACTAACAAACATACTAACCTAACACAAAGACAAAGAAGTATTATTCACATAAATGTAAATAATACTAACAACTTATCACTAACCTAATAATAATTACCTGAATCTTATCACTAACCTGTTTAAAAATCATAAAATTATTAGAATAATTAACCTATCACAATATTTTATAAAACCTTATAAATTATAATTACTATCTTTTATTTTTAAATATATTTTATTTTTATTTCTATCTAAATAAGTTATAAATTACCAATAAAAAATAAAATAATATTCTTATAAAGAAGAGAATGTAGAGAGAAAAGTTGCGTAGATTTCCCTCTCGCGGCGCAGGTCTTTTTCAAGACCTCATGCGAGAGGTACTTTATAATGAACACATTAATTATTGTAAAATATGTAATTTTAAAAAATAAAGAATATTTAATAAAAAAAAAAAAACCAAAAAATTGTCCCCCTCCCTCCAACTAACCCATAAGGAGGAGCCCTAAAAATATGAAAAAATGCTTAATAAAAGCCCTATACGGGCCATTGAAATTCTTCGGATAAAAAGTTTCAACAGTTAATTATAGCATTTTCCAAATTGCACATACGCGGACGCGCAAAAAATATTTTTTTTAAACAAAATGTGGTGTATCAAATTGCAATGAATATCTATATATCAGGTTGGAATGAATATATATTTATATTTCGTGAATTTGTAAACTACACTAGTCCTAAATACAAGTATTGTCACTATACGTAATGTTTATTCGTGATATTCTATTGTAGGACTGAAGAATATAGTAAACTATGCATTAGTTTAGGTTGCAATAAATATACTACATATTTTAGTGAAGGTAGACTGCCTACTATTGCTATATTACTCATGAATATAATGAATCAAGGGAGTGAAGCGAACAGTAGCCTTTTTTATCTAATATTATAATGAAGCAATCTTGCGAATGCGCAGTGAGCGTTTTTTATGTACTTTCAAATATATTTATAGCAATTCAGTGAGCGTAGCGAGACATGTTTTATACCCTCACGAATATATTTATAGCGAACTAGCGAGCGAAATGAGCCTTTTTTAGTGTACCTAATTTTACACTTCACTGTTTTGCGAGCTTAGAGAACCTCTTTATATATAGCTTTTGCATTCTTACAAGCGAAGCGAGCCCTTTTTAATGAATTTAATATTTGCCTCTTGATATGAGCCTAGTTATCTGCGAAGCGAGTCTCTTTTTATACGCTCTTGTATATACTTATCTTCCCAAAAATCATTTATATGGTAAAATATTCCCCGCCAAGTCTTTGGTTCAAAAAAGTAGGGAAATCACCTTTTCTGTCCCATGCACCAAGTCATGTCTGTATTGGGTGGAGACTCTCATAGGCGTTTCAAAGTAAAGCTGCTGGGTTGACAATAGTTAAGGGCCTGTTTAAATTAAGAGGCAATCACCCGCTTCTTCTCCTTGGCGGCAAACCAGCTGTGTGAACGAGTGAAATATCAAACAATTCAGGTGTTCATGGAGATTAATCATAACAGATTTAGCAGTTGTCATAATTGCAGCAGTATTACTAACATGCATTGATCCAGGCGTATACAAAAAAATGAATGAATAAATGTAATCAGGCACTATACCCTATACTACCTCTAAAGGTGATGATTGAAGGAGAAGAAGCTGATTGATTGCCTCTCAAAGTAAATAGGGCCCTTTAACTATTGCCAACCTAGCAACTTCACTTTGAAACGCCAATGGACTTTCTCCACCTAATACGGACATGACTTGGCGGGACAGAAAAGTTGATTTCCCTACTTTTTGGACCAAAGACTTGGAGGGAGAATTTCCTACATAAGTGGTCTTTGGTAAGATTTAATGACTTTTGTACGACTCCTGTTTTATGTAAAAACAGACGTAAACATAATATGTGTAGTAAATAAAGCTGTAAAGTGTGTCAATGTACATATGTATATACCACTCTCAAGCTTTGTTTTCTGCGGCGCGTACAACGTAGGATTGATTAATTTGGGATTTATTGATATAAGAATGTTAAAAAGGCATAAAAAAATTCAAAAAGTCCTCAAACACCAAAAATCCATTTATTAGTAAAGAGTGCAGATGGGTCAATTTAAATAAAAGTAGCGATCGCTAGCTAAGTTTCTAGCTCCGTGTTTAAATAAATAAATAAATATTTTATTTCTCCAATAATAATTACAATTATTATTATTATTATTTATTTATTTTATTTAAATAAAAGTAGCGATCGCTAGCTAAGTTCTAGCTCCGTGTTTAGCACAGGAATTGTTAAATTTGAGATTTTATTCAAGCGTAAGACAAATTCAAAAAGTCACCACGTATCAAAATGTGTTCAGTACTCTTGGCTGCAGGCTAGGCTTTTCGCTCCGCGTTAAGCGTAAAAAACATCGAATTTAGATTTGAATGAGGTAGGAATACACACGAGCATAAGAGAATCTAAAAAGTCTTTACACATCAAAAATCCGTTCAGTAGTTTAGGCTGTAGGGGCATAAACATATAAAACTATCGGTCGCTAGCTTAGTTTTTCGCTCCGCGTACAGCTTAGGAATGTCGAATTTAAGATTTTAGGTAGGAATGCACACGAGAATAAGACGAATCCAAAAAGTGCTCATATGTCAAAATCCGTTCAGTAGTTTAGGCTGTAGGTGCGTCAACAAAAAAGTGCAGGAAGGGAGGTTTGCAAAATATAATTTTCAAACCGATTTGGGATGATTTTTTTTTATTTTTGATCTACAAGGCACGCCCTTTAAAGATATTATTATATTATTTATGTACCTATAGCCGTTTTTACGCTACAAAACCCTACTTTGTTGCGTACAGTATAATTATACACTGGCAGCTTAAGTGGTTTTTTGACTAAGCGGGGTATTTTTACTTTTCTTCTTGACTTGGCGGCGGAACGCTGCTGCGTTTTAAAATAGCAAACTTGCGAGCATGTCATTGATTAATTTTATTTTTATGTATTCCACTAACGTGAGTTCCTAATATAACCCATTACTAGTTACATTATTGATCATTTTTTTGCACCAAATATACAATTAAGACACTAATTACACGTAATATTAATTTATGACAATCTCTAATAAGACTAAAAAACATAGTGAACTATGCTATAGCTTTGGTTGCTATGATAAATGGAATTACGTAAAAAATTAAAGAAATAGCTAAATTCAAAATATTTTATATTTATACAAACTTTTATTTTGATTTACTTAAAAGTTATTCATTTTTATTAATAAAGTAATCTAAATCTTTTTTAATTTATGCTTTCCATACGATTAAATGATTCGCAAATACTGATTTTAAAAAAACTAATAAAAAACTATTTCAATTTATGTGTTAAAGACTTACTAGTGTCAGAATGTATATTTTGATTTCATTGATTGACATAATGTATTGTTAATTGTATATGCCTTGTTAATTGTATGTAGTAGGACGAATAGGTTAATAGTGACCTTTTACAATCCAAACTATATTTACCACTAAACTTATTGAAGCATTTTAAACACTATAAATAAAATAATTGTTGTCTTCATTTGTAAATTATGAATATACATATGTGTCATATGATTTTTTTAACTATAATATTGATTGACATATATAATAATATTTAAGTTATGGTTTACAAAGGAAAGACCTAGCCGACTGAAAAGGGGCGAAGGTAGCTCCGCCTACTCCTGCTTCTGACGTGTACAGTAAGTTCGAGTATACCTTAAAAACCTGATGACTGACATCTATCGGATAACGCTGGAACTAAAATCCCATTTACGCGTTATTTTCGCCAGCTTAGTACGCCTTGAAAAATTAATATTTTTTTATTGAAATTTTGGTTTTGAGTTCTAAGTCACATGATAAAGGGGCCTAGTAATTACATTTTTAAAATTTGAAGTTTAAAATGAAAATTTTGATTTTAACCAGCGCGTACACGCTTGATTAAAAAAAATTCAAAAAAATAAAAACTAGGTACCCTTGGCATTTTAATAGTTTTAAATTAAAAAAAAATTACGTCTCTATCTTAAAAATTACGTACGGGAGACGTGGGATAGCATTTTAAGTTCGCGTTCCACCCACCCTTAAGTATCTATAGTCTCTGCTATAGATACTTACTTTGTATAGCTATACTTCTAACAACCCTACCATTTAAATCTTACACAGAACACTTCTGATTATTTTTAAGCTTTTCATTCAAGTAATTTATTAATTTAATTGATTCAATCAGGTAATAATAAATCGGTAACTAAAGTTTACACGTGGTAGAAGATAGATTTTGGCATTTAATGCAGCCTGTATTTTAATTACATCGGCAAGATGCGCACATGTGATTAAATGTAATTACCTGATAAAATCGACTAAATCAATGAATTAATTAAATGAAATTTACTTATCTGTCATCAGTAAGGTTCTTTGGAAGTTTTTAAAAAGGTTTCTATTTACTTTTAGTTTCTGATTTTTGAAATACAGAACATGCAACGGCGAACCGTTTTGTAAAAAATACATACAGAAAAGAATCATTTTATAATAATAATAAATGTAGCTGTCATAACCAAGAATTGCCATGGTATTCATGCATTTAAATATAAAAATATAATCTGTCATTTTTGGAAAGGTATTGGGGTTAGTTCATAAGTTGTCCGCACCGATCCGCCGCAGCGCTATTTTTAGTAGCTTGCGATAATCTAATCCAAACTTTTCCTCATTTAAGTTAACCCCTCCTGGTATAGGCGGTCAACATTGAAAATTTACTATTTAATCTTGCAATGACGTCAATTCCGGACTATAAGCTGACATGTCAAAAAAAATTTAGGCCCGTATTCAAAGACGTTTCCTAACATTTTCCTAACATTTTCCTAACATTCTCCTAACTTTTTCCTAACATTTTCCTAACTTTTTCCTAACATTTTCCTAACATTCTCCTAACTTTTTCCTAACTTTTCCTAACATTTTCCTAACTCCTAACATTCTCCTAACATTTTCCTAACGTTCTCCTATCGTGTTTTAAAAGTCTTTTAGAGGCTTCGCATGATTTTATTTAGTAAGAACCTAAGGTAGTTATGTCAAAAAGTGATACCATTGTAAGCAACGTAATATATCGCAAAATATCAATGTTATTACCTGGATTTACGACACACTTTGTCATAAACAACAATGCGGCCTTGCTTTGGCGAATGTTAAATATATTAGAAACTTTATTTACATATGTTTTCAGTAAACAGTAGAGTTAATACAAATACAATGTTCAATTATTGTAACAGCTTTCATAAATAAAGCAGTATCAAGCGTTTCAAGTTGAACGTGGACCAGGTTGTACGAATCCAAAGGTGTCTAAATGAAGACCTGTTAATCAGTGCAACACTGTTTTCATTTTGCTAAATCATTTACACAATTTTGTTTTTCGTATTTTGTCATCAAATTCATTTTTGTTTGTGTAAAATTTTTTTGGTATGATAATGGCTCAATTATTCACACCGGACCAACTGAATTTCCTCTTTGAATCGATAGCCCGCCACAAACAGACCATAGAAAATAAAAAATCTGATTGTGTTAAAAGAATTTCAGGGTAAACTCCCTAATAGTAAGTAAGTGGATAACAGTATTATGTAAATTCATGTAATAGTTATTAATACGACAAAGTGTGTCGTAAATCCAGGTAATAAGTTAATAACATTGATATTTTGCGATATATTACGTTATTTACAATGGTATCACTTTTTGACTTAACTACCTTAGGTTCTTACTAAAAAAAAATCATGCGAAGCTTCTAAATGACTTTTAAAACACGGGAACGATCATTTAAATTTCGTGGCTTAAAAACATTTCCCTTACCTAAACCTAAGGTGAGTGTTAGGAGAATGTTAGGAGTTAGGAAAATGTTAGGAGAATGTTAGGAAAATGTTAGGAAAAAGTTAGGTGTTAGGAAAATGTTAGGAGAGTTAGGAAATGTTAGGAAAATGTTAGGAAAAAATTTAGGAAAATGTTAGGAAAAATTTAGGAAAATGTTAGGAAAAAGTTAGGTGTTAGGAAAATGTTAGGAGAATGTTAGGAAAATGTTAGGAAAAAGTTAGGAAAAAGTTAGGAAAATGTTAGGAAAATGTTAGGAAAATGTCTTTGAATACGGGCCTTAATCTCATTCATAAAAACCCTCCAAATAAATCACCTTATAAACTCTTATCAGCTTGAGCAAAAACGAGGTTAATGACGGTATATATATATATTTGTGTGTGTTTATAAATAATATTTTGCAAAACGTATTTTTTCTCGTGGTCAGAGACCTCTGAAACGGGATATGGCCGCACTCCTATGCCCGAAATCTGACGTACCGCCTAAGCCATTTGCGAATTTGTTACAAAGGAAATTCGCTAATAGAGATATTTGACCGAGGATTAGGGATGCTGAGGGATTTTATTTAAATAAATAATACTTTATCCTGACAGACAGGATGAGAGTTGTCTCTAAATGTTAAAGAAATAAATAAAGCTAAAAGCCACTGGATGATGTTTCATTTGTCTTTATCTGAAGCATTTCCTGCTCCAGTTTTCTGCTCCAGTTATGGAGCATTAGAATGCTTTTACAGCTCTTAACAACTAAAAGCCTATTTTTGATGGTTTAACCGGAAGTATGTTTGACGTAAGAATGACAGAAGCAAATGGAGTTGTAAACACTCCAATGTTGACATGATCATAGACAAAACTGCTCGACGAGCTATTGTCGTTTTTTATAATTGTTAAAACCCCTATTAAAGTCATTCTATAAAAATTTAACAAATGCTGATAATGATATAAAACTTGACACAAATGTTGGTCTTATTTATAGACATATTTTGAGTAATGTTTTGAAAAATATAGGAAATAAACTATCAGCTTAAAGAACGAAAGAATAGAAAGTCTCTCCACAGTTTATGATATTTATTTACAACAAAGCAGAGCGCTTTCGACCTAACAAGTGGTCATCATCAGTGCCTATTAAACAAATAAGACAAAAAAATAAATTGAAAACCCTACTTAGAAAGAAAAAATAAAATAATAAAAATACAAAGTATACAAATAAGAACAAATTAAGTTAAACATAATAAATACAATATCAGCTTAAAGTTTTATAGGAAAACAAAAAACTAAAAATTAATTAGCTGTCTGAGTCATGTTTGACGTACATGTAGTCGCCAAAGAGACTAAAACTAGACTACAGAACCCCATTAACACAGTGATAAGGGTCTGGAAGTGAACAGTTTCATAGGTGCCGTAACGTGTAACTTATCCTCACTATAGTCTCCCTAGAGAGTGTATCCGCTCAAGCTTGGCCTAGTTGCCAGATTAGCTTTAAGCTAAATACTACAATTTCTAAAGATGGACTGTATAGAAACGACTTACGTGAGTACAGGAATCTTGCTGTTTTCTGGTATAAAAATAACGATCCACCGTAACTAAACGACCGTAATCGCGTACGGACCGTGAGCACGTTCGACCGTTATCGGCGCGGAACCGTGCGGTTGTTAACAAATCGACGTTAAAGCGAGTGGGTAAAATACGTAAATATGACGTAAACAAAAGATGCGTGACCCTCTACTTACAACGTCTAGTCGGGAACTAACTAAACCTTTTATACTCCACATAAAGTGAACTTTGAGTCTAAATATTAAATAAATTATCTCTTCTCGGGAAATGAAATTAATCTCTATTAAAAATAAAAACTATATGAAAATATAAAGTTCTTTTTAAAAACTAAACAAATCTTCTAAATAATAAACGGCGTTAACAGGAGAGAGACTAGATACTCCCCCACCCCTCCTACAACTCTTATTGTAGCATGCACTCGACGGCGGACATTTTTCAGTGAGCCACATTAAACCACTTTATCAACACAGACAATTAAAGAATTATGCAATAGATAATAATTAAAATTATTTAAATTCATTTTACTCATTTATTTAAAACAAAATAGTCGAAAAATAATGTAATGTTTACGTGAAATTGTAATTTTTAGGAAAAATAAAAAAAATATGTCACCAATGTAGTTACGGCACCTAGCTACCCAAGGAATGATAGAGCTGTTGTATCCTCCCTCTAATTAGTTAGTCTCTTTAGTAGTCGCTAACACCGTTAAAAGGTAAAAATAAAAAAGGGATAAATCAGGTAAAAATATAAAATTTTTTAGTGATAAGAGAGAACTGTGCAAAAAGGATGGACTAAAAAATAGATGATCCGTTTATCCTTAACTATTTATGGAAAGGTTTGTTTTCCTTTAAATTTAAGACCTGGGCAGTTTAAATAATGACTGCAAGAATGTCAACAGTTTTGAGTTTGAGTCTAAGCCTTTAACGCTACTATTCAGCAACGCGACAGTATATTCTTGTTACATCAAGAAAGGGCATAGAGGTATATACTAGAGGGAGCATAGCCTATCTCAATAGATTGAAAGGCCTGAAACATAGTTTTGGGGCTATCAGTAACCTCATTGAAACCTTCTTAAAGAGTGAGGTTATAGTAAATCAATAGTTTTCGGCTTTCCGCACATAGTTTGTGTTTTGATTTGTATTTTTAACGTTCTTCTATGTAGTTACTATAATTTAGTACTGATTATTTGATTATATTTTCGACAGGTCAGGTTACTTTTTCGATGCTTCAAAATTCAATCAATAGGACCCCTCTAGTAATACTATCTCTTTGAAACAGAATATTAACGCGATTGGTCGTTTACGCTAAAGTTCATCTCCGCGATTGTACACCTAAGCAACAAAAATATGTAGCTAAGATGCCCAGTCGCTAGAACGCTTTTTCGCATTTACCAAGTAGCGTAGACGCAAGCTGATAGAGTTTATAAAGTGATTCAATTGGGGGGTTTTTATTAATAAACATTTTTTGTTGACTTGTCAGCTTATAGTCCGGCATTGACGTCTTGCAAGAATAAAAAGTAAATTTTCAATGTAGACCGCCTATACCAGGGGGGGTTAACTTAAATGAGGAAAAGTTTGGACTCGGTTATCGCAAGCTACTAAAAATAACGCTGCGGCGGACCGGTGCGGACAGCTTATGAACTAACCCCAATAGCTTTCCAAAAATGACTGATTATATTTTTATATTTAAATTTATGAATACCATGACAATTCTTGGTTATGACAGCTACATTTATTATTATTATAAAATTGATTGTTTTCTGTATGTATTTTTCACAAAAACGGTTCGCCGTTGCATGTTCTGTATTTCCAAAATTCAGAAACTAAAAGTAAATAGAAACTTTTTAAAACTTCCAGAGAACGCTAATGATGGCAGATAAGTATATTTCATTTAATTAATTTATTGATTTAGTCGATTTTATCAGGTAATTACATTTAATCACATGTGCGCATCTCGCCGATGTAATTAAAATACAGGCTGCATTAAATGCCAAAATCTATCTTTTAGCACGTGTAAAACTTTAGCCACTATTTCATTATTACCTGATTGAATCAATTAAATTAATAAATTACTTAAATGAAAAACTTAAAAATAATCACAAGTGTTCTGTGTAATTAAAGTGGTAGGGTTAGTTAGAAGTATAACTATAAAAAGTATAAAAATTAAATTTCAAACTGACTTTGGGCATAAAGCGGGAAATTAAGACACGCCTACTCAATTGAAAGGTAGGTCCGCCGCAGCTCTAGCGTCGACCGGAATCCAAATTTTCCCACCATTGAGTCGACAGTCTTACTGTTTAAGTATCTATAGTCTCTGGCCTATACCGATTCCTGCAATGACGTCACACGTCATTAATAAAAACGTCAGGTTATAACCTCCGAATGCGTTTGGTTTGTTTACATCGTATTGAACAAGGATCTTGAATAAAGGGGATGACGCATTAAGGAACTTTTCTGACCCCATGGAAGTTGTATGAGATAGAGAATTAGAAGCAAACTTACCCCTTCCCCTCGCTTATAATGAAAAAAGCGCCAAACGCAGGTTATGAAGCAAGGTTGTCGAGTTTGCTTCTAAACTTTCTTCTGTGCTTCTCGTGATAGTTACATTTGTGGTGCTTGTTAAGTCATTTGTGCTTATATAATTTTAAATTTTGGAATATACTTTGCCTCTTCAGTAAGTGATAATTTAAGCGTGTTTTGTTATAAACCTTCTCAAGCAATAAACAATGGAAACCATTGTGACGTAAGTTTGCCTCTAAATTTTAAGACCTGCGCTGTTTTAAGAATTGTAAGATGCGCAGTTTGTACCAAGCATGTGCAGTTGGTTTTTGACATGTGTTTCGTGTTGAATTCTCTCTATTTTCTGGTTTTCGATGGGGTCACTTGTTTGTATGGCAAATCGACTTAGTGCGTCATCCCCTTTATTCAAAATCCTTGGTATTGAATCACCTAATAAATTTATAACAACTTGGCGTAGACGTCCTCTGTAAATACAATATAAATTTATTTACGAAAAAATGAAAAATGGACGTTTCTGCTACTCCTTTATGGACATAATATGTTCACAATACATGTAAACAACTTTATATAACTTCCTTAGATAGTACTTTTGTGTCTTCTTTCAAGTTTTGACAAGAGTGCTACCATAGAGGTATTGTTACTAGAGAGGCTCTACAGGATAAAGTTTGAAACATTGAAAAAGTAACCTGACCACCTTCGCTTATAAATATGATCAAATAATCAGTACAAAATTACAATAACTTATATAGGAGAACGTTGAAAATACAAATCAAAACACAAGCAATGTACGGGTGGACGAAAACAATAGATTTATTATAATACTAACTCACTTTTGAAGGAGGTTTCAATAAGGTTACATAGAGCCCCTGAGAGCCCCAAAAAGATGTTTCAGGCCTAGCAATGTATTGAGATAGGCTATGCCTACTCTAGTATACATCTCTATGAGAGCTACTCTGTATTTACTTAACTTTGCGTTTTAGCTACAATATTCAAAATAAAAATTCGTTTAGACAGCCGTTCGCATGAACTCAAATTCTTAAATTTTAGTGGATTTGACCATTTTTGATATTAGGATTTTTACAAAAATGTACGCCTTCGCGACTGTATATCTTAGCTTGCAAACGTACAAACGCGTTAAAACTATAATTTTTAGCTAAAATGTTCGCTCGCGTTGTCGATTATTCGCGCTAAACGAATCCTACCAACAGTTTTTACCAAGCATGTCCACATTATGAGGTTGTACTCATAAAGTGCACTGACTCTATTGTCAATAATGTCAATAGAGTCGAAAAGTTTCTTGTAGATTAGACCTAAATGAAGTCATAGAAATATTCGCTTGTGCTAAAGTAAGTAGGCATATTAAACAAAATGCAATATAATAAACAAATCTAATATGTTTGAAGAAAGCGTGGGTAAAAATATAAAAAGTGTTAAGAAGGCGTGGGTATGAGAGAGAGGCTTTAAACATCTTTTTGGGAATTCTGTGTAACCTAATTTTAACTTTCTCTTAAATGTAAAGGTTATTGAAAACCACTCGTTGCCAGCTGCTCGCACATTGTTTTTTTTTTTATTTTTTTTGTAAGAAAATTCAGAAAATTTTCAGAGAATTTTTACAAAAAGATATTTTTCTCGAGGAGGGTCATAAAAAGATTTTTTTTACTTATCTACTGCAATTATAGGAAACAGAACGGAGTACAACAAACAGATAAACCTTCAATCTTTGAAGAGACCGCGACGCTGCACCGATCTGATGTTTATAACTCAGTTCCTTGAATTATCTTTAGCGGACCTCTTTATTTATTCATAATTTCTTATTAAAAATTTAACCTATCCTATGGCCTCAAGTCCGGTTTACTTACCAGTGTCTCTTCTTTATTATCTTATTTATGTATTTATTTTTACCAAGACATTAGTACCGCGGCACAAAAGTTGTACTTACTGTAGAAATCAGTAAGTACATATAATATATATATATATATATATATATATATATATATATATATATATATATATATATATATATATATATATATATTATTAACGAACAAAATTTTTTTTGGATTTTAGCAGCCATTTTGTAATGACTTTAGAATTCTTACTGGTAATATCTCTGACATTGTTTGATGGCAATGACCCTATCCATAGTGTAGCTTAAAGTAATATATAAACCCATTGAGATATATTACTAGAGGAGCCCTATTGGTTGAATTTTGAAACATCGAAAAAGTAACCTGACCACATTCGATTATCATTTTCATCAAATAAACAGTAAATGATATACTAGAATGTTTAAAATACAAATCACAACATAAACAATCTGCGGGAAGCCGAAAACAATTGATTAATAATAAACTTAACTCCCTCTTGGAGGAGGTTTCAATGAGGTTACACAAAGCCCCACTAAAAATGTTTCAGGCCTCTCAATGTATTAAGATAGGCTATACCCTCTCTAGTATATATATCTATGTATAAACCAAGGAGAGAAATAAACGCCATTTCTGTCAGACCTAGCATGTAGTTCACATTTTATCCATCAGGGAGTTGGCTCAAATTTTCCCTATGACCGCGGCCATTTTGTTTGACCCAAGTAAATGTAAACAAACTATTTACGGTACCCAACATTTTTGTTCTTATTGCGTTTATTTGTACAAGTTAGTGTAAAATGTTTATAATTTGTGTTAGAAATACGTTTTTTCACATCCAATCGAGGTTTAAGTGCGAATCTTTAAATACTAGGTTTGTTAAAATAACTTAAAACGAGCGGCTAATTAAACTTTCTTTTTCGAGTGCACTACTTAACTCAGTACATAATTGTTATTGTTTTTTCCCCTTAAAATATTAATTGTAATTAGTAATTTAACCCCAAACATTTTTGAATATAATAAAAATCAATCGTAATTTTATGTTATATTTCAGTCAATACTTAGTCGTCGGTATTTTCTTCAAAATATTAGTAAAAATATGTGGTTTACCTTTACTATAGTTTCTCTTTTTCTTTATCTATTTATTGTAACAATGATTTCACAGAATTTAATACAAAATCATTAAACTTTCACGTACATATTAAAGTAAGAAAACACGAAAAGAAGTAAAACTCGACTAATGTTTTCAGGGTTGCCAATAAAACTAAGTAAAAAACGTAAATCCTAAGAGGCGCATGCGCAGTTATTCCAATTTTGCTATTTTTATTTTTGAGCCTGCAATCAGCTGATCACGCAAGTCTGATTTTTTCATTTTTTCAAAATACAGCCATAACCTGTAACAGAAGAACTCAAGATAAGACATTAGAAGAAATAATAATATTTACAACAAGATAATAAAATATTAACTCTAAGTATATTCAATAAAATCAAATCATCAAATTTCAACACAAATATTTTAAAACACACAAGGCCACTTATATCAACTAATTTTAATATAATAATCAAG
Organism: Microvelia longipes; assembly: GCA_018340805.1. Lineage (NCBI taxonomy): Eukaryota > Metazoa > Arthropoda > Insecta > Hemiptera > Veliidae > Microvelia > Microvelia longipes. The sequence continues at coordinate 66,563,361 of JACMZG010001911.1, forward strand.
TAATAAATTAAAGAAAGAACCAGTCCAACATGTTTAGTCAGGACATTTAAAAGTGAAATAAAGAAAGAAAAGAAGAAAACACTGGTTAGTATAGGAGTTTCCTTACTTGATTTATATATTAATTTACCGTAGCTAAACAAGAAAAAGTATTGTTTGCATTCAAAATGTGATAGTTGGATTATAACTCAATTATTAGTTTTAAATGTTGCCATAAAGACTTCCCTAGAATTCCTAATAACATAAAATCATTTTAAATCTAGGAAGAGGAAATATTCTTACTTTTCCTCATTTATACCGTAGGTATATAGGAAAAGTATTGTGTTTGCAAAAAAAAACGATACCGGGATGAAAACGGAAATGTGCGTTTTTAAGGCCTCCTAAGTGGTTTTTGCAACAAGAGTATGTCTGTTTGTCTTGTCGCAAAGTTGTCTGTTGTGTGTCAGTTATCATCGTAGCGCCCAGAGTATTTATACTAGAGAGTTGAAACTTTGTACAAAAATCAGTCTACCGCTTTAGTTGTGCTATTCAGAAAAGATATTTTTATGGCGTCATTAACCCGCAATAATAATTCAGCAAAAAATTTCGAAAAATCATAAAACACAGATAAATTATGCGATCTGATTGTAATTTGGCACGCATGTAGCCACGTATAAGACTGACATATGTGCTGAAGTTCATCCTATTATCAGCATTAGTTCAACTTTTATCGAATGATTTGTATAAGTTTTTTAAAAAATGGTAAAAAATCAGAAAATAATACAATTGAGTTGAAATTTGGTACAAGTGTACCCCTTGAGGTAATTAATAAGTGTACTAAGTTTCGTTATAATACAACAAAACAAGTCAAGTCTATCTATGATTTTTGGTGAATCATAAAATTTAAGCAGCATCGAGCGTGGTCAGTGCCTGGATAAATCACCACTGGGAATGAAACAAATGTATTCACTATAGATCAGAGGACGAGCGAAGCAACTATTAGATTGTATATACTATCTAAGACATGTTGCAGTATAAATGTAACGACTTGTATTTCTGAGGACGAGCGAAACGAGTACGAAGCTGGGAGGATAGCGTAACGAATCCGATGTGATGAGAAAAAATCCCAATGCACCGGATTTGCTTTTACTTGTTACACATATGCTTATTTTTTAATATTTTATTTATTAAAACCAAATAGACAACTTTTGTATTTGTGTATTTGCATAGCCTTTTTTCAAAATATTGTAGCCGCCTTTTAGAAACAAAAATGTAGTGGTGATTGAATTTTTTTTTTTTTTTTTTAATAAATATCCTTTATTTAATTAATATACAATAAAATATATAATAATAAAATACATTCATAATACTTAATAACTATAACTTAAATATCTAATAATAAGGCTACTCCCCACAAGAGAGCGAAAGCTCTGAGCCATGGGGAGGAGTGTTCTATATTTTTGTTTTTTCAAGCTACTAAAAAAAAATGATTGGGTTTAGTTTGAGACAAAAGTGGTGTATAATGTGTACAAATAATTGGATATGAAATGCCAAAAACGTAATTAAAAGAATAAAAGAAAGAAAAAAAATATTTCTTAATAATACATATTATTTCTGTAGTATAAGGTACGGTAATTATACAAACATTAATTAATATATTTAAAATAAATAATAAAAATGAATTAAAAAACAAGAAAAAAACATTATTATTAATTTTTATTTAAAATTATATTATTAAAACAATTTGCTAAATAATGTAGTGACAATTTAATACGTCGAATGTTTTATTTTATTTTCAATTTACCTTAGAATAAAGATTATTTATTATCTGTAAGGAATAAATAAAGATTAAATAAACATTTTGTTTCGATTATATTAATTCCAAAGTTATATTAGGATGTTTTTAACTTTATTATTCTTGTTTATCACAAAAAATATATTAATTTATAAAAAAAATTAAATTAAGTTATTTTTTATTTTTTTTTTTTTAATTAAAAGCATAACTTTTCACTTATATTCTCTTAAAAATAATTGTTTTACCAGTTTAAAAAGTAAATTCATAAAGTAAAAATATAAAATTATTATACATACCTACTTCATGATAAAACTCATTTAAGTTCAAGTTATGAGCCTTGCATGCTACCAACTGAGCTAAAGAAGAAGTGCAGAGTGTTATTTATTTAGTTCCTATAACAAAGCTATTTTATTCCCGTTACCCATGGCCATAGCCAGGGGGGCCTGCCCCCCCCCTAGCCGAGCAGAATTGTTGCAAAAATTATATAAAAACTATGGTTCAGGCAAGAAGCATTTTTTAAAAATTTTATAAAATTTTAAATTTTATAAAAATAATTAATTAATTTTATAATAATTTAGAGCTTAAAGGTAACTTTTGTCTTAAAAAATTAAATTTGTCCGCCATATTTAGTTGAGTTGAGTTCAATAATAATAAGTATTTTGTTTTATCCTTTAAGTTTATATATATATATATATATATATATATATATATATATATATATATATATATATATATATATAGGCAGACACGCCCACGCCACTACCTACTTTTCTTCCAGTAGGATTCAGACTCTGAGCTGAGTATCAATTTTCTTCCTCTACAAGTAGGACTCACCGCAATGCTTCATGAGAGTAAATTTTCGAATATTTTTCACAAATTTTAAAAAAGGGACACACATTACTACCTTTTTCTGCCTAAAAACCTTAAGGTTGAAACTAGATTCACCCCTGATGTTTTTAAGCATAAAAATATAATAATTACCAAAAAAAAAAGTAAGTGAGAACTTGAATCTTTTATTCTAATAATTTATTAGCAAACAACAAGTGATTTTGATTTTTTTTCATCCAACATTTCATATAAAACAATAAATTAACAATAAAGTTACAAAAATAAATTATTAAAATAAATAAATTAATTAAAACATGGACAGTGAAATATAAATTACTAAATGTGATATTAAAAAAGATAATAAAAAAAATTAACAATGAAAATTATGAGTAGTATGAAAGATAGGTTGACAATTGGCTTGGCTTTCAATTTAAAATTTGTATTAGTAGCACTCAGTACTTATCAAATAATATTTTGTCTCTTAGCCCAAAATGGGGGTAACAAAAACAAACTATAACATTAGTGACACTGTGGCCTGCCTGGCCATATTAATGTAAGAATTTATGAACATGGCTTGCTTGATCTACTGCAATAGTCTAACCACTTGTTCAGTATCGAGCGGTAGCACATTTAGATATCACCAATCTTTGCCGTGGCAAGATGAGTTTGCCTCACAAGAGGAAGATTCATCTTGCTGCAGCATACATTGCTGAAATCCGAAGTGAGACTGTTCAGTTTGGGAATCAAACTTTTCAATAAGTTAAATCTAGAACTTACAAGGCAACCTTTAAAAGTCTTTTAAGGACTTTTTAAAGCAATTATTAACAGACAAAGTATTTTGAACTATTTGAATTACCAATTCAATATAAATTATTTTTCTCATGACTTATGCTAATGTTCTTTTTCATCTTAACAGAAACAAACTAAACCTTTTAACCATCTCGGTCAATACGTGACAGTCTCACTCTCTAACTGATACATTGTATGTCAGTCATAGGCTTGCGCAGGGTACTTAGGTAAGTACTAAAGTTACACTGTAGGAGGTATTGTGTCATAGGATTCAATCCAAACAGGACTGAACCTCATGACACAATACCTCCTACAGTAGACTGGGATTCAGTCCTGCTTGGAGAGTTGTGACTTCAAATTGGCTTCAAACCCTTTCTACAACAGTTAGATATTATAAGATCCATGTGGTCAAAACACTGACCCCTCTTGCATAGGATTTTACACCATATACATAGTGATACCTGGATAACCTCTATCAAAACCCCAAGCTAGCCAGCTGTTTTACAAAAGTTTAAGAGGTCTCACCTCTCCCCTATAAGAGAAAATTACCACTTGCTCTACAATATGTGTTATCTTTTCTTTCAGCTTAAAGAGCTCCACCATTTGGCTTCTATTAGAAGTGAGACCTATAACCCTTTTATAACCTTACAGCAATATCAATAAAACATTTCATATTGTACCAAGTACTACTAATTCATTTTGTAAATTATGAAGAAAAAAACAAATATTTAACAAATAAATAAACATAATAATTTAACTAAAAATATCAATAACAAATAATCATAAAATACATCAAATCAAATTGTTAGTAATTAAAATGTGCTAGAAATAATAATTAACTGTAAATAATTAATTAAAATAAAGCTAAAAACCACTAATAACATCCAGTCAGGTTTATAATTTATTTTTTTTAACCTGTTGCAGTGGTTATGCAACTAATGCCCCCCCCCACAGTACAAAGTAGAATTCCAAAAAAGACTGCAGTCAAAACATCTGGACAATCAAAAATTAAAGGGCAAAATCAAAATAGTTTTTGAGACAAAAACAACTGCCTGATTATGCAACCTTGTTAAACAAAGGTTATGTAATAAACAATGGTTATGACATAAACAATGGTTATAAACACATATAACAATGGTTATGACATAAACAATGTTATGACATAAACAATGGTTATGACATAACAATGGTTATGACATAAACAATGGTTATGACATAAACAATGGTTATGACATAAACAATGGTTATGACATAAACAATGGTTTTGACATAAACAATGGTTTTGGCTTAAATAATGGTGATGCAACCTGATTATACAAACTTAATTATGAAGCGCTTTTATATTTAAATGACACTATAGGGTATATATAAAAAAAACTTTAAACCACATAAAACTATATTTAGGGGACGAAATATAGTTCTGAAGATTTAGGTATTTCAGTGATGGCTGTATCAATATAGATAATAAATCTGATGTTTCACTTCCACTGTGGGAGGCATCTTCAGGGACCAAGGACTTCATGGATGGGTTCATAATGCTTTACAAAACTGAATTCCAGTTTCGTAGAGCTTAATGTTTTCATCAAAGAATTTTTCCTATTTAAGTGCAAAATTAAAGATTATTTAAATTTTAAAAGTTAAGCACTGCTTTGTCTGGTTTGAGTTCAAACTAAAGTCATTCATAGCGGAGGGGTGAGGGATCATACTCTATAGGTTTGGTATATACCAGACCAATTTCTCCGAGCCGAGTGTTCCATTGAATGTTTGTCCATTGTTGCTAGCATTCAATTTGCTATTTTGCAATTTGCTAGCAGTGTAGCAGTACACGGTTCAAAGATTATGTAGTATACCTGGTATACTAGTATAATTAATAATGTTTGAACCTGTTATATATAATTTTTGTCTTTATTGTTAGAAATACGGAATTCTCACAGTGCTCAGCTAATTACAATAAAAAATTCCACTTCTTTAAATTGTATTTGAGAAAATGTAGCAGTTATTATTAAAGCAAAAGAAAAAAAAATTAAATTAATATTGAGTTTTATTTTCAAAAGAGAGCAGATTTCTCATGTCCTTGAATTTTTCTCCTTAAATCAACTTTAGTTTGAACCATTAGGACCCTAATAAATTTTTAATAAATACAACTTTAATATCTAAGTACCTAAATATATACTATAATTAGAGTAGGAAGAACTAGAATTAATGTAGTAAGAACTAGAATTAAAGTAGGAAGAACTAGAATTAGTGTAGGAAGAACTATAATTAAAGTAGGAAGACCTAGAATTAGTGTAGGAAGAACTATAATTAGTGAAGGAAGAACTAGAATTAGAGCAGGAAGAACTACGAGTACAATGGGAAGAACTAGAGTCAAAATAAATAGATTTACAATAGGAGAAACTAGAACTAGAGATAAAAAACTAAGAATTACAATGGGACGTTTCTTTGTGATTTTTTAATCGCCTTGTCTTTTAACTCAACTTTGGCTAACCGATGGGTGGAATTACATCACACGGTGGATTTCATCACTGCCTTAAAATTCAACGGTGGAATTTAGAGGTGTTAATTTCCTACAGAATGGAAAGGAACTTAGGGGCTTTACTAATTTCACTCACCAGTCAATTGAGGTGGAACTGTAGTAAAAACAATATTAAAAAATTCTCACTCACGACAATACAAGCTCTCCCCTTTTAGGGGTTCTTGACGTCTTTCCTCCTCCCTTTTTACCAACCACAGACCCATTTAAGTCCAAACAACCTGTGGATTCTCAGTTGAAGAAAAATACAATCCTGATAAAAAATTATTTTGCTCATTACATTAATCACAAAGATAGAACTAGGATACAATAAAAAGTAATCTAATAAGGAGTGATAGAAGAAAAACAAAAAACAGTAAATGTAATTAAGGGAAGACTAGATTAGTTAGTTAATACTAAAACTATTCAGTCACCTGGGCTAAATCTTCTTAATACAAACCGGAGCAAATATAACTGAACTAAGAGAAACAGTACATAGAGATGGCATTGAGGCAGACTCTTTAAGAATTAAACTAAAGCATATGAAAAGGATAAACTCAGGCAAGTAGATTACTGCGTCGATCAGTTTTTAGGTATGATTTAGTCTGATTTGTAGTACCTGTATCAGGTACATTGATACAGGTATGTTATGGGAGCAACTGATAGGCCTGCCATTCTGAAACCAAACTGAAAAGTTTTTAGCCAATTCTGGAAGAAAAATGAGCTTATGAGATTGGGGTTATGGAGGGGGTGGGGGAGATTTTTTCAAAGGGGGGACAAACTGATAAAGTATATATAAATATTGTTGAGGAAATGACAATATTGACGGTGCCTCTCCTCCGGGAGGCACTGTAGCCGAAGGCCTCTTGATTTTTTTTAAACGTAGATTAAAATAAATATGCATTCATAACAAAACCAAGCTACTGATCACACAACTTAAATTGATCACACAAACTGACTTTTAAAACCTGTTTGCAAGACAGCGTATGGTCGGTATGATAGAGGGGAAAATTTAGAACCCCACTAACCCCTCCACCATTGAACATTATGGTTAGAGAGAAATGAACCATTGGGCCTCAGGTACGCACTCCTAGCAGCCGTCCTCTTAGGATAACTCCAGACCAAAATAATACAAGAACCTCTATTTCCATGGCTCTCAACACCAATGTAGCATATCACAAGCCATCTCTGTATAATTATCCCAAGATTTATTAGGCTTCATGCCATATAGCAACAATCACTTAGCATTAAGAAAACTTAGCCACAGAGAAGAACACTGAAACTTATAGAAACAACAATATCTACAACTTAAAATATACCAAATAAAATAACCACAAACAATAATTGACTTCATCACTTCACTTTACTCAGCATACTTGGTATGCTGATGAACTTTTTATTCAATTATCAATTATTATTATCAATTATTTTTAATCAATGCTTTTTCAGATAACAAACAACTACAATTATAAAACAAAATTAAAAAATAAATAATTAACAAACTGAACTAAATGTTAAAACAAATTTAAAACTATTATTTACATTATTAATTTAATTATGATTTAATTTAATGATACATAATACATACATGCATAATATAATTAATAATGAATAATTTTTAATAATTATCATTATTTATATCTATTTATAGAAGTATATTTTTTAATTTGATTCATGACGTATGGACTCATTAGCATAGTGGACATTATGTTAAAAAAATAATTAAAAATGGTGAAGTAGGAAGAGTTAAAAATTAAAATGCGGTGCGAAATATTGAAAAGATAAAATTTGCCTTTTCACCGACCTTATTTGCATTTCAAAAACATCAAACTGGGAAGAGCAGAGAACAAATACATATTCATGTTTTATTCAAATCGAGAGTATCAATAAAGAAACAGAGAAATGAAAATAATCATAAATTATAAATGTAATATTTTTACCAAAATAATTATGAAGGTATTTAAAAAAAACCTCAATATTTTTTATTTTCAACAATAAAAAATATGTACAATTTAAAATTTCAGCCCAGTGGTCAATAATTCAGGAGTGTTCCTTTTCAAATTTAATTTTTTATAAAAACATCTTTTGTTTTACTTCGTCTAGTAGTCTGTTCAGTGTGAAAGGCACATATAATTCTACTTGTTAGTAAAATTTCTTGGATTCTTTCAAAGGAAATAGTAATATAGAAGGAGCATGGGACAGTAAACAGAAAGGAAAACCACTAAAAATACAAAAGCTGGTTTACTGGTGGTCTTAAATAGGGGTGCCACCCTAACAGCAAAACATTACTTTAAAAGAAGAAAGTTCATAAAAACACATAATAACTTAAAAACTCAGCTAATTATTTAATAAAATAAGTCTTAGATAGCAAAAAGGTTAACAAAGTAAGCGAATCTAGATTTAGTTGATCAAGACTACATCAACTAAACGTTCAATAAAATTATTTTCAAAAACTTTAGAACACAAAAAAATCTACTTTTAGCCTACGAGAACTGCTTTAATATATTTTTTATTAAAAATGTTGAAAGAAAATGTAACATTCTTACAACTTATAATTAACAAATATATACACAAGTATTTGACAAATCGAGCATGAATATTAATTAATTAATATTCATGAATATTAATTCAACTTACTGTTCCAACAAACAGAAATTTTTCCAACATGGTTAGAAAGAAATTTGTATGTTGTTAGGGTGGTAGACATAGTTAAGACCACTATAGAAAAATCAGCTTTCATGTTTTAGTAAATGATTCTATAATATGGTATTATCCCACCACACTAATTCCAATGCTATTTTGTCGAACCTTGTAAAATGATTTTAACAAAGAAACTAATGCTTAGAAGGTGTAAATAGGCAAAGTAACACAGTGATAAGGGGTCTGTAAGTGAGACAGCTTCCACTAGGTGCCATAATAGGACTTACTCCTACTACAGTCTCCTTAGAGAGAGACTAGATAATCCCCACCCCTCTACAACTCTTATCGTAGCACCCACTCGACCAACAGCGGGTATTTTTCAGTGACATATTAAATCACTATATACAACACAGATAATTAAAAAATATATGTAATAAATAAATAATTAAAACTTATTTTTTATTCATTTTACTCAATTTAAAACCAAATAGTGAAAAAATAATGAAATATTTACCTTGAATTGTAATAATTATGAAAAATTAAAAAATGAAATCACCAATTTACAGTTATGGCACCTAGCTACCCAAATAATGATAAGAGCTGTTGTATCCTTCCTCAAGTATTAGTCTCTTTAGGTTTAAAGATTTTTTACGTCAACAGTTTGACATTTAATCAACTTTAAAGAAGATGATTTTAACAAAAAATGTGATGTGTAAATCCTAAAACCTTATAAGCAACATTTTCCAATGAAAATTTGGCTGGAAAGTAAAACTAAACATAAGAATCTCTTAGAACCTTAGAATAATACTATATATAGAAGGAGCACTACTGATAACACGAAAGCCGGTTCACTGGTGCAATTAAGTAATGATGCCACCCTAACAATATACAATTTTCTAAAAAAAGAAGATGGCAATACTTCCGGTTGCTGAATTATTATGTTCTATTATTAATTAATGATTGATTATTCATAAAATACTAATATAAATATAGGTGCATTACAATATTTTAAGCATTTTAAATTGTAGTTTAACGTATTTATTAAAATTATATATAATAAGTAGTCGTCGTCAACTAAATGTAGATTCTTGTATTCCGCCACCCTTTTGCCATCTAAGACCAGTTTTATTAAATACTCAGCAGGTGTTTTAAGTTATTATATTTGTTCTTTACGATCTTTCTTCATTAATAGATATTTATGACAAATATTTAAAATAATGTTTTGTTGTCAGGTTGGCAGCATTACTTAGTTGCACCAGTCAAACCGGCTTTTGTGTTATCAGTGGAATTACATTGTGTTTACGGTCCTGTGCTCCTTCTATATATAGTATTATTCTAAGCTTAGAACAAACAATAAGAGCATTTTGATTTGACTTAACCAGTGGAACTTACTTAAATCCTAAGTGAACTCTATTTATTAAAGATATGAATTTGACAGAGCTCAGATCAGCAACTCCAAAAAGAGTTATTTTCCAACCATCCAGAAAGGAGTATAGAGTTTTTTTAGATAAATAATTTTCTTCAAAAAGTTTATACTTTTCTTTTTTGGAGATAGATTCATTTACAAAAACACAGAGTACCAAGTGTGAACAAGAGGGACTTGTATGGCAATAAAAAGTTGTACAATTAGGTATTGGTTCTATCTTTTGAAGTGAAAGAGGATTGCCAGCTCTCTGATTGGTTGGTTAGCAACAGCTGATGCACTTGAATTTCACATCTTTGATAAATAGACGATAATCCTAAACATTTCTCAATACTAAATAAAAATAAATAATTGATTTTAATCATTTTATTACATAAAACAAACATAATTGGAATTATTTAAATAATTTATTTATACAAGAAAATTAGAATAGAAAACTTATTTTAACTGTGTTCTCACAAAATAGCAATTTAAAAAATTTTCAAAAATGTAATTCTTTTGTTGTTAAATCACCAATTTTAAAGCACCAAAGACTGGCTTCATTCGGAGTTTATAGAACATCAATGCAGCTTTAACGCTTCTGTAAAGAACCACCTCAAGGGGCAAATGACCACTGTGCTCTAAAGATCACATCAAGGGGGAAATTACCTGTTTCAGTTAGAAGGGCTGTTCCACTCACAAGGACAAAATCACAACACAAATATCTCCAGTTCAAAGTAAAATATTTCAAATCTAAGACTCCATTTCATCACCAATTTTATTTCAACTTGTGATCCAAAATGGAGACATTATCATAATTTATAGATATGTTAGATATGCAACTCCTTAAGTGATGCCTTTATTTTGGATACTATCATGTAAAACATCCTCTAGGCATATATAATAAATAAAGAGTATTATTATTAGTAGAAACAGTGCTTAGAATTTTAGAATTTAGTTAGAAACATAAGTAGAAATAACACTAGAAGGTAATTTCTGTATTCAATTTTGGTTAATTTTCTTAGAAATATGATTTTAGTGACTCTAAACCCCTTTTGGTAAAAGCATGCATTAAACATAAAGTTAAAAACATATTCCCACAACATGGACGCACTGTAACAGCTTTAACTAAAAAACTTTCTTATAAGCTTCACTTTGGCACACAAGTTGAATGAAAACTTTCAAATGTCCATACATTAATATCTATAAAATAAGAAATAAAACTTCACTAACAGATCGATTTTTAAGAATCCAAATTTTATTGAAGAACCAGACACTTCATTTTCTAACTTTATCAGAAAATTCTGTACTGGTTCTTCAATATATTCTTTGGCTCATGTTAAATATAACTTTTTAATAAATTCTATTCCATTTCAATTCAGTCTAAAAGCAATTATGTTCAAATAAATATGAAACAAATTATTAATGGAGAGGCATAATTGACATTTTGTAATGGACAGAAGTTTTTCTTTAGGGATCTCAAGTCTTTTCTATTTTCCACCACTTATTACATTTTTTTCTCTTTTATAATATTCTAAATAATACCATGTAAACTTTAGAGACACAAATATCAATTATTGATGGTTTATAGAATTCCATCTTAAATTACTAGATAAAAGTAGGATTTAATGCTATATGTTACAAAATTTATTTTGTTTTAATTACAAAAATTAATTAATTAACTGTGGCCATCTTCAGAACAATAACTGAAACATAAAATAAATCAAATAAATTACTTACAATATAAAGACTGATAAGTCTAGATTGAACATGAAATTGAGTAAAAACAAAAAGTATCAAAATTGCACAGAAATAATTACCTAACTTTACATAAAACTATCACAGACTACTTAAAAACATGAAAAATACATAAAAAATGTTCTAAATAGCTAAAAAACTTAAAACTGCGATGTAGTTTTTAGCTATTTAGAACCTTTTTAATGTTTTTAAGTAGTCTGTGATAGTTTTATGTAAAGTTAGGTAAATATTTCATGTTCAATCTAGTCTTATCAGTCTTTATATTGTAAGTATTTATTTGATTGATTTTATGTTTCAGTTATTGTTCTGAAGATGGCCACAATGATGGCTGAATAATTAAAACAAAATAAATTTTGTAACATATAACATTAAAGCATACTTTTATCTAGTAATCAAAAAAAACTTTATTGATAATAAAATCTAATACATCATAGTAAAAAATACCACATACACCATAAATCTTTTTGAATTCTTAATTCTTGAGCCACCATCTCATTTGGCCTTAAAAATATTTCACAAATTGCAAGTTTATTTTTAATATGTGAAAGGATAGGATGCAATCAAACAATTGGATGTAAGGCGCTGAGGGGTAAGTAAATAATATCTCATGCTTATTTGTGTGAGTAGTAGTTACTTACTAGACATGCAACACTTCAAATATTCAAATATTTCAAAATTTAGCTTAATTTTTAATGCTTCAAATTTTTACCCCAAACTTCAGGGGCAAATTACTAGATTTTTACATTTTAAGTATTTTGTTAAATGTAGCATGGTCCAGATCAGAACATAATAAAAGTGAAAAAAAAAATATGCCGAAGGAACACTTTGATGTTAGTTTAATAAATTGGAATCAAATTTCGATGAGTGAGATTTTAACTTCAGTGACAGTAAACTTGAAATCTTCATAACACTGTGATATGTGGAAGCAGGGAAACTATGTAGAGAATGCATGTAAGATTTCATGTGTCTGCATGCATCACGATGACTCAGCGAGATGAGTTACAAGATGCTGTGTCATGTCCACTGAGTTGAGAAATACAGAAGAGATATGAGAGTAGAGAGGATGAGGAGGTAAAACCATGTTCAGTAAGTCTCGTTGTCCTGACACTCTCCCGTCTCGTGATCAAACACTAAACAAAAACATCAATAAATAATGTACCAGGTCCACTGTTTCAGGTGTGACAACATTGAAATATGGTTCAAACACAATTTTGCACAATCATGTTTGTCTGTCAATATCTCGGAGATATATCACTAGAATTTATACAGAATCAAATTTCTTAAATATAATAAGTTTCTTCTTTATTTCATTTATTAGAACATCAATGGGCACTTATATCACAGTATAAATCAAAGTAAATTTGTCACATCCAAATTGTGTTTTATCTTCATTTGCAAACTTGTTGTAATCTAGTGAAATTTTAACTTTTAAAGCTCTAAGACTGCTTCTTAGGGCTAGGTTTTTGGGTTAAGGTGCCTCCTTGTTCAGTGTTTGATTGCCTGGCAGTACATTTACATACTAGATGAGGTACGAAAAAAAAAAGAACAGCTTTAAAGATATCTGATGACAATTGCATATGTTGCGACCAAAGAGTAATACTACAGTCTATCAACTACTTTAAAAATCTTGACAGGTCAGTTTAGGTACCGCCGATTCTAAAAAAAAAATCCTGCAAGAAAGGAGCGGGAAAAAGCTATGTAAACAAATCAAGTTATTTTACCCGTATTTTCTCGGCAATATTTTTTTACATTTAATTTGTGTAAATTTTATTTTATAATATAATTTTTATGATTGATTTGAAATTAGTTTTCAAAACGATGTAAACACAAGAAGAATCACAAACAAAGTAAATGAATGCCGGGAAGAAGGTTATTTCCCTACAGCGGTTATGGTGGTAGGGACTTTTTTTCTCTTTTCAAATGAGGGGTTGGCAGTGGCTTCTCTGATTGGTCAATCCCCAAAATGCTTATGACCCTGGGGATTTTAAAACTAAACGATAGACTGTAAGATTGAGGCATTGGATAGAGCTGCTTTTCTAAATCACATTATTAATGGAACGGAGAAGAGTAATACTTACTTTCACAAATATCACAGTAAGATCTGGGAGGAGGCTTAACTTTAGGTTTACTAGGCTGGAGCGAACAAGGTGGGGAGTTATCACCTTGCTTAGGACAGTCCTCGGTTTCGTGCAAATCAAACTCATCGCAGATGTCACAGAACATGCGAGGTGCTGGAGTCTTGACAGCTTTGCGCCGCACCGTCAATCCCCCCTCATCACTGTAAACCAATCAGCAACACATGTGCAATGTGTAACAAATAAAAACAGTCATAAGATATCCATGGAACCTTTCAGTTTCAGCAACAAAATATTTTAGAAAGTTTAAAGTATGTTTATGTACAGCCTTTAATGTTTGGACAAAAGTGAGTTTAATAATGTTAAATAAGTTGAGTTTTATCAAATTGAAAAAACACTCAACAAACGCAACTCCTCTCACACCGTAGATCAAGTGCCTCACACCTTAAACTTTAACCCCGTAACAAAAGAAGAATTATTCAAAATAATTAATAATTTTAATAACTAAAAATCTTCAGATGAAGACAACATCTCCTTATTAACATTCAAATATATTTCTAAAAATATTGTAAATCCTCTTACCCATATAATTAATACTTTTTACAGTACAGGTAAATTTCTTGATAAATTCAAAATAGCCATACAGTCTATTGTTTAGTTTTAAAAATCTTGACAGGTCAGTTTAGGCACCACTGATTCTTAAAGAAAAAAAAAATCCCTGCAAGATGGAGTGGAAAAACTATGTAAACAAATCAGGTTATTTTACCCGTATTTTCTTGGCGATGTTTTTTTTTTGTATTTCTTTTGCAGTTTTATTTTAAAAATAATTTTTAAGATTAATTTGAAAGTAGTTTTCAAAAACGATGTAATTTAAAAAAAAGAAACCAAAACAAAGTGAACGATTGCCGGAAGAAGGTTTTTTCCCTACAGCAGTTAATTTGGTAGGGATTTTTTTTCTCTATTTAAATGAGAGGTTGGCAGCGGCTTCTCTGATTGGTCAAACCCCAAAATACTTATGACCTTGGGGATTTTTAAACTAAACAATAGACTGTAATTGTGCTGATTTACAAGGCTGAATCTCCTCATAATATTAATAATTACAGGCCTATTTCATTGTTAAATAACTTCTCAAAAATAATAGAAAAATGTATGTAAGCAAGAATAAATAATTAATTTGTAAAAAATAAATTATACAAATACACATAGAGACAACTTTGTGAAAACTTCTCAGGAGGTCGGATAATCCCGGTGACATCCCAGTTTTGGATTTTTTTGGAAACACAATACTTTTCCTATACACCTATGGTATAAATGAGGAAAAGAAATAAGCTTAAATAATAAATAAACACATGTGGAGTAAGTGAATCAAATGTATCAGGGGGTTTATAGATTACTTTCCTCTAAAATCACTCGTAGTAAGTCAAATATAGTTATAACTGTTTTAAGTCTTGTAAATGTCAAAAGAGTTCAACTTTCTTTCTTAAATATATGTTTAAGAACGTTATTTAAAAATTAACATTAAAATTAAATTAATTAACATTCTTTAAAAATTAACACTCTTTAAAGAATGTTCTTTAAAAATGTTTAAGAACAAAGTAAAAAACTATTTGTTAGAGGATGCTTTATATTGTGTTAGTGATTTTTCTACGTTGTAATTATTATTTTTTCTTTTTTATTTGACAAAGTGATGCTATTTTTTTTATTAGTTACCACTGATTTTGTAAATAAATAAAATATTCATTAGTTTTTTTTGGGGGGATTTGTAATATTGATTAACAATGAAATATGTAAGTTTCTGTAACTTCTTTCTGCTTCTTAGAAAGCAAATGGCAACAGTGTTTTACAAGGATTATTTTTAAAATTATTTTAAAATCCACTAAATGGAAATACATCCAAAGAACGTAAGGAAGGAGATCATTACCTGTTGAGCTGAGCACCAAGTTGTTCCTTGAGCGTGACGTTGTCTTTCTCCAGGACATCAACTTTGTTCTTCAAATCAAATATAATGGAATTTAAAAACTTTATCTGAGAGTCGTAGAATTCTTTATCCTCACAAGTGTTAGAGTTGACGTCTCCTTTTTGAGCGTTGGTTCCTACAAAGGCATTGTCACCTCCAGCGTTTACATTGGCATTGTCTCCTCCAGCATTCACATTAGCTTTGCTTCTCATCTTCAGCGTTTCAATCTCGGACAAAGCCTGCTCTAGCTTCGTTTCTAATTGTAAATTTGTTTTTTGCAGCGTTGATAGAGCTTCATCGATAGTTTTGACTTTACTATCCTTATATTTCAATTCTTGCTCGAGTTGAACAAATTTCTTTCGAGTTTCATCGAGACTAGACTCTGTACGATCCAAGTTGTTTTTCAAAGATTCATTATTGCTCAATAGCTTGGTGATTTCTTTGGAGTACTTTTCTTCTAAATCAATTTTATCCCTTGTGATAGCTTGGACGGCTTCCTCGGTTAGAGCCAACTTATTTTTGAGATTGTTTTGCTCAGACTCGGTTTGAGCAAGATACTCCTTGAGGTTGACTTTTTCAGACTCAGTTTGAGCCACTAATTTCAGCTCAGATTCAGACAGTTGTTTTTGAAGAGACTCGAGGTCGGTCTTGGTTCTATCAAAATCTTGTTTGAGCTGAGTACAGTTAGTCCTGAACAGATCCATCTGGAATCAATAAATAGAGTGTTACTCAGTGAATTCCTTTTGGAAAACATCCCCTGATAAAGTGGGTGGCATGCTAGCAGTACATCAGGAATCCGTTTCAGAGGTCCACAAAAAATCCATTGTTCATTTTTATCAAGTTAATGTATTCCTATTTTCAAAAATAAAAATTGAGTTAAAACCTGGTACATGTGCATCCCTCTATGTAATAAATGAGTACTAGACTAGCATTTCATAAGGCTACTAGCCTCTATCTGTTTTTGTATGGTCACTATAAATAAAACATATATCATTTGATACTACCGAGTTTTGCAAAACACTCGCAGCGTTGATATACAGTGATTTATATACAGTGGTTTCTTTCGCACAATTATATTGTGTCAATAAAACATATGTTTTTATTATATACTCCAAACGAGTCTGAACTGATGAGGATAACGAATTCATTGTACTATAAGAAATAGTTCCGATGTACTCTATACCCAAATATAATAATAATTCTTATTCCCACCATTACAATGTTTCCACATTGTCTAAAATACAAAACATGGCTGAAATCAGTTGACAGCGTGGGGAAATAATGCGAGGGAGCCAATAAGATTAGTCCTGGATGTTAAACACCCTAAATTTAAAATCAGACCAACCTTATTGGTTCCTCAACTCTATTTTCCCACGCTGTCAACTGGTTTTAGCCATGTGTCGAACTACAGTGACTAAAACTAACTGAAAAATAAAACTAAATCAAACAAAATCACGCCTTTGATAAGAGAAACTCATCAACAGAATAAAAGGCTTTTCCTTGAAGAAGATTTTTGACTATTGCTTTAAATTGTTGATGAGGAAGAGTTCAGTGATGGAAGGTGGATATAACATTTACGAGACATGTAAAGTGGTGAACGGTTAGTCAGCGTGAGTCGATGGGAAGGGTAGTCCAGTTTGTTGTAGTGTCTGGTGTTGTAGGCGTGGCTCTTGTCCTGTAGGCTATTGAAGTTCTGTTTGGCGTAAGTTGTGTATGTAGAGGGAAGGTACAGTCAGTATCCCAAGGGTTTTAAAACTTTCTTTGCACGATTCCTTGTAGCTGAGACCATTTATGAAAATTATATAAATTAATTCCTAGAATACTTTAACTCACTCTTGACTTTCCTAGATGATGTTAGTTCATAAATTAATTATTTTCATTTCTTCTATATGAGGCCAGCTATCAAGAGGTTAAAACAAAATCGATGGTAATAATTTAGGTGAATGTAAAAGCTTAAACGTGGTATTGATATGGCAGAGAGAGATACTTACAAGTTGCAGACTAGACAGAGAGGGAGACGGAGCACCAAACAGCTGAGTCACTGTGCTCCGGAGTAGCTCTTCAATCTCACAGAGTCCTCTCTCCTTATCTCCCAGTGTATCTGCATCAATACAACACAATAGACTATTACCCTTTAAATAATGTCTATATTAAGTTAAAATTAACCTTAAGACATGCAGAATAAAAAATTGAACATTTTTTAAGTCATCATAACTGAATGTATTTGAAAATAATCATAAGCAAAATATAAATAAGCATGGACCTTTTGTGGAAGCGTGTATTAACTTAAAAACTTTTTTTTTGTTGAAATCTCATTTAATACTCAATAATTTACATGACAATAATTCATCTTCAATCAAAGTCATTCATTTTAAAATAAATAAATAAATAAATAATAAATTTCCATCGCATCTGCGACACTGCCACCGACTGTTGCATCTTCATTAGTTTCTTTATACCTCAATGGGGTATAAATGACTGATAGGTCGTAATATTATTTTCTTCTCTGTTCGTACTGTTGCTGTTCTTATATTGCCGTCTGAACTTTTATTTAATGAAATTATTTTACCAAGTTTCCAGTGTTGTCGAGGTCGTTTGTCTTTATCCTCCACAAGCACTATATCATCAATATGTGGTATCTTTCCATTTTTCGCTAAATAATTTTGCTTCTCTCTTAAATTTAACAAATATTGCTTTTTCCAAATCAACCAAATTTCATCTAATAAACTCTTGCCCTTTTTCCATGAATCTAAAATTTTATGTTTTGATGGATCCAAATTAAAATTTCTTACTTCCGGAGCTCTCGTGGTAAGGAAGTGAGCTGGAGTCAACGCCTCCACTCCGTCCTCTCCAACGTATACTAAAGGCCTTGAATTTATTATTCCTTCAATTTCTATTAAAATAGTTGTTAACTGATAAATGGTTAGGCACATCGGCGTCCTAGAGAGATTTTTAAACATTTTTTTACAATTTTAATCAATCTTTCATAGACTCCCCCCATCCAAGGGGAAAATTCAGCGATGAATTTCCATTCTATATTATTTACTGAACTAAATTGCAAAATTTCTTCCCCTTCAATAACATTATTCCAAATTTTATCAAGTATAACTTTAGCAGATTTAAATTGAGCTGCGTTATCCGATATAATTAAATTTACATGTCCTCTCCTAGCAATAAATCTACGAAATGCCAATAAAAATTGCTCAGTGGACATGTCGCCTAAAACTTCAATATGAACAGCTCTAGTAACTAGACATGTAAACAGACACCCATACACTTTTCTTTTTTTCATTTAAAGTATTTTTTATCCAGAGTGGACCAAAATAATCTATCCCTATACTCCGAAATGGTAAACTTTTTGTTACTCTGAACGCAGGCAAGGGAGGTAAATTAGGATATCCAAAAGGTTGACCATTAAATTTTTTACAAGCAATACAGTTTTTAATTGTCATTTTAACTAAAGATCTGCCTTTAGGAACCCAATAACTGCGTCTTATCTCCGCTAATGTGGAGTCAGTGGCTAAATGATATACTTTATTATGACAATCCATGATAACTAATTTAGTAAAATAATCTTTGTTTGATAATAATTTTGGAAAAATTTCATCTTTTTCTAGCTCAGAATTTTCTAATCTTCCCTTACATCTTATCAAATTGTTTTCATCTAAAAATAACCCCAATTGTTTTTGTAATTCGTTAGATTTTCCCTTTTGTATATCATTGATAACATTTCTAAAATATTCTAATTGAATCCAACTATCTTCAGCTGACTTATATTCAGCGGCGGATAGTTCATTATTTGTTTTAATTTTATGTTAATTTATTAATAAATTTTTGACAATATGCGGATCCTAATTAGCTTACGTAACGAAGAATAATTTAGATGATTAATGCCGAAAGGCGTTTCAATTTTTATAACAGGGATTTGATTTATGAGTACACAATGATTATTTTCAAGTCCTACTTCTACATCTTCGTCCAAATTATTAAATTTTATTTCGGGTGGCCAGTTTTCAATAGTTTTTGTCAACCATGACGGACCTTGCCACCATGAATTTTCTAACTTTTTAACCGATACACCCCTAGTGATTACATCCGCTGGATTTTCAATTCCAGGGATAAATCTAAACTGAGATTCACTCATTGCTTTAATTTCCTTAACACGTTTTTCGATAAAAACCGGCAAAGGATGACTTGATTGTAACCATTGTAGTGCGCATTTCGAATCAGACCACAAATATATGTTTTGAATTGACGATTCTATATTGTCTTTAACTAAATTTAAACACCTTGATCCTAATAAAATCCCTAATAACTCTAACCTAGGTATAGTTATTACCCTAGTTGGAGCTAGTCTAACTTTGGCAAAGATTAACGTTGATAGTTTATTTAAATTGTTAACAATGTATATTACTGTTCCATAAGCGTTTTTAGAAGCATCTGAAAAACAGTGCAAATCATAATTTAAATTTACTGAATTTATGTAACGTGGAATTTTTATTAAATGAATTCCGTCTAAATCATTAAGTAAAACATTCAACTCATTTAATTGACTATCATTAAATTTAGTGTCCCAATCCACATTATTTTTCCATACATTTTGTAAA
Source organism: Microvelia longipes (assembly GCA_018340805.1). Lineage (NCBI taxonomy): Eukaryota > Metazoa > Arthropoda > Insecta > Hemiptera > Veliidae > Microvelia > Microvelia longipes. The sequence continues at coordinate 66,583,700 of JACMZG010001911.1, forward strand.
AATATTTTTAATTTTATAGTTATGGGACTCACAAAACCCATCGGATCGAATATAGATGCTAAATATTTTAAAAGTTTTCTTTTAGAATCTATTTCTTGAGACTCTTTTACTTTTATAGAAAACGAGTCTTCTGAAATATTCCATAATATTCCTAGGACGCTAATAATTTCATTAAGATCAATATCATCTTGATTATTATTCTTAATTAAATTTTTACAAGTACTATCGTTAGTATTCCAATCTCTTATTTTCATCCCCGCCTTTTGGAAAATAGTTTTAGAGTCAGAATAAGCATTGAAAGCTTCTTCTGTTGAGTCTACACCAATTACTGCATTGTCCATGTAAATATTTTTTTGAAATCTTTCGAGCTACCTCTATATTACTATGTAAATTTAAATGATATAGGACTACAGCCTGTAATAAGAAAGGGCTCGAAATAACTCCAAAAGCTACTCTACAGAACCTATGAATTATAATATTGTCCAAAGTTAAATCTTTTGTTATATCTTTCACCCATAAGAGATGTGTAATATCTCTTTCACTATCATTTAACCCAATTTGTAGGAATGCTTTTTCTATATCAGCTACCATCATTATTTTATAGAATCTACATCTAAGTAAAATTCCAGTAAATCTGCTAAAAGAACTCTCCCTCTATAAAGACATTCGTTTAAACTTTTATCTCCCTTTTTTGTCCTAGCAGACGCATCATAACAATGCGTACTTTAGTGGATGTTTTTAATGGAGTAAAACTGCGTGGTGAGGCAGATAATGAATTAAGTTATTTGTATCTATTTGAGGTACTTCCTCAATAACACCTTTATTTAACTGATCTAAAATTATATTATATATTGTTCATTAATTCTGAATTGAGAGAAAGTTTTTTATGAGTTGAACGTAATCTGCCTAAAGCTAATCCGTAATTTGAGTTCAAGTCAACTGACTTGTCCCTCCAAGGCCACGAAACATGATAACGGCCGTCTTTGAAATGTATACTTTCTGAAAATTGTTTGAGGGATAAATCATCGTCTGTGATTGATCCTGATTCTTTATGCCTAAGGATTCTAAATCCCAGAATTGCTGTAAATTATAATAACCTTCATCTAATATTTCTGAAGTAGAAGAGGCATACATGTCATAATCTTTACAAGATAAGCACATTGTTAGTAAAGAAGAACAAGATTCTTGGCATTTATCTGAACTACTATTTCTCCCACTAAGAATCCATCCTAATTTGGTATTTATAATATATAACCCATTGTTTATTTTTATTTTTTCTAACATGACAATGTCGAAAAAATAATCATTTCCTAATAGAAGATCATGTTTTTATTTCCCCCTAAATTTTCGGATTTATCAGCAAAATTTAGACCTGGAAATTTTGTTTGTATATCGGATAATGAAGGTTGTTCTAATTTTAAAGATATTATTGGAATAACATTAGCTACAATAGACATTGATTCATTATTTTTAAGTTTTATTGCAATTTCTACTGAATTTGTTTTTACTAACATAGGTTTTGTCGCACCAAAAACACATAGCGACAAATACTCTTCGTTTCCTAGATTTAAATTTAATTTGTTTGCCAACTCTGACGAGATATAACTGCGTTGGCTGCCACTGTCCAAAATAGCATGACAAAGAACTGTATTTGATTTATTAATATTTTGAACTGTAACAGTAGCAGTTTGCATATGAACTGAATTCGAAGTTGTCAATAGTTGACTTTCACTAATTTTATTTACGATATTTTGTGTTTGTTTTTCTTTATTTAAGTTACTAAATTTAATAGGACATAAGCTGCGATGGTGGTGTCTAATCTTTTTACAATATATACATGATCTATTGTCAGTATGTTCTGAAGCAGCATGTTTTGGACGTAAGCAAATATAACAGTTGCCTTTTATAATGGCCTTTCTTTCTTCGACTGTTTTAAATTTAGTACATTCGTCACTGTAATGATTGTTTTTACAAAAATGACATTTAATTTCCCTATTCAATAATGATCCAGTGGTCATTTTAACTGATTCTTTTTTGAAGTCAGTTTTTGATTTGTTTTGATAATTATTACTGTTTTGATTTTCACCACTAAATTTTGAAATTGGTTCACTCGATAATTCTTTAGATTTAATTATTAATTCCAAACAATTTCTTAAATTTTCAACATCAGATTTTTTATTTTTACTAGAGCATTCCCCTGCAATTAACGGATTTAATAAAGATGATTGAATTAAATTAATTTCTTCAATTTTCTGAACTATTTCAGCTGGAAATTTTGAAGTAATAAGAGAAATAAATGAATTGTGATTTATATCTTCTCCTAAAGCTTGAAGAGATCGAATATATTGTTCGATATCATCAAACGTTTTCCTAAGTTGCCAAATATTATTATTAGATTTAGATAAGTTACGAAATCGTTTATAAATTTCATTTTTTACTAATGAATCATTATGAAAACGATTTTTTAATAAAGTGACAGCGACATTATAATTTTCGTTTGTCACTGATAGACCTGCGATACATTTTTCTGCATCTCTGGTCAATAATCCTTTTAAGTAACAAAATTTTTCTGTGTCATTTAAAGTCGTATTTTTATGAATAGCATTTTCATAAGATTGCCAAAAAGATGAAAATTCTAAAATATCTCCATCAAACTTTTTTATCTCCAATTTGGTTAATTTAATATTAGAAGTTGAAGTTGAAGGAAGATGCGATGAACTATTAAAATTAACATTTTCAATTTGAATATTATTCAAATATGTTTCTAATTGAATTTGAACATCATCAATATCTAATATTAATGTCATTGCATCTTCTTCTTCTTCTTCAAATCTTACTTTTTCAGTTTCATCTAATATCGAAAGGTTACCTAAATTTGTCCTTAAAGATTCATATCGTTCCCCAAATTTTTTAATTTTTCCTAAGAGATTTTGAGCCGTAATTCGTGATTTTTCCTCCGAATACAAAAACTCGCGAATATCATTGAGTGTATTAATAATTTTTTGTTTGGTGGGTTCCAAAGCCTTTCTAAGGAAACCGATGCCTTCCATTTGTGTTAATTAAACTTTTGAATTTATTTTTTAAATTCAAACCCTCAATACACGTCAAAGATTTCAGAGTGGATAAAATATTAACTCACTTATTAATGTCTCTTGGTTTTTGAACGTACGAATCTTCTTTAAATTTCTTTTTTAAATTTTGGAATACTTCAGAATTTCTCACTTTAAGATCCAATTTTCAACCACGATCTTTCTACCATTTTGTGGAAGCGTGTATTAACTTAAAAACTTTTTTTTTTGTTGAAATCTCATTTAATACTCAATAATTTACATGACAATAATAATCTTGTCATCTTCAATCAAAGTCATTCATTTTAAAATAAAATAAATAAATAAATAATAAATTTCCATCGCATCTGCGACAGGACCCACCCCAATACCCCATTATTTCCGATTTCCTGAAAGGTTGGGATCAATCATAGTTAGAAAAAGACTTACAGCAGACATCTGAACAAGACTAAGACAGGCAAATTAATGCTGTAAAGCAGATACCTGAACATGACTAATCTGGACGGGCAAGTTAATGCTGATAAGCAGGTACCTGAACATGACTAAGCTGCACAGGCATGTTAATGCTGTACAGCAGATACCTGAACAAGACTAAGCTGTCCAGCAGACACTGTACAGGTTATATCAGGGTTGCCACCACAAATATTTCCTTATCATCCTCTTAAATAGAGTTTCCACAAAAAAACTGACTCTAGGTTGAATTATTTAGGAAACAAAATAATAAAATGCAATTTAAGCCAAATTTTTAAAATCTCGCTTAATAATCTAAACAAATTTATTTATATGTTGATTTATTTAAATAAGTTTATTTGATACAAATACAGCAATATTTAAAAAAAACCTTTACTCATCCGTAACCTCATTCATAGCAATCAATTCAAAAATTAATCCTTCATTTCAATTAACCTAACCACTGATGCCATTTTTAGAAAATTGTCGAAGAAAACCAAGGGAAATGAGGACATGTTTCCCTGAAACTTATGCAAACATTATTAATTGTAAATTAACTAAAACCGCTGTCTCCAGACTCTTTTTTTCGCTGTTCGCTGGTAGTTATTTTTATATATTTAATGTTTTACATTTTTATTTATTTTTTATTTGGTCTTTGTATTTATTTTGTTTACTTTATTTGTTTTTTATTTGGTCTATGTATTTATTTTGCTACCCTATTTTATTTTAATTTTGCATTCATTTCATTGTATTGCTTTTTATTCTAGTATGCTATTTTTATTTAGATTATTTTATGTGATATATTTTTTTACTTTGTTGGTTAGGCACTGATGATGTTCTGTTAAGATTGAAAGCTGGCTATATGACATATATATCATTAGTGGAGAGACTCTGTTTTATTTCATTATTAATGGTATTACAGTACTCAATAAAATGAATTCACCAGGGGAAGGCTGAGTCCAATCACTGCATTTTTCCTCTGTCAAGTAACTATAACTAAGCCAACTCTAATACCAGTAACAATCATAATTGCTGTTGTAATACCCGATAAAATAAATTGTCCATTGGCTTCAATTGTAATAAATTAAATAAAAATAAATTATCAAAACTTAAACGTAAAAAGTAAAAATAATTCAGAATATAAAAAAAATTTAAAACTAAAATACCTAAAAGTTAAAAATCTCAACATTTACAAGTTACAAAAAGAATTAAAAGTAAAGAACTTAGGATTATAACAACTTTAAAATGTTGTGAGCCACACAATGTAAGAAACTAAATTAAATAAACTTATCACAAGCAGTTATTTTTAATTATCAAAGTATTGCATGGAATATTTAGAAAATAAATAAACAGGACAAAGGGCACAATGTGATAAAACTAAATAAATAATTTCCTAGGTTTATTTTTTTTCTATTTATTTACATAAACATTTTTGTCTGTAAGTATTTTTTAATTTACATAAACAATGTTTATGTAAATAAATAGAAACATTTTAAAGGACTGACGTAATTCTTAAATCAACCTTGAATTTAATTCTTAACAGTCCAATAACAATTTTGTTAATTAAATAAATCATGTCAGAGATAATGAGCTACTCTGCCTTCAAGACCATTCAAATATTATTATAAATATATAAACATGGAAAAATATTGCCTGTCGCTGGCCAAACTTTGCCATCACAAAATAATAAATTAATAATTCTTAATGCAGTTCAACGTGAATATATTTGAAACATAACATAAACCTAATCGACCGTAAACGATAACTGATTAAAACCTGATTAAACTAGTAAAAGAAAATTTCTCCCTTGACGTCTTGAATATTAATGTCAAAATTCAATAAATATCAAATAAAAATAATAAAACAAAACTTGCGTCAATTGCCAATAACCGCAACATTGCCATTAATTTGTTTTAGCATGCAAGTAGTCATGTATAAGACTAACATATGTGCCAAGTTTCATCTCATTATCAGCATTAGTTCAGTTTTTATCAAATGACTTTTGATACGTACATTGTACGTATCTAAAGTACGTTGTAAGTTTTTATTAGAAAATCAACTAATCCCTATAACTTGAACATCAGAAGAAAGACTTGATATATTAAATATTTTACAATTAACAGATTGACACTGAATGACAGTGACATTTCCAATAGTTTTTTATACAAAAAAATTGAAAATAAGCGAATTAATTTCTTCCACTCCTTTGTAAATTAATTTGTTAACTCCTTGCTAACCCCCTCCTACTAACTTAATAACTACAAACCCCCACACTCAGCTACTAGCTTGTGGGATTGTCAAAATTTTATGTTCTTGATAATTTAAAGTAATTTAAGTCAAAATAATTTTTTTTATATATATATATTTAAAATGTATTTTTTTTGTCTTTTCTTTTTAAATATGTACATAAAAAATAATCGAACGTGATTATTTTTTATTTTTCTAAAATGTGATTTTCTGTTATTGTGATTGTAATTTTGGCAATAAAGGATGTTTTGAATTTGAATAATTTGAAATTGAGACAAGTTTATACCTTTACACAATAAATAATTATATCAAGTTTAATTTGAACACGGCAAGGATATCTTGTTGAGTTGATTTTTTGTTAGATCATCAAATTTAAGCAGCTTTTGTGAATGCTGTAAGAGTGAGCGCTGAGAATGAAACGGATATATTTACTATCTGAGGACAAGCTATGCTATAGGAAGTAGGAAGGATGAGGCTACCAAATCTGATGTGATGAGGAAAAGTTCTCAGGTACCCTGTACCTAATTTTTTTCTTTGAGCCAAAAAAAGGCATTTATCTTCTCCTTGTATTGTAAGTTCTACTTACAGTCTTGTTATCTCACACTGTAAATGTACTTTTACTCCCTAGGGAGGAAAAGTGAAAGTGTTGCCAACTTGACAGAATTTTTAATTAAGATTTTAGGAATTTTAGAAAATTTTTAGGATTTTTTCAGTGTTATGTTGGTACTACGGGTAGAATATACAATATACACACGCTAATGTTTAAATTACAAATATAGTATTACACATTATTCTATTGACAGCTTACAATAAAATAATGTGAAGATAGTGGCTTTATTCTCTCTTCATCAGAGTAATTGACATGGTAAGAATAAACTAAACTAACACAATAACAATTAAGGAGCTGAAGAATATATTAATAGTTGTTAGTATTAGTTCTCAAGTCGTAGATAAAATTTAATATGCAACAAGGGATGAAAGTTTTCAGCTCTCGTATTATCTCCCTCGTCAAGCCTCGGGAGCCAAAATGTTAGTTAACTCCCTCGGCAAGCCTCGGAAGCTAACTAGTTTATCTCCCTCGGCCTACCGGCCTTGTGAGCTAATGAAGTTTCCTCATTCGGCGCTGCCTTAGGACAAAACTTTAACTTGAGCTGTAAAACTTACTTTTATCCCTTGTTGCATAAATAATTATTTTACACTTAGCACATTCTTTCTACTGACAATACTTAAGCTTCCATTTTGAGTTAAAATGTTCAATTTTTACACTTAAGATGCTTATTAGCACCAAAATAGTGGCACTAGACAAAAATATGCAAGAGGTGAAATGTTTTGTACTCATCTCTAGATCCCAAAAAGCACGAAAAAATATGCTTTTCGATTTAATTTTTTCTATTTTACACAATATTTGGCGAAGAGACACCACATGAGACACCATATTAACTAAAACTCAAAAAAGAAATGCCCTTCACACAAAAAAGTACCCTACATTTCATTAATTTGTGTTTATTGATTCAAAATTTAGAGGAAGGGGGGGCATTTAGTTCACCATGTATATTTAAAATGCCAAACAAAACAGGGTACACTGACATAAGAAATATAACACTGACATAACGAAGATAACAGTGACATAAGGAAGATAACAGTGACATAAGGAAGATAACAGTGAAATAAGGAAGATAATGATTACCTTGTATTTTCTTGTTAAGTAAAGCCAGACTGTTGTCTCTCTCCTTGATGACTCCCTGATACATTTCCATCCGATCGTTCATTTCCTGCATTTTCACTGCAGCATTGTCTATTTTCTTCTGTTTCTCTTCATTCAAAGCTTTCAGTTTCTCTTCCATTTTCTTCAACTCCGTCTTGTACTTTTCCTCAAGTTTGGTCACTTCCTCTTGTGTCCTACTTGCCTTGTCATTCTCTTGCTGCAACCTAACTACTTCCTTCTCACCAAACTCAGCTTTAATTTTAACTTCATCAAATTCTTTAATAATTGTCTCATATTTACCCTTCAATTCTTGGTAATTTTTTTCTAATTCATTTTTATTACTACAATTAGCTTCCAAGTTATTAATTTTATCATTCAAATTCTTCTCTTTATCCCTATAACTACTCAACTCTTTATTTAATTCACTAATTTCATTTTCTTTTGAATTTAAATTTTCTTTAATTTGATTCAATTCAGAAGTAGTTTGTTGGAGTTGATTTTTAATTTCATCATTAGTACTTCCCGTCACTTTTAATTTGTCCGTTAATTCGTTTAACTTTGTCTCCTTTTCAAAACACTGTTGTTTCAAAGTGTCCAGTTCTCTACTCAACTCTTCACAATTTGTTTGAATTTGATTCTTACTAGTTTCTAAAGCAGTTAAACTTTCAGTTTTTGCTTGCAACTGGTTATTGGCTGCCTCGAGTTCTTTACCCGACGATTCAAGTTGAGTTTTTAGTTGACCCATGTCTTTATTGAGCTGCCCGTTTGAGTTCTGAGACTCGGTAAGTAAAGCTTGAGTAGAAGATAATTTAGCGGTAGTTTCTTCAAGTTGTTTGGTGTAATCTTGTTTCAATTTTTCAAGTTCTAAATTCAGTTTTCTTTCCTTAGCTTCAGCTTCCCTGAATAAAAAAAAACAATCCATTTAAATTTTAACATTTTAAATGTTTAAAACAAAGCTTAAGATAACTATAAATAAACCTGGAGCTATTACATCATTCAATCAGTTATTCTATCATAATCAATTCTATTCATACAATCAGGTAAATCTATCAGTTATTCTATTAAATCATATTAATTAAATCATACAATCAGTTATTTCTATTCATAATCAGTTATCTATTAAATCATTCAATCAGTTATTCTATTAAATCATACAATCAGTTATTCTATTAAATCATACAATCAGTTATTCTATTAAATCATACAATCAGTTATTCTATTAAATCATACAATCAGTTATTCTAATAAATCATGCAATTAGTTATTCTATAAAATCATACAGTTAGTTATTCAATTAAATCATACAATCAGTTATTTCATGAAATAACTCAACAATCACTTAAATCACATTACTATATAATATTGTAAAATTCACTCAGTTATTTCATAAATTTATAAAACTTTAGATAGATTTAAATTTCAAGGATGAAAATTAAAACAAAACTGGTGAATATACACTACCTGGTCAGTTGTTGAGCCTGCAGCTGGTAGGCCTCATACTGTTTCTCTTTATCTCTCAATTCAGAGTTAAGTTTAGTCAGCTGCTGAGATGAATCTGAACTGGTGTTCATTATCTCTTCTATGTCTTTTTCCTGCACACACACAAGTATAAAGTAAATACATAAATATAATCTGGGGGCCCCCACAAGTATAGAGGTCACTGGTGTACCATCCTTTACAGGAAGCACTTCAAGACTATTTTCACCCCCTCATATATTTTTATTGAGGACATCAAATTTTTTTTTTTTAATATTAACTAAACTATCTTGTTGAGCTGACCCATTCTACCAAATTTCATATCTTTATCATATAATGGCTCTAAATTAGACAGTTTTGACACTCTCTCACTCACTCATCAAAATTCTAAGGCACTTCCAGCAATTGTAGACACTTGAAATTTGGTATATAGTTAAATGTTGATGGGAAAATCAATGAAAAATTGTCAAAATCTAACATTTTCAGTCCCTTCTACCATTAGTTCAGTCCATGTTCTACCAAAGTTGAAAGATAGTTCTAACCTCAATTTTATGTATACAGGAAAATGTTGACCTCTAGCACTACCTAGTAGAGCACACCAAAACTAAGTATATCAAGAGTTTATTTTGACAAAACATAATAATAGTATATTATGCTACTAGGCAGCAAAATGGAATTTTGCAGACAATTTTATAAATTAGCCTCCGAGCAGGCGAGGGCAGGCTATTGAAATTACCTGCCGAGGCATAAGCCGAGGCTGGTAATTAACCCATTTGACTGACGAGGTGAAGCTGAGTCAGGCAAATGGCGATTTGCCTGCAGATGCGGAGCCGATGCAGACAAATGCTAGAAAGAGTCAGCAATGTTTCCTTTGCTGCATAGTAGCCCATATTATTTTATCTAATTACGGCAGAAAAAATTTACAAGAATTAATTATTCTTCAAAATATAACGTTAATCTTTGCAAAAAAATACAATAATCCAATAATTCATCAATGTCAACAATGTTTCTATGTTCATTCTCCTTATTAATTATCTGATTCATTATGATTATTAGCAACTTTTTTTTTGTTTATAAAAGTTATCGTTTATATACGTTTTATATTACCTACTGCCTTTATTTAAACAAAATAAATGAACAAAAAATTAAAAAAAACCGATGACACAAATTTGACAACTCATAGTAAAAAATTAAAACAAGCCTTAGATATCAGGGTTGCCAACTTTTTTAAATTATATTATAATGTTTTTTGTAAACAAATTTAATACTTGTATTAATAATACCCTAATATACTGTGGTATTATTAACTAAATATATAAAAAACAAGCTAAAAAGAACCATTGCTGACAAAGTGAAAAACACTAAAATTTACTTAATAACCTGCAACATAATAACCTCATATTGTTTCATTTCTCCTCCTAGGGAGTTTTGACTTTTTTACCATTATATTTAAATGTACCATAACTCCCTAGGAGGTTTTCTATTACCAAGCCATTTTCCCGTACTGTTTTTAAATATTTTGTTGACAGTGTAGGCACAATGACATTTTGCAGCTTAAAAATAGTTCAGTAATGAGCAATTTTGCAGCTGTAAGTAGATAAAATATTTTTACGCAATTTATCTATTGTTTAATAAAAGAAAATGGTACTGTTTAGTAATAAATAGGTGGTGTAATGTGCTGTAACTAATTAATAATTAGTTGGCATTCATTGTTAGGTATTAAGTTGTTTAATAAGTTAGATTATACTATTAAAGAGTTACTGTTAAAAAATGAAACGCTTTGGATTCCTGAGCAAGAATGAAATATATTGACGTCATAAGACACTTCTATAATTATCTATTTATCTGTCAGTCAACTATCAAAATATATTTTTAACAGTTACCTTTAAAGAATTTTAAAAAGAAATTGAAAGAATTTTTAATAATGAATCTTTTTTATAAGATCACTGAGTACTTGTCTCTAGTAAGTATTACTATCTAGTCATGTTGTCTTGTTTGTCTGTTATATATTATTACGTATATTTATTTATAAAACTAGTTTTATTAAAATTTATTAACTATCTAGAATTAGCTTTTAATGATGATTTTAAAAATATGGCTCCGGTTTACACAAAATAAATATTGTATACGTTTGCCAATAAAGAACTTGTTTAAAAAATATGATTTCTACTTAATTTTTGTAATGACATATGCTTTTGTCGGAACTTTTTCTTTACATTATGTTCATCCAAGCCACTTTTTATTTTTTTTTCACTTTTATTTTTTTTTTATTTTTTTTTAAATCTGTGTATATAAAAATAAAAAAAGCAGCCTGCAGATACTAATGGCATTGACTGGTGCCTTGGAATTCTTACAAACCCCCCTTGATTTAAAGCTAAAAATGGGGGGAAGGGTGGGAGTCGGAACACTTCCGACCTCTCATTTTACACTATTTTAAGCCTTTGCCTGTGGAGGTATTAGAATGTTGTTGGGACCTTGGTTGCGGCACCTGCCAGAAGAAAAACATTCCCCTGTTACAGAGGTTTTTATTGCTTTTCTATGTCAAAGTTCTCAACTCTATCTTGGTCTTGGTAGTTTCAGAGTAAAAAATTGTGCTTATTTTTCACTTATGTCACATTGGCTGACAGCGTTTATTGCACCTTTCCTATGTCAATCATTATTATCAACAATTTTACTACTTGACAAATCAACTAACCCTGTGTAAATATAAATGTAGAATGAAAAAATTTTTAAAAACAGAAACCATATTTATATTTATTTTTAACCTATAGTTAATGCTCAAATAAAAATGTTTTTCAGAGCAATCAATTTTCAAATGTTTGGACAACATCTTTTATTTTTTAATATAATGATGTATAAAATAGAGCTTGATATAAAAATGAACATAAAGCAAGATCCAAAACAGGCTTACCTACGAGCCAGTCACTGCAAAAATTCACTAAACCAGAATTATACAAAACAGTCCATAATTAGAAAAATCCAAAAACCAAGGATTATATATTTTAATCACGAAAACCTAACAAGGAAGGGCAGAAAAGTATGTAGATGTTGCACAGTAGCTAGTACCCAAAACCAACAGATGTTGCTAGAAGTTCAAAATAATACTTAGGGTACTAACCTGGTCCTTTAACAAAATATGATGGCAACATGCAAGAGTTTTTCAGTTGAAGGCATTTGCTATCATTCGCAACTTGCATAAGTTTTTCTGATGACTGATGTCATTAGCAGCGAAAGGGTTAAAATTGTAAAAAATAGACAAGTGTCCACTATTCTTCTAGACTTCCTGACCCCCATTCTTACATCACTTCAGCTCTTTTTTTTTTTGTAAAGTACTGGATTTTTTTGCATAATTCTATGCTATGTTGCTATTTACTGGTTATTTTATTTGTAGGCTCACAGATCAGTATTATCTGCTAGTAGTCCATACTTCCAAGCTATGTTCTCTAATGGACTAGTTGAAGAACAGAGGGATAGGATAGAAATACACTGCATTCAAGATGGTATACTATCTGCTATTGTGGATTTTATATACACAGGTCAGTTCCAATCCCCATTTGTCTTTACTGAGTTATTTAATGAGTAACCCTTATCTAAAGAACTTTCTCGCTCTTGTAGTGGGAGGAAAGTGAAATTACCAATCATAAATGTACGGAAAGAAAAGTAATTAGTAAAATATGTTTGGTTTCTATGGCGGCTATAGTATGACACGCAGTTATAATCAGTTGTCAATTGAACCAATGAGGTTTGGCCTGATAAGAAATTATAGGTGAGGTTTAACATCCAGGACTAACCCCATTGATTCCCTTGCATTATTTTCCTACGCTGTCAACTAATTTTAACCATGTGTCATACGATATTTAATTCCAAATCTGCATTTCCCCTTTAGCTCAGTGTTAAATATTGTAAAATATTTAATTAGTTTTATTAAGTATGAGAGATAATTTAAAACTTTTATTGCTTTTATTAATTTTATGTTCTTGCTAAAGTAATTTATAAACCAAGTAGGGAAGATCTATACTAACCTTTGTAAATTAAATAGACTTGGGTGGTCAGACGATAGGTGGCTAAAAGATAAATGAAAATTGAAATGCACATGCGTTTTCTAGAATTTACCTTTTTACTTTTAACAAATAGCAATTATTGACCATACGTATAAAAAAATAGTTTTATTTATCATGACCAAAACCTCATAACTCTTTACTATTCTTTTTACTTTTCCTCATTTATATTGTTGGTATACTGGAAAAGTATTGTGTTTGCAAAAAAATACGAAACCAGGATTTTAACTAAATTATCCGTTTCAGGTGTGTTTAAGAGCTCAATGGTTTTCACAAAGTTGTTTGTCTGTTATCATCGTATTTTAGTGAGCCCTAAAAGATGTTTCAAGCCTCCTAATGTATTGAGGTTGGGTATGTCTCCTCCAATGGTTTGCTTAGTCAAACTATAAAACAAGTTTTTAAGAGTTTCCTTTTTATATAAACAAAGATTTTTACTAAATATTTACACTTGAGACTTGTTAGTACCGAATAAACTTTTTAGAATTTTATTTTTATTATTTATGTTGATAATTCATGTTAAATATTTCTATAGAAGAGGTGTGCATATTTCAAATTTATATTCTTATGACTAAATTGATGTAGAAATTCATACAGTAGGGGTGGGGGCAGGGGACACAGTGGTCTAACTCCCTGGTTTTAGGTGGTCCTAAAAAAACAGGGATTAGTTGCATCAACTACTGAACGTGCTAGTTTTCACGTTGTACACTTATCATTATTGTTATCAGTTTTAAATCAAAACTTCTATTTATGTTTATAAAAAATGTAAACAAGACAATTTTTATCTTATTCATTAACTTTTTTTCTTTTTTAGTTATTGATAAGATATTTTTTTTAGAAAATAGGATAACGTGTGTTACGAAAGTTGTGTTATAATAAGACAACGAAGGCGTAAATTAAATGTATAATTTTCCGGTTTGATGTTTGTTTACAAACATTTTTGATGTTTTGTTTACAAACATTTTGATGTTTGTCTACAAATCATGGTTATCACGATATCATCTTAAAATTAACACAGCGTTTATATTTTTATAACATTTTATGAAAATTATACCTTTAAAATAATTAATACAATTTTTAACATTGTTAAAGACCCTTTTAAATAATTTTAATCTTGGAATTGAAGAAATCATTATTTTATATATGGGGTACAATGTGAACCGACCTGCCACTAGTGGAGAAAGGGTGAACTTAGGGCAGGTCCATCTAAACCAGCTTATTCAGGGGGAGTTAGACCACTGTGTCCCACGCCCCCACCCCTACTGTATGAATTTCTACATCACTTTACTTATGACATTTTATACTAAGGTGAGGTACTCTGATACAAGCTTATGTTTTCTTTATATATTTGCTTTAGGCGAGGTGTGCCTCTCCCAAAGTAATGTATTAGAAATGATAGTCAGCGCTGATATGCTTCAACTTAGAGATCTTGTATCTGCTTGTACTGATTTCCTCAAAAGTGAACTCCATGTCTCAAATGCCGTTGGAATCTATAGGTAATCCAATTATCTTTTATTTTCTTTAACGATTTAATTTTTTCCACTCAAAATTCTGATAAGCGTGCCATTAACTCAATATTTTGGCAACACTTTTGGAGGACAAGCCTGATAAAAGTCAATTTCTTTATTTATTTTTTTTCTATTTGTGATTTTTCTTGTGTGGTCTTAGTTCTGCCAAAAGGCACAACAACCACTATTCAATTATTTATAATTTAATCTAAATGTAGTGCAATTATTTTTATTGAGTTTTCAAAGAAATGAACTTGGAGTGGGAGGGTGGATGTTTTTTTGGATGGGTACTTACTGATCAAGAATATGCAAATATTATACATAATATACACATATACATATAATTATACATAATTATACACAGTACTATACATTCCTCTATGATATTTATATATATATATAATGTATGTACTAGATTTTTTTTCCTATCCTAGACAATTCTATGGAAATGCTTTCTTGGATCAAAATGAAACTTGTTATAAAAATTGAACTTGTAAATTTCCCAAACCCTACTGTTTATGAGTTTTCTATGACATTATTTTAACCCACAGTAATGACTTAGCAAACATTTTCTGATCGTGCAGACATTTTATAAACATGTACTAATATGTATTGTTAACACATGTATGAAGTTTAAAATTTATTATAAGCAATAGTTCTGGTTTCATTGATTGATATGCATAACATATTGTAAACAAATAATTGTTTTTTGACTAATACATTTGAAAATTTCTTATATCATGGCAGCAACCCTGTTATATAAGCTAGTAATTTGACAAGATGATATAGGACTACAACAATATGTGAGGGCCGCAAACAGCCCCCAGTGCCTACGCCCCAGAGTAGCCAAAAGTTCAAAGGTTCCTGTTTTTGTATTTCACTTATAGTTCAAAAGCCTGACCTGAAAAAAATTTGACTTATTTTGTACTACTCAAACCCCATTTTTCTGAAAAAATACCTTAAATTGTAAAGAAAAAACATATTCTGCCTATCCAGAGTGGAACCCTTCATGAGCTTGCTCAAAATTTTATAAAATCGCACTAATTCCAGTTATGAATAAGTGATTCCCTGTGGTCTTGTGCAAAACATAAGAGAACATTTTTTAAAGGTGATAAAATTTTTCTATAAACGAGGTTATTCATTAAAATCAGATGACTACAACCAAAGTTATAGCTCTTTCAAAAGCACCAAAAAAAGGTTAATTTATGCAAAGTCAGCGAATTTCTTTGGAGAAATATTGGCTTTTTGTGAATTCTTTGGGCATTTAACAAATGTCATCCGATTTTGACGAAAAACACTTATTTTATAGAAAATTTTATTAGCTTTAAAAATTTTCTCTTTATGTTTTGCACCTGACCGACAGGGAACCACTTATTGCCATAAAATTGAAATTTGTGCGATTTACTAATATTTTGAGCGAGCGCATTCATATGAAGGGCTCCACTCTGGATATACAGTGTGCTTGTTAGCTATTGGTTTCAATTATAGAGATATTATTACTAGAGGGGCCCTATTGGTTGAATTTTGAAACATTGGAAAAGTAACCTGACCACTTTCGCTAAAATATAATCAAACGATTAGTATAAAATGACAGCAACTTATATAGTAGAACGTTATAAATACAAATCAAAACACAACAATGTGCGGAAAGCGAAAACAATTGATTGATTTTATTATAACCTCAACTCCTTTTGGAGGAGGTTTCAATGAGGTTACAGAGAGCACCACTAAAAATGTTTCAGGCCTCTCAATGTATTAAGATAGGCTATGCCTCTAGTATATATCTCTATGGTTTTAACTACTTTTTATGTGTTAGGTTTGCTGAGGATCACAACTTTGATTGGTTAGCTAAAGCGGCAACAGGTGTTATTGAAAGTCATTTCTCTACTATTAGTTTAGAAGAAGAGTTTAACGAGTTACCCATGGAAACTCTGGTCAAGTTCCTGCAAAGTGAATTACTTCATATTGATAGCGAACATGAGGTCAAGTATATCAATTTTAACTTATGTTTTGTAGCATTGCTTCCTTTTACTGTATTTTAATTAGGAAGCTAACTCTTATTGCAAATCGGTGATGATTTATATATATTATATATAATATATATATATTATATATATATATATATATATATATATATATATATATAATATATATATATATATAGTGTGTGTGTTCCTCCTACAGGCAACCTGGCTACACCATGTGTGAATGCTACATAAAATTAGAAATTATTAACAAATTAGAGACAAGAATAATAATTTCTGGCGCGGTGGTCCCATGTCGGGCGAATTTCCTTTGGATGCGTGTTTCCCGTGCTTTTTTACATTATATAAAGTTTACACTACTTAAATAATAATTCGGCGCGGTGGTCCGCTGTCGGGCGAATTTCATTTAGAATGCGTGTCTTCGTGCTAAACAACCCATTTCTTTGCTTATGCAAGAAACCATGCCCATTGCGTGGTTCGGTTCAATGCTTTAGAACTAAGCAGTTAAATTGCCAAGCACTGCTCGTAATCATTTTGTCTGTATTTTTCAACAGGAAATGCGCATAATTATCCAGTTGGTTGTACAACTATGCCTCTAAAAAATAGAGTACACACTATTATTTGCACTAGTTTAAAGCATAGTTACTTATCTTTAAGCTTAGTCAGTATCTTAAAGGATTTAGCGCATTTCTTGAAAATAACCAGCAGTGCACGGAAACCGCATTCTAAATGAAATTCGCCCGACAGCGACCACCGCGCCGGAATTATTTATTTAGTAGTTGTAAACTTATAAATGTAAAAAGCACGGAAACACGCATCCAAAGGAAATTCGCCGACATGCGGACCACCGCGCCAGAATTATTTTCTAGTTGTAACTTATATTAGGTAAAAAAATAAAAAATATGTCCCTACTAGGATTTGAACCCAGGTACTCTGGGTTTGAGTGCGCATCCAAAGGAAATCGCCCGACATGCGGACCGCACCAGAATTATTTCTAGTTGTAAACTTATATTAAGTAAAAAAACGATAAAAAATTATGGACCCTTCCAGGATTCGAACCCAGTACCTGAGTTTGAGTGGTCGTATTGACTCCGGACCACTGGTTTTCAATCAGAGGCCCAAAAAACATTGAAACGACACTACTCGAAATTTAATTTTCAACGACCGTAATTTTGGTTTTTTATAATTTTGTGGTTTTTTCGACTTTTTGGTAACTTAAGTGGTCGTATCGACTTCGGACCGGTTTTCATTCGATTCAGCGCCCAAAATTACATAGAAAACGACACCCTACTCGAAATTTATTTTTTTCGACCTAAATTTTGGTTTTTGGTAATTTACAATGGTTTTTCGATTTTTAGGTCACTTAGAGTGGTCGTATCGACTTCGGACCGGTTTTCATTCGATTCAGCGTCTCAAAAAACATAAATATTGACCTTTTTCGCGGCAAAAATATTAACCCTGAATTTTGCCGATTTTTTAAAATTTCGCTGACTCAGCAAACCGGGTTAATGACGTCACAAAAACCTGGTTTTCAATAGGGTTCGTGTCCTCCCAAAGGTTGATTTTTGTACCAAGTTTGGTTAAAAAATATTAATCCGTTCGAAAGATAGAGTGTTTACAAGAAAGTGTCTAGAAATACATATATATATATATATATATATATATATATATATATATATATATATATATATATATATATATATATATATATATATATATATATGTATATATATTATATATATATATATATATATATATATATATATATATATATATATAAGTCTCGCGAAACTTATTTTTTCGTCATTAGGGACCTCTGAAACGGATTTGTGTCGTGGTCCGAGGTTCGATTCCGCCATGACGCCTATCCCATTAGGCGAATTTCCAAAAAGGAAAATTCGCTAAAAATGGGTGTTTGCTGATTAATTTCCCAGATCCTGTTTGAGATTCATCCACTATAGGTGGTCCGCCTCATTTATCTGAAATCAGAGTCCTTGGGGCTCTGATGTTTGCATGACTGTGCTGTTGAGTTGAAGAGTACTGAATTATAAGAAATTTTCTCAATACCTAAGGGGACCGACCATCTTTTAGGCAACTTTCATTAGAAAATTACACTTATAAGGTTGTCATGTGATGGAAATGGAGAGGTAGAGTAGGGAATCAATCCCGCTTGGCCTGTGTTCCATTAAATAAAAACATTGTAATTTGGACTAAAATTTTTGTAGCAGGAATCTGAGTATTATTTGTATTTATTGGATTTATTTTTTTGATGCAGGTGTTCCTAGCTGTGATGAAATGGATAAACCATGATATTTGCTCAAGAAGAAGATTTATATTTGATCTTCTGTCTCATGTTAGATTACCTCTCATATCCATTGTACTCATAGATAGGTTTATATCTGAGTGTCAAGACGCTAGTCTCAAGGTAATAAATCAATTTATAAATGCCTATTTTAGATCCTTTCTTCTTATCTGGGTATTTCCCCTCTCAATAAAATATCTAATTTATCCAAACATTTTGTCATCCTCCAGCAAAAAGTTAATTTAATTTTAATAATAAGAATAAACTGAGGACCAGAAGCTCAGGAAAGTAAGGTGGTGGTGCACTTGCCTTGAGTTCAAGGCTGGCTAATCCAGCCTAATTTTACAAGTTTTTATTGGCTGTTATGCTAATACAGGATTATGCAAGGCAAATCTGGACCCATGTGTCTGTTGTCTCTAGCTCATGTAAAGACAAAGTTCTGCTAGTACAGGATTTTGCAAGGCAAATCTGGATCCACGTATCTGTTGTCCCTAGCACATGTAAAGACAAAGTTCTGCTAGTAACTTAATGTAATTTTGACACTCAACTATTAATGTTTTGTAAATATTGGTGTTGTCTCAAATGATATATGTTCAATCAATTGTTTTAATTTACGGATTTTGGTTTGGTTCCAGAGGAACCATTCCACAAAAAACTAAATTATTTTTTGACAAGATTGGCATCGATCAAAATTATTTTAGACTCCTAGGTGAAAATATAATTTTAGACTCACTAGGTATTACAAATAACCATATTTACTAATAATTGTAGTTTTATTTAGATGTATATATGTAAAATGTTAAAACTTAAATGTAATTATTTACATGATCTAATATAATTATTTATAAATTAATAAATTTGATAAAATTCTTTTTAAGATAGATTAAGTATGCTGTGTGTTTCAGCAATTCTTTTAAGGACAGCTCCCTTTATAATGTAAATTTTTATAAAGTGTTTCTCTCTGTTGTCAGTTGGCATTAAAATCAGTTCGGAATGATTTGTATCATAAGAAGGGTAACTTAGTAGCTCTATTTGCTTCCCCTAGGCTGTGTGCTAAGAAAAACATATTCGTTATTGGTGGGAGTCGAAGAGAAATGCAACAGTCATGGGCTAGATGCATTGAGCCTCTCATATATGACACCATTGAAAGATTTGATACATTCAACAGGTTGGATTTTGGAATATTTTTGTTGAATTTTTACTAATAATGTTTGATTAATTATTATTTTTCAGTTCATTTACTCAATTATTGGGTTTGTTTTTTAATGTAATTATTTTGGTTTTAATTTTTTGGAACTTTTAAAAATAATTGAGAAGGAAATTTACGGATTCATTGACGTTTTTTGGTTTTTAGATTAAGAGAGTGGTCTAAGGAGCTTTGTTTTTAATCCAAGTGGCATGTCTGTTTTGGCTGGGGTTTTATGTCCAGTCAGGACGTTATCCGTTTTACTAGTGATGGGGTTTCATGGTTGCTAATAATAATAATGATAATAGTAATATGTTTCCTCCGTTACAATGAATTTATATTTCCTAATGACCTCAACTTTATAATAATTTCTGTGCCGATAAATAAATTTTAAATTTTGTATGAATAATATCAACACCAACAACATCTTTCCACTATTTTTAAACATTATTAAGCAGAGCCTATTATTAAGAATAATGCCATCTACAGTGCCTAAACAAGTAATAACAAGACTTAGCAAATAATATTATCATCAAGTAGATAAATAAAAAAGTAAATAAATAAATTAGAATTTAAAAAAAGTTAAAACACAGTAAAAAGATTTAAATTGGAAACTTAAAGTAATACATTAAAAATTAAAAAAATACATTAAGTATTGAAAATAAAAAACAGTAAATACATTAGAAAAACCCATAAAAACAATAAAAAGATCAGTTACTGTGTTGAAATTTTGAGTTTTTCAATTCATGGATCTGACTGATTTTTTTTTAATTTAAAACTTGAAAGACTAAAAGTATAAAAGTATTAATTTCGTAAAGTATAAATACTCTTGTACCAAATTTCAACTCACTTAGATTTTCTTTTAAAGAACAGAAACAAGTTATTTGATAATTTTTATGAATTTCGCTGAGTCATTATTCTGGGTTAATGGCATCATAAATAAATTATTTTCCGGATTGAACTACCTGTTGACTGACCTAAAGATTTATTATTGTACCAAGTTTTAAGTCTCCTGAATAAATACACTGGGAGATACTATGATAAAAGACACAAACATACTGACAACTTTGTAAAAACACTTAGGAGGTCTTGAAAACACCTCAAACAGATAATTCTGTAACATCTCGGGTTTCAATTTTTTTTTACCTACACAATACTTTTTTTATTTACCTTTGGCATAAATGAGGAAAAGTAAAAAAAATACAAAATTTTAGATGAAATTGAGCACCAGTGGAGTCGTTCATTATGGGTGAAAAAAAAGAGTCTCTCCACAAAAATATTTTATTGGCAAAGCGCTTTCAACCCTAGCATGAGGCCATCATCAGTGCCCTGTACAAACAAGTCAAATACTAAAACTAATCAATCAATAAAAACAAAAAAGTAACATAAATACAAACTAATAAAAGGTAGCAACAAAATAAATAAATAAATAATAACAGAATAAAAATATAGAGAAATAATACGGATAAGTAATAAACAGATAATTAAATAAACAACAAGTAAATAATTAAATAAAAAATAAAAATAACCTTAAAGTAAAGATGAAATTAAGAAACCATGACACAAATAAAATTAAAAAACCACAAATAACTACTTCTTCTTCTTTGATGGTAAAAGCTCGGTGAACCAAGTAAGACTAACTTGTGGCGGGGGAGGAACCTTTAGTAGAGTGCGAAGAAGCGGCGAGCTGTCCCCTCTTATGTTTAAATTTAAATCGCCTACATTGTGCTGACTGCACAGTATTTCAAGTTTTTCGAGGAAGTCAAGTTTCCGTCCCTTATCAACAAAATTTTATGTAATAGTTTTTAAAACTTAATTAAAATAAAGGCATATGTGATATAAATATAAATAGACACTTCATCATACAACAAGTAATTTGGCTACACTTAGAGAACTATCCAGTTTTAGTCTGAAACAATCTAACCAAAGTAAATTTTCTGACAGTTTATCTTATAAATAAATTTATGATTTAATCAAAATATGGAGCTAAAAGGCTTTCCTTGGAGAATATGCTTGCTTAATTATAACATGGAATTGCTGTTGTCGAGGTTGACTAATAGACTTTTCGAGGGGATCAAAACATTTCCAATGCATGCAGTGTGATGAGTTTGTCAAAATGAGCTTATTGGTTGGGTAGTCCAGTTTCTTAATGTCTATGGTGTTGTAAGAACGGCTCCCGACTTGAAGGCAGAATTAGGATTCTATCTGTGTCAGGCAAAAATACTTACACTACTAGAGGGCGGACTAGGGTTAAGTAACACAGTGATAAGGGGTTTGGTAGTGTGGCTGTACCAATTAAGTACCACAACGATACTTACTCCTACTCTACAGAGACTTGAGACTCCCCACTCCTCTACAACATCTGTACACACCTTTATAATGCACCCTACTCAATTGGCGTCTCATGAAATCATTTTATACAGCATAGATAATTAAAGAATATATGCGATAGATAATAATTTAAACTTAATTTGAATTAATTTTACTTAGCTTAAGACAAAATAGGCAAAAAATGATGTAATATTTGTGTGAAATCGTAATTAATTTGAAATATAAAAAATGACGTCACCAATGTACCGTTATGGTACCAAGCTACCCTGGCAATGGTAAGAGCCCTTGTATCTTCCCTCTAGTAGTAAAAGTCTTTATGGGGCTAAGTTAGTTGATTGCTGAAATAGTGTTTTAAAACAAGATAGTGTGGTACAAGAATTCTTTTGAATTTCGGAATGCTTGGAAGAGATAGCATGTTATGTTATTGTGGGGTTCAATGACATACAAAAACAGGATTACAGTCAATCGACTACTTTAAAAATCTTGGCAGGTCAGTTTAGGCACCGCTGATTCTTAAGAAAAAAAATCCTATGTAAAATAACTTAGAAAAAACTGTATAAACAAATCAGGTTATTTTACCCATATTTTCTTGGCAATGTTTTTTTACATTTCTTTTGTTTAGTTATGTTTTAAAATATCATTTTTAAGATTAGTTTGAAAATAGTTTTCAAAACGATGTAAACAAAAGAAGAACCAAACAAAGTGAAGGATTGCGGGAAGAAGGTTATTTCCTACGCGGTTTATGATGGTAGGGATTTTTTTCTCTTTTAGTGAGGGTTGGCAGCGGCTTCTCTGATTGGTCAATCCCCAAAATACTTATGACTTGGGGATTTTTAAACTAAACTATAGACTGTAGGTTTAATAACTCTTGAAGAGTATTAAGTCCAGGTAGCAGCAATAAATGCCCATTGTAGCTATTGTGGGGCTTTTTGGCATGTCAGGGTATTCATCCTGCTGGTAACACTTTGGGTGGGTCGTAACAGCTATGCTCATGCTATTTAAAATTTGTGAAATCATAAAACAAAGTACTATGAGTATTATTTATAACAATTAATATTCATATGAACCGAGTACATAGATTAGACTGTAAAAAGTAAACCTTCTTTGCTGAGTTGAATGCTCATAGCATCATGGCCACAGAGTTTGACTTAATTTGGTAATTAAGGCCCCAATAATGTGGCTACTTGCTTGGGATTGAACAGTTGGTTCCCTTCCTCTATACCAGGCCTGGGCAAACGTTTCTGGTAATTAAGGCCCAATAATGTGGCTACTTGTTGGGATTGAACAGTTGGTTCCCTTCCTCTATAGGGCCTGGGCAACGTTTCTGGTATTAAGGCCCCAATAATGTGGCTACTTGTTGGATTGACAGTTGGTTCCTTCTCTATACCAGGCCTGGGCAAACGTTCTAGAAAGGGCGCTTAGTTCTTTTTACAGCCAGTCGTGGGCTGCATTCTTAAATTTTAAAGTATGGTAAACCCGTAACAAATTGCAGTTACGCTTGTGCTTTACTAAAGTCAAATTTATCCTCAAAAAATAGGAATTGGGAAACTTCCTAACGCATCTGCGTCAGATCTTAAAATATAACTGAAGACAAATTTTGCTAGAATACTAGGTGTAAAAATAATTTTAAAAAGTATTCCTATGAAATAAATGATCAAAGGGATTGTATTTTATCAACTCCTTTTCACAGAGGGCAAAATAGCTTTTTTTTATCTTATTATTGTGAAAATAAAAATTCACTAAAATAATTAAAATTCCCCAAATCCGACAATGAGAATTGATATGAAAGGCGGCCGCTCTTTATGTAATTGTTTCTTATCTTACTAGTTTTGGTTTCTCCAAACTTTAAAATTAAAGTAGCAATCAATTATTTCCTTATCTTTGTATTTAACTTTTCATAATAATTTTGAATTAAATAATTTTGCTTAAATACCTAATATTTATTTATTTATTTTATCTTTTTTCCAAACATTTTAATTTTGCCGTAGTTTGCCCAGGCCTCCTCTATACAATCATGACTACTTGTACTATTTGTTTTGTGTCATATTAATTTTTAACTATTTTTTTAAATTTTCTATATTTGAATTGCAGAGAATGGTGTAGTGGGACTTCAAGCATGGCTATAGGCAGGATACTTCCTGGAGTTGCCACTCTCAACGGTAAAATATTTGTAGTGGGAGGGGAACATGACGGACAGATATTGGCTAACGGAGAGGTCTACGATCCTTTGACTAACATATGGACTCCTATCTCTTCTATGGTTTGTTTTTATCTTAAGTTTGCTTATAAAATGTGCATATGCTATTAATATTTATGAGCTATTTTTTTGCAACGCTTAAACCAGTAGGATCATATTAGCGTTTAGACATTACTCAACTAATCTACCCCAGAGTTTGTACACACTCAATCATCTAGGAAGCACATTCTCTATATATATCTCATGTACAGTTTGCCTAGTTTATTTAGCCCAACCAGATTCTATCCAAACTTACCGCTCTGGCTATTTGTGGTGAGAAAGTGTGTAGCGAGTCCGATAAAGCTACAGTCTGTCGTTTGGTTTAAAAATCCCCGAGGTCATAAGTATTTTGGGGATTGACCTATCAGAGAAGCTGCTACCAACCTCTCACTTAAAAAGAGAAAAAAAAATCCCTACCACAATAACCGCTGTAGGGAAAAACCTTCTTCCCGGGAATCGTTCACTTTTTTGTGGTTCTTCTTTTGATTTCATCGTTTTGAAAACTACTTTCAAATTAATCTTAAAAATGATATTTTAAAATAAAACTACACCAAAGAAATGTTAAAAAACATCGCCAAAAAAATACGGGTAAAATAACCTGATTTGTTTAAATAGTTTTTCCCGCTCCCTTCTTGCAGGGATTTTTTTCTTAAGAATCAGTGGTGTCTAAACTGACCTGTCAAATTTTTAAACTAAACAATGGACTGTAGGACAAGTTCCAAGGTACTTGGTACCCAATTCTTTTAGATATTTTAATGAAATTTAACTTCTAAAATTGGACAATGATTTTCAGTGAGATTAATCTGAAATGATGATAAATTGCTTATGTTGTCAGTACTAATACTATCCATGTATTGATTACAGGTTGTTCCCAGGTGTGAGTTTGGGCTGTGTGCATTAGATGGTCAACTTTATGCTCTCGGAGGCTGGGTTGGAGAAGATATTGGTGGCTCTATTGAAAGGCAGTTTATTTATTTATGCTATATGTTAGGTTTATATGTTAAGGACCAATGAAAACTATTCTTGAGGAGGATTTTTTTCTTCCATTCATCACGTGGCTCCATTTTTACTTTTCCTCAACATTTTTTTATTGTGTTTGCAAAAAAATCCAAAACCAGAGTGTTACCCGAATGATTTGTTTCAGGTGTTTTTAAGAAGTTGTCTGTCTGTAAGTCTGTGTGTCTATTATCATCGTAGCACCCAGTGTACTTATGATAGAGAGTTAAAACTTTGTAAAAAAATCAGTCTATAGGTTTAGTGCTATTTGAATTTTTTTTTTATTGTGTCATTAACCCACTATAATTACTCAGCAAAAATTTAGAACAATCATAAAATGTAAAAAAATTGTAGTGATCGGATTGCAATTTTGCACTCATGTAGACATGTATAAGACTAATATATGTGCCAAGTTTCATTTCATTATAAGCTTTTGTTCAATGTTTATCTAATGATTTGTGTAGGTTTTTTTAAAAAAAAATTGTAAAAAATCAGAAAAAAAAGAAAGGAGCAAGACTAACCTCTAATTTGCTACCCAAGATACTCAGTGTGTAAACAGCTCTGATGATGGTGTAATGTTGAAACCAGTCAGTTATAAATTTTTTTATTCTATTGTGGTTGACAATATATTAATTGTTTTTAATTCTAGTGTGTGTGTTTTTTTTTTTTAATTAAACATCATGTTTAATATTCATTTCATATTTATTGTTTGATCAGGTATGATTCAGTTAAAGACGAATGGTTAGTGGAGGGAGATTTACCAGAGCCCAGATTTAGCATGGGAGTCGTCTCATATGCAGGTATGTTACACTATTATATTCATTGAAAGATAAACCAGGTGGAACTTTTCAGTTTTACCAACATCCCTAATAATATGGGAGAACATAGATTTTTAGGAGCCCAGACCATAGAGCCTGGCACACTCGCCTACCAATGACTATCAGTCATAACTACAAAACTAGATCTCATAGAAATATTAGTGTGCCATATCACAGACTCAGTAAGTCAGGGGTCGGATACAAATCTCTAGGAATCAAGTTGTTCAATAAACTAAGTATATGAGATAGAAACCTTACTTTTAACCTATTCAGGGAGAAAATTAAAAATATTTTAACAGACAAAGCCTTTTATAGCCTTGATGAATATTTTAATACAAAAATATGAATTATTTTAATATGAAACATGTTTGACTTTTTCTGTTGTTTACTTGTGTAAATTTATGAGAAATAAAGATTTATTTATTTATTTACCATAAACTTTTTTTATCCTGAAAGAGTTGATTTATTTTTGTAATTATTTAATCTTTTGATTTATTAAATAAATAATCCTTATATCGACCCTATTATACCATTTAGTGCCTTATTTGCACGTTCTTAATCATTAATATGTCGTTTGTCATTATTATTGTGTGATTTATGATATTATGTCTTAATTTATTAAATTAATAATTATTATATCTTAGTATTTTATTTTTTGACAGGATTGATCTACATAGTAGGAGGCTGTGTGCACAGTAAACGTCACTTAAGAGATTTAATTAGTTTGGATCCAGTTACAGGTGTTTATAGAACATTAGCTCCCATGTTAGAACCCAGGTCTCAGATAGGAGTAGCAGTGCTGGATGGCTATCTCTATGTTGTAGGGGGAATCAACAGAGATAATGATATACTTAAATCTGTTGAGAGATATTCTTTTAGTGAGGTAATTATTTATTTTAAACTTTCAAGCAATTCTATTTATCTACGACTTGAGTTGTAAATCAGGTTTTCCCCATAAAATTGTTTTATGTCCCAAGGGACGTAACACACATTTTTTGTCCCTGGGGACGTAAAACACATATTTATGTCCCTAGGGATGTAAAACACATATTTATGTCCTTAGGAATATAAAACACTTATTTATGTCCTTAGGGATATAAAACACATATTTATGTCCCTAGGGATGTAAAACACATATTTATGTCCTTAGGGATGTAAAACACATATTTATGTCCTTAGGGATATAAAACATATATTTATGTTCCTAGGGATGTAAAAATTGTAATATTAATTTAAATCTCACTGATTCTAAATCATACATAGGGCATTGCCTTTGTAGAACGTCAGCGACACTTCTTGCCAATGCAGGTGCATCTATGAAAACTTTAAAAAGGCATGGAAATCAAGTGTAGTGATTATATAGAGTCATCTATGCCAAATAAAATTAAAGTCACTGAACAAATTCTGAATAATGTGAGTAATGATAAAAATAAAGTGTACAAAAAAATGAAAACCCCTTACCTACAATCATTGTTAACAACCGTTTAAATTGTAACTTCTTATTCCCATCATTATTAACATATTTTAGAAAGTTATAAGAAATATACACTTATTATTTAAGTCGTGGGTAAAATATACTGACAGGAATTGAAGAATTTCAGCTCTCATATTATCTTCCTCGACTAGGCCTCGGGAATCAATTTTAGTTATCTTCCTCGGCTAGGCTTTGGGAGTCAATTTTAGTGACACTTGAAAGCCTCGGAAGCTAACTTGTTTACCTCCCTCTGCCTTATGGCCTCAGGAGATGATGAAGTTTTCACCTGTGGCTACGCCTTAGGTAAAAACTTGGTCTTGAGATGTAAATCTAAACCCTCATTTATACCCTAGGTATATAAAAAAAGTATTGTGTTTGCAAAAAAATCCGAAACTGGGATGAAACCAGAATTAAGGTCTCCTGAGTGGTTTTCGCAAAGTTGTCTGTCTGTATGTGTGTGTGTGTCTGATATCATCTTTGCACCCAGTGTACTTATGCTATATAGTCGAAAAATCATAAAACTCGGGAAATTATGCGATCAGATTGATATTTGGCATGCATGTCACTATGTATAAGACTAACATATGTGCCAAATTTCATCTCATTATCAGCATAAGTTCAATATTTATTGAATGACTTGTGTACTTTTTGTTAAAAAATTGGGAAATGGTCCAATTGAGTTGAAATGTATTACAAGTGTATATCATTTCCTAATAAATAAGTACACTAAGTTTCGTTTCAATACAACAAATATATGCATGATTTTTGTTGGATCATAAAAAATAAGGAGTATTGAGCGTGGTCAGTACTGTATGGATAATCACTGAGAATGAAACGGATGCATTTACTATCTGAAGACGAGTAAAGCGAGTCCAAATGCATGTTGCAGTATACATTTTTGATGAACTGTATTTCTGAGGACGAGAGAAGTGAGTCCGAAGCAGGGAGGATGAGTGTAGTGAATTCGAGTTCCTCAAGAGTACCTCGGAGTTCCGAGGTACTCCGTACTCTATTTGTTTTCAATGTTGGCTAGGGGGTAGCCCTGTTGGCTACCCCCTAGCCAACAGTATTTTTATTTTACAAAAAAAAGCTATTTGTATCATGAATAATGCTAAACATGACTCTAAGTGCAAACAATATTTTATTGAAATTAAAATTTTAACTTTTCATTCAGCCTATATTTTTTCATTGTTGTTGTTCGTTAAAGCAAAGTATGATGAGGGGGAGTTTAATTATATTAAGAACCACAATTATGGCACTAGATATATTGCTAACATCAATATTCCCACTTGTAGGCTCAACAAATCACATCAGTCGCCAAATTTTAATGGAATAAGGTGCTTTAATAAATTACCAGCTTCAATAGTTGAACTTCCACCCAAAAATTTCAAAAAAAGCATTAAAACATTGTTGCTTGAGAAAGCCTACTATAATGTTAATGAATTTTTAGCTGATAATTTAGTATTCCCACCTTAAATGTTTAGTGTTTCTTATGTAATGTTATGCTTTTTTTTGTTTTTATTTTTAATCAAGTTTGTTATTCAAGTTATGCTGCCTATGTTTATGCAGTCTATTTAATAATTTATAATCTATTTGTTTTCTTGTTTTGTTCTTTTCATTTATTTGTAAAATTTTGACAATTGAGAAACTTTGTAATAAAGTAACCTCAAGTATGTAAATAAATAAATATTCTTACGGTATACATAAGGAAAAATAAAGATAACAATAATTGTTACAAACAGCCAAATTTGCTTTAAAACCATACTAAAAGAGGTTTTTTTAGTCTTGCTCTTTGTCTAATTATTTATTAAACTCTCTTTCCTTTAAAGTCCTATATTTTAACCATTAGTCTGTTAATATTAAATACTAATTGTTTTGTTTGATTGTTTAGAACAAATGGTCCTATGTTGGATTCCTGCAGACTGGTAGAGCTAGTCCGGCTGTAGCAGCTGCGGCAGGCTGTCTCTATGTCATGGGTGGAGACCAGACTGTCGAAGTACAGTTTTACAAAGCCAGGGTTTGTTTTTATTACAACATATTTATAGTATAGCACTTGGTTATAATCAGTTGACAGCTTAGGGAAAATATTGTTGAGGAACCAATGAGGTTGACCTGATATAAAGTCGTGGTTTAACATCTAGGACTAACCTTATTAGCTCCCTCGCAGTATTTTCCCGCACTGTGAACTGATTTATAACTGATTATAACTGTGTGTTATGCTATACTTATACATAGAAAAGATAATGTAAACAAGAGGTCAACCAACCTTTAGTGTTGGTTTTATTAAATAAAACCAACAGCTGAACATAGACCTATGCATTATACCATTATATTTACATTCAACATTTCCAACAGACAAGCATCAACAAGTCAAACAGAGCATGTGAGGAGTATGCTTCATTCCACTGCATACCTATATCTGTCATATTTTATCAACATTTTATTTTCTAATCATTTTTGTTCAATGGTATTTTAAGTTCTAATATGCACTTTTACTACTATTTCATAAACTTATTTTATAAACTCCAAGGTGTTTTTATCAAACTTTATTTATGACATGAATCTAACCTATAACATCCGTTTCAAAAACATAGTTTTGACATAGGCTTACAGACCCCCGTGTGTAATATATATATATATATATATATATATATATATATATATATATATATATATATATATATATATATATTATATATATATATAATAAACACACACACACACACACACACATATATATATATATATATATATATATATATATATATATATATATATATATATATATATATATTCTTGGTCAGGGAGACCCCTCCCCCAATTTAAAAAATTAACCCCCCCCCATGACCCCAACCTAATAAGGTCATTTTTTTTAAATACGCTAAAATCCTGGAAAATTGACTTAAAAGTTTTACTATTCAGATTTTGTAACATGAAATGATGGTGTGAGGTAGCTAGAAGTCCAAAGAAAACTCTCGTCCATTCCTCCGTGCCTGAATTCTTTTGGAGGGGGGGGGCTCTAAAGGTGCTTCTAGGCTAGGGGGGGCTAGGGTCTTCATAGGCTTTTAATGAAAATATTGGGTGTATAGATTTTTTTTGTTCAAAATCAACTTTTGTATATCCTCCATAATCAAATTCGTTTTCTTATCAGATAATGATGATGATAAAAATTTTGTCCAAATCAGATCATCTGTGTCAATCATGCATTAGAAAATTGTAAATTTGACTAAAAGTTAATAACATTCCCAAAAATCTACTATTTTTGGTATCTGTTTGTGCTGCAAGGTGTTGGAAGCAATGGAGAAAGAAGGCAGAGAAGCAAATCTTGTCCCCTGTTAGAGCAGCAAAATGAGATGACATGTTAATACTAATAGTTTCTTTATTTTATTTGATCAGGTGACTATTGATTCAGTAGAAAAATATGATCCAGTGAGTGATAAATGGGAAACATCTGACTGCTTGCCTGCTAGTCGAAGTGAAGCAGCTGCTATTGTTCTTTAACATCTAGCTGCTACTCTAACACAGCTAGATTAACTCTTTTAGCTGCTAAACAGACACAGCTAGATTAACTCTTTTAGCTGCTATACTAGCACAGCTAGATTTACTTGTCCAGACTGCTTGCCTGCTAGTCAAAGTAAAGCAGTTGCTATTGTTCTTTAACATCTAGCTGCTACTTTAACACAGCTAG
The DNA here is from genome assembly GCA_018340805.1 of Microvelia longipes. NCBI lineage: Eukaryota > Metazoa > Arthropoda > Insecta > Hemiptera > Veliidae > Microvelia > Microvelia longipes. The sequence continues at coordinate 66,615,225 of JACMZG010001911.1, forward strand.
ATGAACTCTTTTAGCTGCTATACTGACACAGCTAGATCAACTTACCAAGACTGCTAGTCGAAGTGAAGCAAGTGCTATAGTTCTTTAACGTTTAGTTGCTTCACTGAGTTAGCAAAATTAACTTATCTAGCTGCTAGACTAACTCATCTAGCTGCTACGCTAACACAGCTAGATTAACTTATCCAGACTGCTTGTCTGCTAGTCAAAGTAAAGCAGCAGCTACTGTTCTCAAACATCTAGCTGCTACACTGACACAGCTAGACTATCTTCTCTAGACTGCTTCAATCTGTCCATAGAAATAAGGAATAAAAACCAAACTATGCCAAAGTTATAATGATATTAATTTGTTAAAATTTATTGTTTATTTTTTAAATGTACATTTTATTTATGTTTTATCTCCTGAATTGTATTATTTGTTACTAATTTTTATATAGTTTATTAATTGTATAATTGCTTTGTTATAACCAAAAATCTAAAAGTTGCATTTTGTTCAATTTTCAAACAAACAAGAATCAGTTGATAATAGTATATTATGCTACTAGGCAGCAAAATGAAATTTTGCAGAGGAATTTTATTAATTAGCCCCTGAGCCAAAGGCGAGGGCAGTCTTTGGAAATTTCCAGTCAAAGCGCAAGCTGAGACTAGTAATTAACCCATTTTACTCATTAGGCGAAGCCGAGTCTAGCAAATGGCAATTTTCCTGCAGAGGCGGAGCGGATGCAGGTAATTGCTGATACGAGTCGGCAATACGTCCTTTGCTGCATAGTAGCATATTTATTTTATTTTATCTACTTACGGCTGAAAAATAAACATAAGAATATTATTCTTTAAAATGTTGTGTTTAATTTTTATCTATTACAGCAAAAAGTTGAGATTACTATAAATTATTAAATTAAGAGTTAAGAATCTTATGACTTAAATAAATAAATAAATGGAAAAGGGTTTTTAAATACATGCTACAAGATTTTATAGGCAGCCAATATTGCTTTTAAGCTGTTGCAACATATGTCAGTTAGAGTTGGTCTTGTAATTTGTCAAACAATATTTATGTGTTAATTTTTTTCACTATTATTCTGATTCATTATATTTTTTAGCGAAATTGGTTTATAGTTTTCGAAATTCTTTTGTTAAATTGTTTGTTACTTAATTTAAACAAAATAAATCAACAAACAATGAAATATGTGACAAAACAAACAATAAAAATCTGACGAATCATAAACAGCTGGTAAAAAATAAAAAAAAAGCCACGAATATCAGTGTTGGCAATATTAATTAGGTATTTTATTTAAAAAAAAAAAAATTACATATAAAAAGGTATGTTACATACTGTATAATATATCTTATTTTCAGTAATAATATATTGAACATATTATTATAAACAAAAATCATTTTTACAAGACGAAAAACACCTAAATTAACTCAATAACCTGCTACATAACAACCTCAACTCATTCATTTCTCCTCTTAGGATGTTTTGACTCAGTATTGCCAAGTAAATTTCCTGTACTGTTTTTAAAAATTTTGTCGACAGTGTTGGTAAAATGACATTTTGAAGCTCAAAAACAGTTGTAAGTAGATAAAAGATTTTTTTTAAATTTAAATCTGTCAACTTGTGATTATTATTCTTGGTTCCTTTGACCATATGATGGGAATCAAATTTAATGCTCCTTGAAAAATAATTCATTTTAACCCTTAGCTGCATAAACAAATAGCTAATTAAAAGGGTTTTAAATAGGTTTAAAAATGAAATAAAACAGAGTCTCTCCACTAATGATATATATTTGACATAGCCAGCTTTCAATCTTAACAGATCATCATCAGTGCCGGCGAGCAGTCTAGAGGTTTGTAGCTGACCTAGGTCAGCTACAAACCTCTAGACAAAACTGTAACCGCTGTCTCCTAACTCTTTTCTTCGCTGCTCGCCGGCACTGATGATGATCTGTTAAGATTGAAAGCTGGCTATGTCAAATATATATCATTAGTGGAGAGACTCTGTTTTATTTCATTACTTGAAACTCCACAACTCATTTTTCCTTATTATAGGTTTTAAAAAGGTTTTTTTGTAACTTGAAAATCAGTATTGTTAATAAAATGAGTTACTTGTAGATAGGCTTTTTTATTTGTTGACTGCTAGATGTTTAATGTAGACCATCTTAAATGCATTAAATGTGTTAGAAGTATAATGGAGAAGATCCTTTATTGCTATGTTTTTATCTGTCTTACGTTTTGTGATCATAATTTATTTAGATTGTCTTTATTTCATCTCAGAATCCACCGGATGATTGCACTTAAGTGGGTCTGTGGTTGGTAAAGGAAGGAGCAAAAAAGAGGCTATAGTAGAAAAAATGGGATAATAGTAGTATTGTAGTAGTATAGGGGAGTAGTAATAGTAATTGGCTTGCTGGCGATAGGTGACTATGAAGTTGATTGATTAAAAAACAACTATGGTAGGTTCAAGGCCAAGTTACACGATGAGCTATTATTGGACAACAAATGTATTTATGTATTTTTTAAATATTTAACGAGCCCACAAATTAATTTTGTTGTAATTCAAAGGGCACTTGAATTACAACAAAAACATATAATAACTCAAATACAAAATAATAAAAAAACTTCAATGGTATGAAGCTATTAAAAGAATATTAGACGACTTTAAAATATTAATAGTTAGAAGTAAATAAACTCTTAAGAAATAATCACATTTATTGAAACAGTAGGCTATGGCAGCCTGATTTAGACTGCTGAACCAAAACAAGCCACCTAGTTCAGTGAAATTTACAGCCAAGGGCTGATAAGGTCAAATCCATAGCAAGAAAATTGAATTGCTGAAAAAAATTATTTTTGTTGGAAGGTAGGCAACTAAGTGAAATAGAACCAGTCGATGTAAGCGATTAAAAGATAATTAATAAACACCATAAAACATTGAGATATTATTACTAGAGGGGCCCTATAGGTTAAATTGTGAAACATTGAAAAAGTAACCTGAACATCTTCGATTATAAATAAAATCAAATAATCAGTACAAAATTACAATAACTTATGTAGAAAAATACAAATCAAAACACAAACAATGTGCAGGAAGCTTAAATCATACTCTTAAAGAAGAATTTGTTAAGATTACACAGAGCCCCTGAGAGCCACAAAAATATGTTTCAGGCCTCTCAATGAATGGAGATGGGCTATGCCCCCTCTAGTATATATATCTCTATGCCATAAAAACCATGACATTAAACAAAACAAAATAATGGCATTATTATAGAAATCAAATATCAAGTTAAATTAATTAAAAATATGATTTTAAAAGCCCAAACAAAGAAATTAATTAAAACAATAATATAAACAATTTACGAATTGAACAGATTTTATTACTGCTGCTACTACATATTCACAGCAATGGAGATGTGAGTGAAATTAATGATGTCCCTTTAGTTTCTGCCAATTTTGTAGGGGAGTAGCCATGATAGTACTATTGTCAACCACAATAGTATAAGACTGGTTTTGACTTTAAGTCATCATCAGAGCTGTTTACAGACTACACAAAATACTCAGAGTGTAAACAGCTCTGATGATGACGTAAAGTCAAAACCGGTCAGTTATAATTTTTTTATACTATTGTGGTTGACAATATATTAATTGTTTTTAATTCTAGTGTGTTTTCTTTTATTTAACATCATGGTGAGTCTATACCATAAAATCTCCGTCAAAACAACTAATGATTGGGGGAGTAGCCTTGGCACATTAAGCCCAAGAGGTAAAGCCTCTAAAATCCACCGTTGAATTAAAAAAACTGAGATGAAATCCACCTTATGACATAACTTCACCCACTGGTGTGCTAGAGTTGAATTAAAGATGAGCTGAATGATTAATCTCTTCATTTTACTTTTCCTTTATACTTAAGATATATAAGAAAAGTATTGTGTTAGAAAAAAATTCCACAACCGGGTTTTGAAGTTTCGTTTCAAAACGACAAGTAAAACCATATTTTTTGTTGGATAGTATCTGCTAAGCAGCATCGAGCGTTGTCAGTGACTGTTGGAAATGAAGTAAACTTATTTACTATCAAAGAACAAGCGAAGCAAGTCTAAAGCAAAGAGGTTGAGCTTAGCAAATCCAATGTGATGAGGAAAACTTCCAAGATACTTTGTACGCAATATTTTGTTTTGTATAAAAGCTCAGGTTTAATTGAACCTTCTTTTTACTCTTCCTAACTTACTGTTACAGTTATTAGGTAAAAAGGTTAGAGGAAAACATTTTTGTGTTATAACTAAAAATCCATATCCAAGTTTTACTGAAAGCATTATTTAACTTTCTCACTGTGTCTGACTCAGCACATTCTCTCTGCTCACCACTACTCTCTTAGTGGCGTAACTTTAGATAGTTAAGTAAATTCTTTGTAGTTGTTACTGTGCTTGAGTTAAACTTGAATATTCAAGTATTCAATGTAAGTTGCATTTATTTAAATTTATGTGTTCTTAACAGCTTATTTAAAATTAATATGTAACAAGAAATTTCATTATAGTAATTAAATATAGCGTAACTTATTAACTAAAAAAATATGTTTTACCTCATTTTACAGTATGTTTTACCTCGGAGCTTTTCCTTACCACATCTGATTTGCTTCACTCATTCTCCAAACTTTGGACTCCCTGTGCTTGACTCGCTATGTGGCCACATTGTTGTTGTTTAATAATTTGTTGTTTTTTTATTATTTGTTGTCACATGACATTTTGCCATCTATCTAGCTAATTTTAATTCCCTTCGGAGCCATATAGACGTGAACATATATAAAATAAGATATATGTAGCCTTGAGCAATTAGCATACACCCACTGTATAGCAAAAGAAACCTAGAGGTTTCGACTGGGGTTGAACCTAAGCTGTCTGAGTGACTCACACATTTGCTAATAGTTTCTCCTCTAAGATCCCCAATTAGTGGCACACAAAGGAGCATTTTATGCCCCTTATTAAAAAGGGACAGTAGAGTCCCAATAATCAAAACTAATTGAGACCGACCCCAGTTCGGATTTGAGAAAATTAGGATTATGTTGATTTTTATAAATTACCATCATATTTTTGAGTTCAGGAGGTAGCAATAATCTCATAATTTAAAAATTTGTTTTTTATTATTTTATTTATTAAATAATATACAGCACTAATATTCTTACAAGTATATATTAGTGTAATAAAAAGCTAATTATAAAGACATAAAAATAGTATGTACAAACATATATTTACTGTAATTGAGTAACGTACTTTAATTTCTGTTAAATCTGTTGCCTTTTTATCTGTTTAAAAAAAGCTGTTTGGATAAGGTGGGTTTTCTGATTAGCTGGGTTTGGATTAACGGGACTCTACTATCCTCTACCAAACATACCTTCCCCCAAAACACTGTAACTTATTGAAGTGTGACACAGCAGTTGTTTATATTAATTTTTTATTGTGATTACATAAAGTATTATTGTTTAAATCTTTACTCACTGATTATACAGATGGCATTACTGGATGTAGTGCAGTCTCTGTGATATTTAATATGATTATTTTTTTTTATAACTTTTTAATATTTCAATGATTTCTAATTAATTTTTTTAATATGATTATTAAACTATTAACACCTGGGTTCTTTGATAAGTTTTTAGAACCTAAGTTATGTTATGGGACTATGTTTATATTATTTAGTTTTGACTGTATAACCAGTGTTTTATTGTTATTAAGTTTTAAATGTTTTTATCTGTATATGTAAAATTTTATTGTATGTCTTTATATTAGTATTATAAAAGGAAGTGTAAAGAAATAATGTACCCAAATCCTATTCCCAAATTTCGTTTTCTTTTATTAAAAGAGATTTTAAAAGTGTTATTGGAGATTTTAAAGAAAAGAAAATATTTCATCAACTAGGCAGAATGACTGAGACTGTCTGCAGTCAGTGAGACAATGATATGTTATAACTTCCCTAAAAACTCTGTTATAAGTGATTCTTGATCAATTGATTTTCTGTTTCTCTATTCTAACTTTTACTTTTAATTACTACAAAGAAGTCATTTTACAGAGTTTACTAAAAGCTAAACCCACTTTCAACCTAATAAATCGTTTTTAGAATCAAAGAGAAAATAATGTTAGCATTGATTGAGACTGTCTCTGGAAGTGTTTTGGAAAGCATGATTGAGACTGTCTCTGGGTGTGTTTTGGAAAGCATGATTGAGACTGTCTCTGGATGTGTTTTGGAAAGCATTATTGAGACTGTCTCTGGAATGTTTTGGAAAGCATGATTCAGACTGTCTCTGGAAGTGTTTTGGAAAGCATGATTGAGACTGTCTCAGGAAGTGTTTTGGAAAGCATGATTGAGACTGTCTTTGGATGTGTTTTGGAAAGCATTATTGAGACTGTCTCTGGAAGTGTTTTGGAAAGCATTATTGAGACTGTCTCTGGAAGTGTTTTGGAAAGCATGATTGAGACTGTCTCTGGAAGTGTTTTGAAAAGCTTGATTGAGACTGTCTCTGGAAAAGCATGATGAGACTGTCTCTGGAATGTTTTGGAAAGCATGATTGAGACTGTCTCTCATGATGAGACTGTCTTTGGATGTGTTTTGGAAAGCATGATTGAGACTGTCTCTGGAATGTTTTGGAAAGCATGATTGAGACTGTCTCAGGAAGTGTTTTGAAAAGCATGATTGAGACTGTCTTTGGATGTGTTTTGGAAAGCATGATTGAGACTGTCTCAGGAAGTGTTTTGGAAAGCATGATTGAGACTGTCTCAGGAAGTGTTTTGACAAGCATGATTAAGACTGTCTCTGGAAGTGTTTTGGAAAGCATGATTGAGACTGTCTCAGGAAGTGTTTTGGAAAGCATGATTAAGACTGTCTCTGGAAGTGTTTTGGAAAGCTTGATTGAGACTGTCTCTGGATGTGTTTGGAAAGCATATTGAGACTGTCTCTGGATGTTTTTGGAAAGCATGATTGAGACTGTCTTTGGAAGTGTTTTGGAAAGCATGATTGAGACTATCTTTGGATGAGTTTTGGAAAGCATGATTGAGACTGTCTCAGGAAGTGTTTTGGAAAGCATGATTGAGACTGTCTCAGGAAGTGTTTTGGAAAGCATTATTGAGACTGTCTCTGGATGTGTTTTGGAAAGCATGATTGAGACTATCTTTGGATGAGTTTTGGAAAGCATGATTGAGACTGTCTCAGGAAGTGTTTTGGAAAGCATGATTGAGACTGTCTCAGGAAGTGTTTTGGAAAGCATGATTAAGACTGTCTCTGGAAGTGTTTTGGAAAGCTTGATTGAGACTGTCTCTGGATGTGTTTGGAAAGCATTATTGAGACTGCTCTGGATGTGTTTTGGAAAGCATGATTGAGAGTGTCTTTCGAAGTGTTTTGGAAAGCATGATTGAGACTATCTTTGGAAGTGTTTTGGAAAGCATGATTGAGACTGTCACAGGAAGTGTTTTGGAAAGCATGATTTGAGACTGTCTCAGAAGTGTTTTGGAAAGCATGATTAAGACTGTCTCTGGAAGTGTTTTGGAAAGCATGATTGAGACTGTCTTTGGAAGTGTTTTGGAAAGCATGATTGAGACTATCTTTGGATGAGCTTTGGAAAGCATGATTGAGACTATCTTTGATTGTGTTTTGGAAAGCATAATTGAGACTGTCTCAGGAAATGTCTTGAAATTGTGCAAAAACAGTTTTACTCTACTGATTTTTATTCTGTACCGGAGTTATTCTTATTATTTTTGATTTTTTTATTGAAGAGTCAATAATTGTATCAAAAATTTAAACTGAGGTTATTATCTATTTAAAAATGCACAATTCACCTCTTCTTACTTATAAATGTTTTACATAATACCCTTTTCTAAAGTTTTATACTAATCAAAGGACGTTTTTTTATAAATAACTATAGTTTCATACTGTTCACTTGATGTATAATTAAATTTTCTAACTTGATATGAAATTTATCTCTTTCATATAACTCTTAAGTCTGATGCCATACCTTTATAACAGTAAGTATTTTTATCCTTCTCACAAGATTTCTAACAAACCAACACTTATATATTTAGAAGGTTTACATGAACCTAAAATATTTAAAGAAGGTTCTGTGGTGGTTAATATGATATGTACCTTGGAAAATATAATTAAAGTTTTATGATGGAAAATATTACTGATCCTAAGAAAAATGTAAGCAAAGTTTTGTGATGATAAATATTACATGCACTTGGGAAAATAAATGTATGTTATAAATATTTGGAAAGCAATATTTATTATTTGTATACTTCTGGGAAAATGCAAATAAATTTATCTTATTATAAATATTGCATAGTTCTGGGAAAATGCAAATACATTTATGTTTAATAAATATCGCATACTTTTGGGAAAATGCAAATAAATTTATCTTATTATAAATATTGCATTGTTCTGGGAAAATGCAAATACATTTATGTTTAATAAATATTGCATACTTTTGGGAAAATGCAAATAAATTTATGTTATTATAAATATTGCATAGTTCTGGGAAAATGCAAATACATTTATGTTCAATAAATATTGCATACTTTTGGGAAAATGCAAATAAATGTGTATGTTGTTATAAAATATTGCATAGTTCTGGGAAAATGCAAAATACATTTATGTTTAATAAATATTGCATACTTTTGGGAAAATGCAAATAAATTTATGTTAGTATAAATATTGCACACTTTTGCATAAACAAAGTCTTGTGGTGATAAATATTCACACTTACCTGGGAAAATGCAAATATAGTTTTGTGGTGATAAATATTGCCTGTACCTGGGAATATGAATATAATGTTATTATTGCATAAGTCCCTGGGAAAATGTAAATAATGTTTTGTAATGATACACATTACATGTACCTGGGAAGGTGGTGATGAAGCTATGTTATGATTAATATTGGATAATTCTAAGAAAAATGTTAACAAAGTCTTGGGGTGATAAATATTCACACATACCTGGGAAAATGCAAATATAGTTTTTGTGATGATAAACTTTAATTAAACCTGGGGAAATGTAACTTTGTGATGACTATACCTTTGAAAGTGTTAACAGAGTTTTGAGATGTCAAATATTTTAAAAGTGTATTTAACAGTATTTGTTCACATAACCTCTGTTTGATAAAAAACCTATGTAATAAGAAATAAATGTTGCTTATTTTTTCTAATCATATAATTATTTTAACACCAACTGTTATTTTTTTACCTTTAGAAAGAAAGGTAAGCTTAAAAAAAATAAGTATATAAATGTAATTAAAATTTGTGTTCATGTTAAATGTTTAAAAAAAAAATAAAACTAAGATTGATTAAATTTTATTTATGTTTTTGCATTTGATTTGTATCCAAAATAACTAATAAGGGAATGAAATCTTTTGATATATACAGCTTGTCTTTAATTATACTATAGGCTCACCTGTGGGTGGAATTACGTCACACATCAGATTCCATGTCTGTCTTTTAATTCAACTGTGAATTTTACAGACGTTTTCCCTTGGGATTTAATTTGTAGGACTCCCGCTGACTAATGCCTTAAAAAATTGGCCCCCTTTAAAAATAGGGACCTCACTAATTTCATTCACCTCTCCAGGGTGGTGGCAACAGTATGGAAACCTTCCTACACACCGCACTGCAAGCCCTGCCTTTTAGCAGGCTTGTTTTTTCTCCTCCCTTTTTACCAACTACAGACCCACTTAGTTCAATCAACCAGTGGGTTCACAGGTGAATTAGAATGCAAGCCGATAGTATAATATATAAATCATAATCTCTCTAAGTGGCTGGTCTGTATAAACCCTCTCTGGTTTTCGGCTTACTCTCTTAGGTTTTTTGCTAAGTAAAAACCTAAACATTACTGTTGTATATCAGGTACTATGTAGTGTAACACATGGTTAAAATCAGTAGACAGCGTGGGAAAATAATGGGATAGAGCCAACAATGTTACTTCTGGATGTTAAACCACGCTAACAATTTCATATCTAGCTAACCTTATTGGTTCCTAAAACATTTTCCCACTGTAAACTGATTTTAACTGTATCCTGTATAGTCCTGCTATGATCTTTGATAAGGAAAGTCCTTATCAAAGCATGAAAATCGGTCTGAGGAAAGTTATTCAAATGATATGGAAAATGATTAATTTAGTTTGATGACCAATAGAATCATTATCACCTTCAAATTTTCTGCCGTTGACAAAGACTTCTCCTTATAGTAGGATAATTTAGGATGTTGTAATTTCCCTTGAGGAAGGTTTCAACAGAGTGGTGCGAAGGTAAACAAATTAATTGAGCTCCGTGCAAGTTACTTTCATTTATCCTCTTCACTAGTTTTTCCGCTTGGCAGGCAAAAGAACTCCTTTTCGCTGGGTCTTCAGGCTCCCCCTTGGAGCCCTCTGAACCTGATCCAGGTATCAGAAAACACCTTTTGTTTTCAACAGATGGACCTTGCGTGCTAAATGTCAAGGAAAGTATCCTTACAAAACAAATCAAACCAACAAAAATTACAGACAAAAATAATGAAGAAAAAGAGATACTGATGAGGATTCAAGTAGGAAATAGGCCAAGATTTGCTGTAGTCAGACCTCTAGGATTCAAGCTATTATCTTAGACTCTAAAATTAAAATATATAAACCATCATCTTACCAATAGTTATTCATGAGTCCAAAACATGGGCAATCATTGAAAAGATTAAAAGAAAGAATGGAAACACTTCAGATCTTTCTGCTAGTAAATAAATTAAACCGCAATTTAGATGCAGTTTAAAGTCAAATGTTAAAAAAAATTTAATTATAATTTATAGGTTAAAATTCCTTTAATCTCTTCAGGGGTCTTAAGAAACTTGTTTATCCATTTATGTACAATTTATTTTAACTTATTAAGTCCACTTATCAACTTAGTCTTTATTATCACTTGTAGAGGAGTAACTTCCTTCCATTTCCCTCTTTCCAAACGACTTTAACAATAATTTGTTTAGTTACTAAATAAATTACTAATTTCAAGCTTTTAAAACAAGAATTAAGATAATACTGTAAATTAACATAAGTTAAACGCTTCTATCTAAAATACGTGAAATATCTATTGATCATTGCAACTAATGAGTGATAGGATAAATTAAAAATAGAATGGCGCCCGACAAGGGGCATAATGAAACAAATTAAACCACTTTTTAAATAATTATTTTCTGCAATTATAACTTATTAAAAGGTACAAATACAAGTCGCAATGAATTTATAAATAAAAATTACGTCTGAAAATCATTTAATAACATAAGATACGAATGTATCCTTGTGGACTTGCAACAAATATTTATGAATAAATCCGAGTATAATAAACTGATTTTTAACATTTCATTAAACAAAATAACTTTTACAAAAAATCAAATTTTCAAATACATTGTTTATTTTATTTAATATGCATTGTAATGGAATTTGTGTAACATTTATTTATTAATTTTTTGGAATTTAGTCATGAAAATAAAAATCATTTATGAAAGTGAGCTGCAATGCTGCAATCTAAGCATAGAATAAAGAATACTAAGGCTGCAATACACCATTCTTGTCGATTTGCAAAACAACGTTATGATTGAATCCGAGTTTAACTGACATTTTTATCAAACAACATTTGATAACAAAAATCGGATTGTTTTCGGAACTTTCGGACTAAAAATTAATATCTACATAATTTGCTTATTAATTTATAAACTTTTTGTTATTTTTTATAGTTTTATATTTTAAAATTGTTTTATGAAGATTAGTTTATTTTTCGATTGTTAAATTTGATTTTAGTGTTGTCATTTTACTTCGGTTCTGTACAATAATGCTGGAGTTATTTTGATTAATTTGATATATTATTCAAGATAATGAGTACAAATGGTGATATTGATTCTTGTGTGTTAATACCTGAGTTGGATCTTGATTTGGCTACGGTACGTATGCTTTGTATAATGTATTGATCAATACTGTGCTGTTCATGTTATCTTGGTTATTTTGTAAAAAAAATCCGCACTGGTCTTCAAATGATTTGGTGTAATGCTTTATCAGATGTTAAAGCTGATTTGATTTATTGGAATGAAGTAGTTGTGTATACTATTACCGGTATACTATTACTAATACCTTGTCTATGTGATGTTTTGAGGATTCATCACCAGGTTGAATCCTCGACACCGATTTTACTCCGTGTAGACGGGGATTCGACCCGATGTTGAACACCATATCGACAGTGATAACTTGTATGTTGAATCCCGATAATGTGTCGTGTAGACACAGATCGGGTTGAACTCGGTGTCCAAAGTCAGGTTATTTTTAATAATTATTATTGCTTTCAATGTCTTTGGTTATTTATATTTAATAAACATATAAAAATATTAATAAATTAAATTAATTAATTTACTTAATTTATTAAATTAATTAATAAACATATGAATTTTTATTATGAATTTATTCATCTTTTCCTTATGATATTTAAATCAAAATATTGATTTAGCAGCATTATGCTGTCTGCTGTCAATAAAATAAATGCATTCTTTAGCCCAAATTTAAGTCATGGTACCCTGTAATAAACGGTGCTTATGATATTGGCTCTTTGCCTTCTTATGAGAGCAGTGTATTTTCTTTTTCTCTTGTTCCTTGCCAACATTTTTATGGCACTTTTTATTGAAATAAAACTTGGCACGAAAACCAACCTTTTTAATGTCAAGAACCCTATTGTTTATGAAAATAAGTGTGATGAAAACTGGCAATGATTACCCTACTATCATTTGTGGGCAGCAAAGCTGCAATTCTTCTGCTGCGGAGGGGCCAAGAGGTCGAAGGCCTCTTGTTTTTATGTTTTGACCAGGTAATAGTAATAATTAAATAGTAATGTAAAATAATTAATTTTTAATACTTGTAAAGTAATATTATTACTTAGAATGGTACAAGTATTACTATTAATTTTTTTATTAATATCTATTTCAGTTAGATGATGTAGAATACAATATTCCCAAGGTAGAAGTGGCTCCAACTCTTGAAGATATATTAAATGATGAATCATCTCTTATTAGTGAAGAAGAATTACCTAATTATCTACCGAATGAGGTACTAAGTATATTTATTTTAATGGATTTCACAAAACTAGATGTTTTGCTATACTAGAACAATAATTTTGTAGGTTGACAATTACCCCATAGTCAACTAATGGGTTTTTGACTATTCTCCTTAAAACTTTTGACTTATTATAAAATAGAGTTGTGGAGTCAGGAGAAGTGGACTATCCACTTTCTCCTGACTCTTTTCCTTAGGATACTCGCTGATCAAATCTATGAAGATTGGAAGCTGGCCATGTCATTACATATCATTAGTGAAGAGACCCTGTTTTATTTCATTACTTGAAACTCCACAACATATTTCTTCCTTAAAACTAATTTTTTTTTTTGACATTTTATATTGAGTAATACGACAACAATTATTGTTACAAGTATTAGAGTTAATATAGTTTCATGGCTTGAGAAGTCTGGTTAGAGGAACAATCCACTGATTGCACTCTGGCGGGAGTTGATAGATGAATTATTTAGTATATGGAATATTATAGTGATAATTATATTGGAAGAGATATATTGGATACAGATACATAATATGATCGATTAGATAAGAGTTAATTTGGATAGAATATATTAGTTAGATAGTTAATAAGTTTTAAGATCCTGCAGCCCTCGACACCAGGGGTTCACAAAGAAGCATATGGTGCTTCCTAGTCTCCCCACTAATAATTTTAAAGGAAAAAATTAAAAACAAGTCTCTCCACTGATGTTATAGCTTCATGAAAGAGCCAGCTTTACTTATTAGTCCATCATAAGAAAGTATAAAATACTGTCTTACAAAATACTTAAGCATTATTATTATAAATAAAATAAATGTAACCCATAAAATGTACAACAAATAAATATATAAGTATGCATGCGTACAAACTAAATAAATAAATAGATAAACTGTCTAAAACATCAGTAGAGAGACTTGTTTCTTATTTTTCCTTTTAACTTATTAGTTTTAAGAAAGAAATATGTTGTGGAGTTTCATGTAATGAAATAAAACTGAGTCTCTCCACACTAATTATACGTATTGACATAGCTAGCTGTTAATCTTAATAGATCATCATCAGTGCAAGTGAGTAGCCCAAGGAAAAGAGTCAGTAGAAAGTGGATTGTCTTTTGTTTTGAGCTTCATTGCTAACCCTATAAAACTATTCAAAAGAGACTGTCTCTTGATACTTTTCGTTACTACTTGCTAATACTGGTGATTTGTTAAGATTGAAAGCTGCCACCCTAACAATATACAATTTTCTTATTAAAAGTTGGCAATACTTCCGGTTGCTGAATTATTATTAATTAATGATTGATTATTCATAAAATACTGGTTTTTTATGAATACATGGTATTCATTTGATACATGGTTTAATGTGGCATCACTGAAAAATTTCCGCTGTTAGTAGAGTGCATGCTACAATAGGAGTTGTAGAAGGGCGGGGGAGTATCTAGTCTCTCTCTAGGGAGACTATAGTAGGGGTAAGTACAGTTACAGCACCTATGGAAACTGTCTCACTTCCAGACCCCTTATCACTGTGTTAATCGGGTTCTGTACTCCCTCTAATAGTATTAGTCTCTTTTTATCAGTAGAATTACATTGTGTTTACTGTCATATGCTCCTTCTATAATAGTATTATTCTAAGCCTCTAACCCTATGAGCTTGATGACTTAATATTTCATTGGTTTGTTTCAGCTTCTACCCATATCTCAGATAGATGAGAACATAGAGACAGGTTCTATCAGTAGTATTGGTAGCAGACACAGTCCTAGTTATAGGAAAACACCACCCTCTGAAAATATACTACAACATGTTGTACTCAGAGCTGTTTCTTCCAGACTACTTGATATTGCTGTAAGATTTTATTACTCACTTAAAATTTAATATTGTCAAAATCTGTGTAGTCTGTAATTATAATAAACTATATTAGCAATAAACAACGTTAAAGAAGAAAACTGCTAGAAAATCTTTATTTACCATGTTTTGTTGCTAATTTGGCTTGATATAGCAAAAATAAGGTAAAAATAATAATTTCCTCTCATGGACATTTGGGTGATTAATCAAGTTTCATGTCCTTGAAATATTTTTTTAGATTTTTTTCTCCGATGTCCATTTGTGACAATGAACATTTACGACATCGTACCCCCACGTTTTATCAGGTGATACTTTAATTTTATCTAGCAATTGAGATATTTTTACTAGAAAGGCATGAATTAATTAATATTTTGAAATTGATTTTTTTCATAATTTTGAAACATCAAAAAGGTAACCTAAACACCTTAAGATTATTTACTTTAGTTAAAAACAGACTTTTTATTCATTTTTCTATTTTTAATAATGAGTCTAATTTATTTATTATTTAATTTCTTGGTTAAGTACTAATTTATGTGTTTTCTTTTATACTTAGCTGAAACTTGTAATTGTCCCACAAGGACTCCTCCCTCTTCGTAAAGACTGTATGTCTATGTCAAATAAATATATTATTATTATTAACATTTACGACATTGTATCCCCACGTTTTATCAGGTGATACTTTAATTTTATCTAGCAATTGAGATATTTTTACTAGAGAGGCATGGATAAATTAATATTTTGAAATTGAATTGTTTCATAATTTTGAAACATCAAAAAAGTAACCTAAACACCTTTAATAATTAATATAATGAAATTAACAGTACACAATTACAGTATCTTATTTAATATATCATAGCTAATAGACCAAGAGCCCAGGGGTGTTTTGTTAATAAAAAGTGTAATGGCTGGAACCAGTCTCAGGTATTTTTCGTAAATACCTTCCTGAACAAGGATCTGCAATTCCCAGAACGCACTTTAGGGGTCAAAGGTTCTGCCTGGGACACCCATCTGATACGAGTCGGCAGAATTGCAGAGCCTTGTTCAGGAAGGTATTTACGAAAAATTGAGACTGGTTCCAGCCATTACACTTTTTTTATTAATAAAACACCCCTGGGCTCTTGGTCTATAATCTATAATATATCTTATCTATAATAACTTATATATCTTATCTATAATAATATATATCTTTTATCTATAATACATATATATATCATCTATAATAATATGTATCTTATCTATAATAACTTATACTAATACTAATGCTACTACTTACTTAATATATCTATCTGTTTTTTTAAGTGGGAATTTGATAATCATTTTCATGTTGCTTTCTATAAAAGTTGTATTGTTAAGTTTTTTTGAAGATCTTGGTCTCATATTAGATTTAAGATGAAAAACATTAACTTTGATAAGAATAAGAATAAGAAATATATTTGTTTCAAAAGACAATGTCTTATACAAAGGGTGTTCAAAACATTTATACATAAAATAAAAACATGCATTGCTTGTACATATAGCTAATATAATATTAATACTAAGCACTTCTTTAAGTGAATAATATTGTATATTCAATATTAATCTTTATATTATTATCTATCATATATATTTTAGTCATTATCTTTACTAATATTTTTCTACACTTATTTTGTTTTTTTTTCACTGGTTTTTTTTATTTAATTTATCATTCAACATTTTTGCTTTTGAATTATTTAGATTTTATTTATTTGTGTTTTTTTTTTATTAATTACTACATTATAATCAAGTAAAATATAGATTTAAAACAATATAAAAAGAAACATACTTACTAATAAAACTAATGTAACAATTATTACTATATCATTTTGATACTACCGAGTTTTGCAAAACATGAATAGTTAGCACAATATAATTGTGCTACATATAAATGATATATGTTTTGCTTGTCATGCATGATGGCGGTAAGAGAGCGCCGCTCGTCTCTGGTAAGTACTTCACATTATATTCTTCGGAATTAATTGAAGGTCAGAGTGAGTTCAGGCTCTGTCGGCGCCCTGATGAGTTGGACGTGGCGAAACAGAGTGGGACATGACATTGTGTCGAGCCATCAAGTATGACGAATGTCGAGTGATGGAACGGTTCCCAGATGTAGCATTGCATTTTGCTTGTTACATTTCCTAGGTGTCTCTCACACAATTATATTGTGCTAATTATTACTATACTCACTACTAATATAGGTATATACATACATACATGTATATACAAACATTTACACACGTACATACATACATATAGACATACAGACACAGATATACATAAATACATATCTGTGATTAATTAATATTTTAAAATTGTTAAAAAAATAAATAAATAAATTATATCACTAAAGAGAGGTAGTATATAAGTAAATAGATATATGATTAGGATTAAAGTCATTCATTGAGGCAAAAGGCTCTCAGGAGAAGCAAATGGTGAAAGAAGTTATAGAGGTTATAAGCTAGGAAAGTGTTTATAGGATTGAGTAATACATTAAGTTGATTAATGTAATAAGGAGATTGTTGAGGGAAGAGATATCTATTGATATTTAGAGCTAGGTAATGAGATCTTAAAGGTTGATGTATAGGACAACGAAATAGAACATGCACCAAGTCTTCAGGTTCATGACAGTTGCAAACTTGACAATTATTGGGCTGATGAATACTTTGATACAAAATATGTTTAATAATGTAGTGTAAATATTAAACAATTAAAATGACTGCAAATTAAACTAACAAAAAAGCAAAAAAATTAAATAAAATAGCAAAACAATTCACAAAATAGTCTATTTTCCCTTTCTCAATTACAATATGTGGACATGTTCTACGTAATAGTAATTTTATTACTATATACTTATTAATGTTATAGGAAAGTACAGAAGGAGGATGGCCTAGTGTGGTTGCTGTAGGGGGAGTGGTAGGAGTAGGAACACGTCACGGTGCTGTACTTTGTTTTGACTTATCACAACGACTTCGCTGGACACATGATACACCCACTGAGCGAGCTCAAGGCTCTGTATCCTGTTTAGCATTAAATGCCGACTCAACGCGCTTACTAGCTGGCTATGTTAGAGGCTTGGTTCTCATGTTTGACTCTACAGATGGTAGATTATTGAGAACAATATCTCCTGATTCACACACTCCTTTTACAGCTGTAGTTCATTTAAAAGTAATTTCATTTTTACTTATTTTTTTAAGTTAAATAATTGTTACTTTTCCTATTCAATATTTTTTTTGGTATTGGAAAAGCATTGTGTTTTCATAACTTCACTAAGCACAGTGGAATTTTCTTCAATAATATCAACACCAACAACGTCTTTCCACTAATTTTAAACTTTTTAAGCAGAGCCGGCTTTCGGCAATAATGCCATCTACAGTGCCTAAACAAGTAATAACAAGTCTTAGTAAATAATATTAATGGATAAATAAAAAAGCAAATAAATAAGTAAGAGTCCAAAAAAGTTAGACTGGTTTTTTTTTGGCTTAGAATAGTCATATCAACTCCAGACTGGGTTTTCTGTGGGTTAGAATAGTCATATCAACTTCTGGGGTTAGAATAGTCATATCAACTTCAGACTGGGTTTTCTGTGGCTTAGAATAGTCATATCAACTCCAGACTGGTTTTTATTATAAATTTAGTCAACATGATCTAATTATTTTTATCTCCAAACGGAGATAAAACATCTTCAAAAGAAGATGTTTGGAGCACTAAAAATTTGTGTTGATTTTTTCGGAGGCAGCACCCCCAAACACTTTGCCTCGGGAGTTAAACACATAAAGCCCTCAGCTTTGCCTCAGGAGTTAAATACTTTGGTTCCCTCAGCTTGCTCTTTAGGAACTAACTAACTGCTCAGGGAAATAATAACATTCTTTACTCCCTTGGTGCATAAATAACTATTATTACAGCAGTGAGTGAAAAAATGCTGAGAATCACTGCTCTTTATGCAAATCCTCTTCTTAATGATTAATAAATGTCTTATGTGCATAACCATTCAATATCTGTGGACAGCACAGATATCAAATTATGTATCCTGTTATTTTTCTACTTTTAAGAAATGAGACAAAGACGCTAGTTCACAATTTTGACAGATTGTTTTTAAATATATATTTGTTTGGTTAGTTCACAGATCTACTGTCTGTAGCTTTGCTATCAGATAGCGGTGGGAGTGTGTTTGAGTTAGGCTTGAAACGTCTACTAGGAGTCAGATCATATGACTCTAGATGTATATTCTCAGGTAGCAGGGGTGAAGTAGTTGCTATAGAGCCCTTACTTCTCTATAACCTGCCTAATCATCCTCTATATGGACATGTCATTGTAGCACTGGCTGCTTTATCTAAGGTAATCCATTTATTTATGTAAACTTATTTTAGTTGTCCAGTTATTAAAAGATGTTAAGGAAAATATGAAATTTTTACAATAGCAAAAAGGGCTCAACAGTGTGACTTACTTGCTAATATTCAACACTTCTCACTTTACATCACCATTATATTATTTTTACTATAGTAAAAATCAGGTACGGTACCTCTGAACTTTTCCTCATCACATCGGATTCACTATGCTCATCCTCCCAGCTTCGGATTCGCTTCACTCGTCCTCAGATAGTAAATACATTGGTTTCATTCCCAGTGGTCATTTATCCAGGCACTGATCATGCTCGATGCTACTTAACTTTTATAATTTTTATCCACCAAAAATCATAGATAGACTTGTTGTATTATAACGAAACTTAGTACACTTATTTATTACGTCAAGGGATATACTTGTACCAAATTTTAACTCAATTGAATTATTTTCCGATTTTTAAAAATTAAACTAATGCTGATAATGAGATGACTCTTAGCACATATGTTAGTCTTATACGTGGCTACATGTGTACCAAATTTCAGTCAGATCGCATAATTTTTCCTTGTTTTTTATGTTTTTTTGAAATTTTTGCTGAGTCATTATTTTGGGTTAATGATGTCATAAAAAAATTATTTCTCGAATAGCAACTACAGATTTTTGTTGATTTTGGTTCAACAGTGTTATCTACCTGCTAGTTATCGCCTCTTCCACAGCCCTCTGGCAAAAGATTATCATCATATTATGTTTAGCCGCCTCCGGGGCCGAGGTCGTTAAGGCGTTAGTCTTTACACTGACCTTTGACACCCACGGAGGTCTGGGTGTCATCCCAGGTTACGCTCTCAGTTTACAGAAGATTATTGTTTAGATAAATTATCGCCAACTTTAGAATTCACTTTGAGCGTAACGGTTGCTACTACCACCCAAGGTGGTTCCCGCATGAATTATCCCTGATGAGCCGCAAGGTTCTAAAAGGGCATTATTATTATTATGTTTACAAGAAAAACATGTGTTCAAACAGGCATTATTATTATTATGTTCACAAGAAAAACAAACATGTGTTCAGGTGCTGATAGTAGTAATGAGACCTGTTGTGAAGGTAGTGTATAGTCAGTCAACTGGAAACTGTCCTGGTACAACTCTACCTCTGTTGTCGTGGCAATGTGTCATCATTAAAGCACCTGATAGCAGTCGTGTTATGGATCCTGTTCTCGCTTTCGCTCGGCACACTAAAATATCATTCTTTCAGGTATTTCTATTATAATTTTAGGGGGCTCACCAAAGAAATAATTAAAAATGTAAATACTTACCACACAAAAAATGAATTTCATGTTTTTATAAAGTATAAAGACTTTTGTAAATGTTAAGTGTTGAGAATATTGAATCTTGCAAATGTTAAAATGAATTGGTGTAGGATAACTTGTTACTTCAAATCCTTATATTCTTGTATGAGATATAAAAAATTAATTGCATATAATGCATCATGACAAAGAATTCAAAATGTATCTTTACAAAATCAACAAACCTCTAAACTTCTTCTCCAAAATCCTTTCGGGTTCAACAAAAAAATGGACTAGAAAAACTCTGTATGATTATTTTTTAACTTAACTTAACTATGGAGTGATTTCTTAGTTTTAGGGCGTTTTTTTTATTTAAGCTGTCACTCCTGTCATGTGATTGATAAACTAGCTTAATAATAACCAAGGATCTTGAATAAAGGGGATGACGCACTAAGTCTATTTGCCATACAAACAAGTGACTTCATCGAAAACCAAACAATAGAGAATTCAACACAAAACACACATAAAAAACCAACTGCACATGCTTGGTACAAACTGGGCATGCTTACAATTCTTATAACAGCGCAGGTCTTCAATTTTAGAGGTAAACTTACCTCTCAATGGTTTCCCATTGTTTATTACTTGAGAAGGTTGTAACAAAACACGCTTAAATTATTACTCACTAAAGTGGCAAAGTAAAGTCCAAAATTTAAAATTAAATAAACACAAATGACTTAACAAGCACCACAAATGTAACCATCACGAGAAGCACTGAAGAAAGTTGAGAAGCAAACTCGACAATCTTGCTACATAACCTGCGTTTGGCACCTTTTTTACATTATAACCAAAGGGAAGGTATGTTTGCTCCTATTTCTCTATCTCATACAACTTCCATTAGTTCAGAAATGTTTTAATGCGTCATCCCCTTTATTCAAGATCCTTGATAATAACAAATACAAATTATTCGATCAATTTATTTCAGTCATGCTTGTATGTAATCAATTGGATAATTATGTTGATTTGTTTTCTTGGATGTCTCTGTAATGATTTTATGAAAAAAAATAATGATATTATTATTAAAATACTTTTTTGAACAATTAAACAAACAGTGTTAGATGTATTTTCCACAACAATGCTTTACCCCTAAAATCTTAACATCAACCAAAAACACAATTGGAACTGAAATCATAAGTACAAGACCAATTTCTTGTTAAATTCTCGAGGGTTAGGGAACTCCTCATTGAAGAGATTCTTAAGACATTGCACTAGACAAGGAATTTCTTGGGCTAGATATGAAATTTGTTGATTGGTTTTTGATATGGATTTTGTTGAGGATTGGAGGAACTCCTCATTGAAGAGATCCTCAAGAAAATGACGGCACAAGGATCTCCTTGTTACATTCTAAAAACAGATTGTACTATTTATGACTTTTTTAGGTGAGTATGGTGTCAGGTGAAGTAAGGGTCGTCCCCCTTCAAGTAATAGAACTAAGTTACTCGCTGCTGGCTTGTCACTGGTTGACACCTCGAACCCTTGGCTTACTTGACTCAACCGAGACCCTCCACCTGCTTGATGTCAGGTCCAACCATGATCTGGAGACAATGGATATGTCTTCTATTGCTCTTGTTTATAATTCTAGTGCTTTTAAAGCAATCGCTACTGGTGGAAATGTCAGCAAGGCTATGGTAAGACATTCTGATTATTACTTTTACTTAATTGGTAAGAAATCTATATACCATTGATATATAGGAAATTTATAAGTTTGCAGTAAAATTCCAAGTTTTCATCTGAATAATCCATTTTAGGATTTAAAACATCCTAAGTGGTATTCATTTAGTTGTCTTTTTTTCTGTTTCCCCTCAGTAGTATCCCTACTGTTCCACATATGTATCCACATATTTTTTTTTGTTTCTTAATCTCTGTATTTCTTGTAATTTATTATTTCTTTTTTATCTTGAAACTTTTAATCTTGTTAAAATGAAGTTCGAAAATGTTAATTCCAACATACTGATTTTTCCGTTATTTCAGTAGTAAATACTTCAAATTTTGTTTTTTTTTTAAGTCTGATTTATTTTTTTTAAAGTAAAAGTCGTGATATCTTCTTTGAATGATGTGATGGTTAGTGAATTTAAATAAGTTAAAGTAAATCATCAAAATTTTTTTCAATGAATTTTAGGAATTTTTTCCTGGGTGTCTTTATGTAATAATTGTTTACATGGTAGGGGCCAATTGAATCCCAAAGACATAATGTGTTTAAGAAGAGGTAACCTTTCTCTGTCGAGTAAAGGACAGTCATTTATTAAATGTTCTACTGTTTGTTCTATCTGAATGTTACATTTGCAGCTATTGGTATCTGACAATTTGAATCGGTTAAGATAACTATTAAATTTTCCATGTCCAGATAAAAGAGTTCCATTTTCCATTGTTAATTTAAAAGAGTGGTTCCATTGGCCAAATTTTTTTCTTTCACTGATAGTGGGGAAAAACTGTTTGGTGACTCTACCGTTTGAACAATTTTGCCATTCTGTATTCCATTTCATTACTTGTTTTTGCTTAGATACAAATTTCAGAACAGATTTTGGGTAAGAGGCGTATATAATAGGCAAAGTTTCATCCTCACTAGCGGCTTTGGGTAAAGATCATCTAGTTGTCTGTCTGAAAGTGAGTGTTTGTGTCTGTTATTATCATAGCTCCGTTTGTTTATGCAGGAGATTTGAAACATGGTTGCAGATATCATCTATTAGGTCTAGTTGTGGTATCCTGAGAATATTCTATCTATATCACCATGAATAATTCAGAAAAAGTTAAAAAGAATTGTAAAATACTTAGAATAATATATATATAGAAGGAGCACAGGACCGTAAACACATGTAATTCCACTGATAACACGAAAGCTGGTTGACTGGTGCACCTAAGTAATGCTGCCAACCTGACAACAAAACATTATTTTAAATATTTGTCATAAATATCTATTAATGAAGAAAGGTTATAAATTATAGATATAATAACTTAAAACATACTTGTATAGTATTATTCTAGAATTATCTTTAGATAGACTAAAGACAAGACATACTTTCTGGATCATCTATTACCTTTACTTGCTACCTATCTCTATATAATCATGTATTTACAGGCATTAGCTGGTCAGAGGGCTTGTTATAATAGTGTACAGAGCTCAGGTAGTCAGTTGTTAATGTTAGGAAAGAAATCTCTTCATGTAATTAGTATTAGACTTTGGGCAGATCGGCTGAATAACCTAGTCAATCAGGTAACTGGTTTTTTTCCTTTGATTTTTTTATTGGTTAAAGATTTTGCTTATGTCAGAAGTTGTATGGATGGATGTAAATTATTTATTTGTTTTAAACAAGAATAACAGACACAAGTGTCCAATACAATATTAACAAAAAAAAGATATTACAAGTAAGAGAAAATAATTAAACAAAAAATGTCACAAAACATAATAAAAGTATATGAACTTTAACAAAACAATGAGTATTTAAATTAATAATAATACATATTAACTACAAATCAGACTAAGCAGAAAATTAAATTAGAAGAATATACTGTCCACTAATGTAATACTGTATGGACTATCTACTGATGTAATACTGTAATGGACTGTGTATTAATGTAATACTGTAATGCACTGTCTACTAATCTAATTCTTATATGTTATTATCGCTTTTTTTCCCAGAGTCGATTTAGTGATGCTCTCAATTTAGGATTAGATTTTTATAATGAGAGAGGTAAAGCTGTTTTGGGACTTAAAGGACCGAGAGAGCTCAGACAGAAATTAGTTAAAGAAAAGGTAAACTTTAATTCATAATAATTAAAGTGATTAGTAGCAGATCAGTTTTTGATTCCCTATACCCAGTTCATACAAATGGAATTGTCATTCGAGCTTTGGTTAAAACAAGAATCCTATGTCTGCTATATGGTGTCAGCTCTGGGTGCACTCCGTGTAGCTTCTTTATGGCCAAAGTTGTTGTCATGTGTTTGCTACATTTTTGAATTTTTATAATGAAAATAAAGCTAATGAGATTCGGATGACTGAAGGTTACAGAGCCTATAATTTTTTAAACTTGAAATGGCTTTAATACAAGGTATCAAATATTTAGATATTCAGGTAAATAGCAAGCTAATTGATGGAGACGTGTTTTAGCACAATTGGATTATCCCAAGTAGTGCAAAGGTATACATACACACACACAGATATATATATATATATATATATATTATATATATATATATATATATATATATATATATATATTATATATATATATATATATATATATATATATATACACACATATACATATACATGTGTTCATTTATTCATTAAAAATTTGTAATTTTTAGAATAAAAAAGTCATTCATTCATGTTCATTTATCTATGTCAAAACCTCTACAATATTTGTTTGGTTCAGCTGTGCTAGGGAGTGGGGAGGTAATAGGGATTAGGGGCCTATACTTCTTGTTCCGCCCTGGTTAGCCTACTGTTCCAGACAGACAGGACCAACATGGCTCCCATGAAATCACTCCTAGCAAAGCAGGCCCCCAAAGTGGAAGAGCCTTGAAGTAGTTTTTCAAAGGTGTTGACATTCCGAAATGATAGATACTAGTTTTAGCTTAATTGGACCTTCCTAAGTGGTGCAATTGGCAAAGAACTTGATTATACTTTAATAATAAACATTAATTATGCGTTGTACCTAAATTATAAGAACATAAGAAGTCTTATCAATGAGTAAAAAAAGGTTTTTACTATACATTTAGTGTGTAAGATAAAGTATCTAACTCTTTGAGCTGCTGCATCTCATCTGCGCAACAGCTCCCAGTTGTATATTTTTACAATTATACCAAATTTGTGAATTGTTTTGACAATCAAAGAAATTGTGTAATGACTAAATAAACAAAAGCAGCCTCTTCACTAAATGTAAGTTATATTCATTGAACTATATTTTGGCAGTAACAGTCTTTATTAGTGCCTATAAACAATGTTCAACATTGATTATGTTGTTATTTTACTATATGGCCTCCTTCGTCTCCATCTTCAGTACAGTTTTGTAGAGCATTGTGTTTCTATCCATGATGTCCTATATCCCTGAAGATGCCTCCCACAGTGGAAGCGAAACGTTGGATTCTTCATCTACATTAACGCGGTCACCACCAGAAGACCTAATTCTTCATGACAATAACCACGGAAGCCTACGCAGTTTATTATTCTATTATATGTTTGTTGAAAACTGTTTTGTAGATTCTTGAAACACTAGTCAAATTCATAGAGTATGTAGAGAGTGGAGTAGATGTACCTAATTATGGAGAAGCCATATCAACTATAGTAGAATTTTGTCTAGATTTCAACCAAAGGTAACCACTAACTGATTTTTAAAAAAATGGTACGGGGTTCCTCGGAAGTTTTTCTCACCACATCGCATTCTATACGCTCATCATTCCTTCGTCAGACTCGCTACACTCCTCCTCAGAATGGACAAGTTGCCAAATGTATAATACAGCTCTTCAAACTTGCTTAGCTCATGCTCAGGTAGTAAATATATTAGTTTTATTACCTGTAGTCATCCATCCAGGCACTGACATTGCTCAATGCTGCTTAACTTTTATGATCATCAAATACTTGTAGTATTGAAACAAAACTTAGCTTACTTATTTAATACATGAAGAGATTTACATTAAACAAATTTCGACTCAATTTGATTATTTTCCGATTATTACTTAATTTTTATCAAATAAATTATAAAAAAATTGTGAAATAATAAATTGATTTGAAATGTATACCTTTATGCAATAGATCAGTACGCTGTTATTGCATTTCATTTATTAATCGCTAATTTATGTTAAAACAATAATGTTTTGAAAAATGAAAATTACCTCAATTATTCTACTATAAGCAAAAGCATGTTGGCAATTCCAAAACGTAGACTAAAGAAGTCGGAGGTGGGAGCCAGCGTGTTAGGAATGAAACTGTTTAACCAGCTACCAGAGAACATTAGAATTTTGAATTCAGATACTTTTAGCAAAGTAGTAAAGAACTTGCTTTTGAATGAAGTGTTTTATAATGTTAATGAGTACTTTAATTTTAAATTTTATTTAATTTTTGTTTGTTTGACAAGATTATTGTAATGTGCAGTTACTTATTGGTCGTTTTATCTTATCTGGTGTTTTGGATCATAAAGGCAGCATCGAGCGTGGTCATTGTCTGGATGAGTGACCGCTGGGAATGAAACGAATGTATTTACTATCTGTACACTAGCAAAGCAAGTCTGGAGATGTGTTGCGGTTTTTGATAAATTTTATATTCTGAGGGCGATCAAAATAATTCTGAAGCAGGGAGGATGATCGTAGCGAATTTGATGTAAAGAGGAAAAGTTCCTAGGTACCCCGTACCCGATTTTGTTAATCTGCAAACTTTGATATTAAAACTGATCTTTCCCTATTTGTGGGCAGAAATCATATAAAAGGATATAATTTATATTAGTCCTATAAACATTTTATTTCATTTTCTTTAAGTCCCAAGAGTTTAGGATGAGCATACCCTATTCAATAAGGTGAGAATAAGTTCTGAAGTATCCCGTATCCAATTTTGGTTCATGTCTTTAACATACTTATAAGCTCAACATTGTAGCTGAAGGTGCTGAGTAAGTTGCTATGTGGTCTTATTTGTTTATTTTATTAATTAGATGTTGGCTTTTTCAGAGCGTTACTATTTGAAAATTTATGGAATGGAGTTGTGAATATTGAGGAGTGTAAGGTGGTTTATTTAGAAGCCATAGAGTTTTCTATATTAGATGGGAAATTAACTGAATTGCCACCGGAAGTTATGCAGCATTTAGTTACTATGCTTGCAAATAGACATCTGTATAAGGTAATGCAATTGTCTTGAATAATAATATTTTAGAAGGAGAATAAGTATAATTTTTATTGTAAATAATTTTAGTAAGTTATTGTACAAATTACTATAAAAAAGTCATCACTTCCAATTACATTACTTTTAGGGATGATCAGACAAGTGAATATTGCAGGCCAAGGAGAAGAAAAGGCAATAATAAAGTTGAATTAAAGTAAAAAGAACAGACGAACTGAAGGTCGGGGGAGCCTTGCCCGGAAACCAAAGCCGGAAAAGAAAATTAGAATAAATACCGAACTGAAGGGAAGGAAAAGGCAATAAAACACAATAAATTAAGTAAGACGGAGAGCAATATGAGAAATACCCAGAGAATAAAAGGGAATAAGCAACAGAAGGAAAACGGAAGGGACCAGCGCCAAAGATGAACTGAAAAAAAAGAGGGAACACAAAGGTTAAAGTAAGGTTATAGCCAGTGTGGCCAACATAAAATCAAGCATTACCAAAGGGATCCAGAAGGCAGAGAAGACTTATGAGGCCTCAGGGCCTTCTCAGTCCCCAAAATACCAAGGGAAAAACTTATATGAGGCCAGGAAAAGGAAAGGGGAAGTTGGGAAAACAAATAATAATGAAAAGGAAAGGAGAGGGAAGTAGCAACAATGTTGCAAATATCAAAAACAAATAGAAAGCTATGTCTGTGAATAGTTAGAATACCTGCATTGTTTGTCAATAGTGTGTGATCAATAGTGTGTGTCAAAAACAAATATACAGCTATGTTTCCTGTAATTTATGCATTGTTTGATCAATAGTGTGTGTCAAAAACAAATATACAGCTATGTTTCCTGTAATTTATGCATTGTTTGATCAATAGTGTGTGTCAAAAACAAATATACAGCTATGTTTCCTGTAATTTATGCATTGTTTGATCAACGTAAACCATCTGCTGATGCCCCTTTACAAAAGACATGATGAGGTTAGATATATCCAGACAGACTTAAATTAAGTTATAGTGTTAATTATGAAATATACTGTCAAATTATTCAGATCCATCATTACTCTAAAGAATATAAAACCTGACATTCTATACCTAGATGTCAGAATGTATATGAGAGAGTCAGATAGAAGGTGATGGGGGGGGGGGGGGAACTCGGTGCTCGTCTCCTGCAGCAGCTCTGTAACTAACTTTCCTTACCTTAACATTCTTTACACTTTTCTAAATTTTTATTATGAAATCATCTAGTTTTTATTACCATTGTAACAACATGAGTATCTACTTGAAATTAGTCATTATTATTTAAAGCAATCAGTTTTCTGCCAGAAGCAGTTAGCTGAAAATAAGATGGCAGTACAATTGTGTGGTAATCTTTTGTGTGTATATATTTTTTTTTCATTTTATTATGTCTATACTTGCATTTTTTTTGTATATTCGTAATTTTTATTTTTAAATTGTAAACAAGAATATTTTTCCTTATATTGATATATAAACACCCTAATATTATCCTAATAATATCCTTATATTGATATATAAACACCCTAATATTATCTACCACCCTAATTATACCTTATATTGATATAAACACCCTAATATTATCCTAATAATATCCTTATATTGATATATAAACACCCTAATATTATCCTAATAATTTCCTCATATTAATATATAAACACCCTAATACATCATGCCCTTCTATCTATCTATCTGAAATAACTACTCATGAATAATATATATCAGTACAGAATTACTTCCTTAAAACTCTTTAAAGTCAAGCAGAATTTCCTTATTTACCTATAGAGTAATAAGAATGTACCTAACCTATTATAGTTGTAATATAAGTACAAGTAAAGATTACAACTTGCTGATGCATAAAGATAAGCAAGTATAAAATTATGGAAAAATGCTGCTGATCTAGTTGAATAAACAGCAGTTGCTAGAATAGAATAGATGAAATTAAAAGAAAACTGAGAAGTGCAGTATTGTATATATGTTAAAATTATATATTTTAAGTTAATGTAAGACTTACCTTATTCTTAGATCGTAAGTTTGTATTACTATTAAACTAAGCGTGCAATAATTTTTGGAGTACGCTAATATAAAAAAAAAAGATCACAGTGGCGCATTCTTGTAGCTGGTATGGGGAAACTACCAAATTACACACTAGCTCTCCTGATAACTGGAATTTTCCTGTTAACTAGGGAACTAATATTATCTTGTCCGAAATAATCCCAGGATCACGTTTCTTTATCTTTATATTCATTGCACAATTTTTGCCGTTACTTCATTGTTTTCATTTCAGACGTCGTAGATAATATTGTTTATTATTTATGAAACATGTAAGTTGCGTTGTAGAAAGCGGAATTGATTTTTGTGAAATATGGAATGTTTCTTGAACAATTAAGGAAACTGGTTTTGGAAGTGAAACATAAGATTCATAATTTGACATAAGATCATCATCTCCACTGGAAGACCTTTACCCTCATGATCATAACCGCGGAAGCCTATGCAGTTCAGTATTAATTGATTGTATTTTATTGTAGGTTTTAGAAGAGATAATACAAAGGGTAGAAGTGACTTGTATAGATATGGAACAGGTTATAGTTATTTGTCGAGAGAATCATTTGTACAATGCTTTGATATCTGTCTGGAACAGAGCAATGCTTGATTATACTAGTCCTATATTAGAGCTAATACCTCTGTTACAACTTCAATCTAAAGGTAACTATTTGCCTTCTCTCAACTAGTTATACTTGTGTAACTGCTAATAAGTGTAAGAATATCGGAATCAGAATCCGATTTAA
Source organism: Microvelia longipes (assembly GCA_018340805.1). Lineage (NCBI taxonomy): Eukaryota > Metazoa > Arthropoda > Insecta > Hemiptera > Veliidae > Microvelia > Microvelia longipes. The sequence goes on from JACMZG010001911.1 coordinate 66,645,413, forward strand.
TATTTTCAAACCCTTCCTCAAGAACTCTTTTATTGTCAAAACATAAAAAACAAATGAATGCTATGTCCAGTAGTTTTCAAGGGCCAAACCATATATATGTAATAAACTGGTAGGATTGCCTTTTTAAAATTTACCTGTATTTAACTTAGCAATACTTGATTCATTCTTAGCAAGCAACAGTCATTCTTTCTTTTAAAATAAAAGAGTTTAATATTAATATTTTATTTAAAAAAGTGAAAATAATCTCTAAAAATTTGTTAACTCATTATCGATCTTTAACTCTATTTGTAAAATGTAACGCCTTATCTAATTTAAATGTATAAAAAAGGGGATGTCTCTTTGACATCCCCTTCACTAGGGTATTTCATTTTGAAGTAGTTGGTATTAATGGAACATATTTGGACTTTGACATAGTATGAATTCTTGGTGGCAACCAATTAGAGCTTAGAAATCTCCCAAAATCCATGAATAAGTTTAAACAACAGAATTATGTAACAGTACAAATAATAACTACTAAAGACCTAAATAATAAAAAAAAAATCCAAAGAATAAATGTATTAATTTAATTTTTTATTCTATTATTACTTGTTAATTAGGACTGATGATGATCTCTTGTTAGATTGAAAGCACTATGCTGATAAAATTTTATTCTGTTAAAGACTTTTCTTTTTCATTATTTGTAACCAACTCAAACAACAATAGATGTATTTAAGTTTTCTAGACAATTCCACTAGTAATAACTGTGCAGGAGAGCTAAAATAAATATAGTGATACACTGTATAGATGGATATGGAGTTACAAAAAAAATTATATAATAACAAACCAGTTATTTGTCATAACTTACTATAGCATATATAACCTGAAATACACCTGGGTTAAGCAAAGTTTAAGATCCTCCCTAAAGAATCAATCAGCTGAATTTTGAAACATTTAAAAAGTAAACCTGTACACCTTTGATTATAATATTAAATGCTACCTGTTGCCCTCTCTCTCCTACCCATCCCTTTTTCTAGTTTTTCTTTCCCAACTCCTACCTTAACCAGCCCTTACACAGTTAAATTCATTGTCTTGGTATCTGTGGAAATTCCAGTACCCCGCAGCACCTCCGCACTCCTGGATCCGAGGGATATTTGTAATAGTTTCTCTTTTTTCCTTCCTGACCTATAAAAGCGCAGGGGCGCTTCTTCTCAGTCCCTTTGGCCTCCCATTCTCTCTTTTCACCCTCCAGGTATTATTTGTAACTATTAATTATTTATTTCTCTTATTTTTCAAGCTGATCAAAGCTGGCCATTGTTTCTTGTGTTGGGTGGGGAGCGAATTCCTTTTTTTGTGTCCAATTTAATACTTTAAGAATCTTAATCTTTCGAGTTCTACCTAATACTATTTTCTCTTATTCCCTGTTCCCATGATTTCCTCCCTTAATGAAGTGCACAAACACAGGAACTAAAATTGGTATAGATGCACCCAATCACAGGAATTTATATAATTGGGAGTTTACAACACTAATCAGAACACAAACATTGTAATGAAAGCTTACTACGATTTATGTATTATAACCTTATTTATATACGTGTATGTGAATACATAAATTTGGACTAACAGGACAATCAGAGCCAATCATCCCACTCTCTCCTTCCACCACTTGTATGCTGACCACCTCATTATCATAATTGTCATTAAACATTTACTAGAAAACAACAAAAATAGTCACAAAAATAAAACAATTTTGTTTTGAATTTTTGAGGCACACATACACACATCTATGTGTATATATATATATATATATATATATATATATATATATATATATATATATCCATCTCGGGATGAGGTTAGAATAATAACACATTTTTACTTGAAAAGCTAAGCTAGCTTTATATTATATATATATATATATATATATATATATATATATATATACATATAAAATCATTTTTTATTAATACAAGGGGGGGGGGAGAACTTCTATGGTTTGGGAACTTCTGTCCTATAGGAAAGCAAATTTCTATGAATTGGCTGTACTATTATTTATTATACTCTGTACTCTGTCTTTACTATTATTATTAAAAAAACAAATGTATTATGTTTAGAGTCAGAAGAGAGAGATCGTAGACTGGGTAATTTGTTATTAGTGTATGTATCATCATGCCTTGGTGGTAGAGGAGGGTTGGAAGGCAATATACCTTCGTCTGAGAGAATAGAACAAGCTAGGACACAAGTAGCTAAGGCTCTATGCTCTCAGCATTCTAAGCGAGCAAGTGACTCAGAGACTCCCTTTCCTTATCTAAGGTAACTGATATGTTGTTTAAAATATAAAAAGTTTGTTAGCGGCATTTAAAGATATCATATAAAAGATACTGAATAACAAAGTTTATTTATATAGCCAAATAAAACAGCAAACTCTTTACAAAATGTTTATTGTTTTTATAAACAGATATGACTTTTGAACATTAGTGGTTATCACCATCAGGGCTTAACTTAACAAACATAGACAATTACTAACCAACATTACTAAAATAATATAAAAGGATAGGAAGCTAAAATTTAAAGCATAAAAGAAGAGGGGAGATAAAAAAATCAAAGTTAAAATAAGAGACAAAAATAAAATAAACGGTGAGAGGCTCAGAAGAACCCTCAATCAGATCCTATAGACAGAGTTGTACAGCTGAATTTGGTGCATATCAAATAACTACAACAACACTATTACCTGACATCCTTCACTCTTGCATTTCTTATCAAGAGACTTCTATTATAATATTATGTAATTACTTTTCCTCATTTATATCAGGTCCGGTATGTAGGAAATGTATTGTTTGCAAACAAATCTGAAACCCGGATGTCACTGGAATCATCCGTTTCAGGTGTTTTTAAGATCTCCAGAGTAGTTTTTTAAAAATTGTCTGTCTGTTATCATCGTAGCTCCCAGTGTATTTATGCTAGAGAGTTGAAACTTGCTACAAAAATCAATCTTTAGGTGTAGTTGTGCTATCCAGAAAATAAGTTTTACTTTTTAGTATTAAAATAATTTATACTGAAGGTATATAGGATAAGTATTGTGTTTACAAAAAAATCCACCGATGAACACATGAAGGATGTCACCGGAATATCCGTTTCAGGTATTTTTAAGATCTCCTGAGTGGTTTTTACAAAATTGTCTGTCTGTATGTGTGTGTGTCTGTTATCATCGTAGCTCCCAGTGTATTTATGCTATAAAATTGAGACTTAGTACGAAAATCAGTCTATTGCTGTAGGTGTGATATTCGGAAAATAATTTATTTTATGACCTCATCAACTTGCAATAATGACTTACCAAACATTTTGTAAAATCATAAAACACAGAAAAATGCAATCGGATCGAGATATGGACACATGTAGCCATGTATAGGACTAATATATTTGCCAAGTTTTATCTTATTATCAGCATTAGTTCAATTTTTATACGACCAAATAAACAACATCCACAAGTATGCAACTAGACAGAGCTATAAATTAATTATAAGGAAGCACAGACTGACTAAGACCATAAACATAACATTACATACTTTGGACTAAAACTATTGTTTGGACTTTATTGTTTTTGTAACATTGTTCAAATCTTATATTTTGTAAAAATTAGTATTGTAAATTATGATTATTTATTATTGACATGTTGCCATTGTACTTTAAAATTGTACTTAATGCAAATAACATTTATTTTATTTATTTATTTATCTGATGACTTGTGTACATTTAAAAAAAAATGTAAAAGCAATGTTACCCAAGGTTTGAAGGCCTCTGTTTATATTTCATAAAATGTTAATTGTTTTCCCTAAATTAAACCGTTATTTTGGGTGTTCGGTTTCAGAACTCTATTGCAGTTCAACGCTCAACACTTCATGAATGCTTTAGTTATATCGTTTAGTGATACAGGTTTAACCTTAAGTATAAGGCAGAGGATTATAGATATACTGGTACAAGTGATGACTGATGACTCCACGTTTAAGGTAACTGTTGTTTCTTATATTTAAATAAGGAGATAATATCAATAGATGCAATGTAATTATGCGAGAAATACTTAGGAAATATAATAAGTAAATGCCATACTATGTATGAGAACTGTTCTATCCTTCGATATATAAGTCATTATAGTCCAAGAGCCGCCCTGAAAAAATGTGACTCATTTTGTACTACTTAAACCACATTTTTCTAAAAATATACCTTTAATTATTTAGAAAAAACATAATCTGCCAATCCAGAGTGGATCCCTTTATTTGATTGCTCATGCTCAAATTTTTTTTTAAAATCGCACTAATTTCAGTTTTCTTGAAATGAGGGTTCCCTGTGGGTCGTGTGCAAAACATGAAAAGAACATTTTTAAAGCTGATATAATTTCCTATAAAGCGAGTGTTTAATCATCAAAATCAGATGACTACAACCAAAGTTATGGCTCTTTCAAAAGCACCAAAAAATGTTTAATTTATGCAAAGTTGACGAATTTCTTTGAAAAAATATTGGCATTTTGTGCATTTTTTTGACCATTTAACAAATGTCATGACAAAAACGCTCATTTTATTGGAAATTTTATCAGCTTTAAAAAATGTTTTCTTTATGTTCTGCACACGACCTACAGGGAACCACTTATTACAAGAAAACTGACCTGTGTATAAAAAAAAGAAAGCTGAGCTATAAACTGAAAATTTTGAGCAAATGCATTCATATGAAGGGCTTCATTCTGGATAGGCAGACGATGCTTTTCCTTCATAATTTGGGTATATTTTCAGAAAAATTTGGTTTGAAGTTGTACAAAATGAGTCCCATTTTTTCAGGTCTGGCTCTTGAAACTGTATTATTTATGTATTGTTTGGAATTGTAATGTCTTCTGGTACTATTGAATAAATGATCTGAAGCCTGATCGTATGTGAAGTGCTGATGGAAGTTGTATCACTGTAAATTAAAAATCTACCATAATATAATTATACCTAATTTGTATAGGTACTCAGCACAATAAACCTTTTACCGTCTTTATTAATTTTAAAAAGTTTCTTTTTTGTGGACTTAAAAAAATATATATAAATAAAAACAGATTAATTACACATAAGTCCTATATTTTGTAATATATAATAATAACTAAGCTTTCAACTAAAAATTAGTCATCATCAGTGCTTAACAAATATAAAATAAAAATACAAATTTTCAAACTACTTCATATTGCACTTTAGTATGAACTCTTAAATCTTGAAATTCTTAATTTAGTTTAAAATATTGTTTTTCAACTAAAATTATTGGTAACACTGTTTTTTTTTTTAAATTCTTCAATGTAACAGTTTTTTACGTTTTTTTTAAACATAGCTAGCAAACCATACCAAGGTGCAATATGAAGTAGTGTGTAAAATTGTTTTTTGATTTTATATTTCTTAACTCTGATGATGACTAATTTTTAGTCGAAAGCTTAGTTTATTATTATATATATTAAAAATATAGGACTTTTGTGTAATTAATCGTTTTTATTTATTAATTAATTTATAAGTATTGGGCTTGTGGTTTATAGATGACCCCCCCCCCCCCCTATAAACCATTTGCTTAATATATATCCCTTGAAAGGTACCTAAATATGGGAAAGAGGTAAATATTTAAGAATCCTAAAAGACTTTAGTGTAGAGTTATGACTCTACACTAAAGAGTTACTCTGTAATATTAAATGCTAAAAAAAAAAGAAAATCTTGGTTTGAAAAAACATGCAGGAGCTTTTATCAAGAATGTCTCTTTTCGAAAAATGAAATTTTTACATAATTATTATTTATTATTTTAAATTCATTATTATTATTTAATTTTATTATTAGTAAATTATTTTATGTGTAAATGTCATTTACACGTTTGTTAAGACCATCTGGGGACACCCTGTATATTATTCGGCAATTGAACACTGCACGATCAATAGTTACTAAAAAAAAGAGAAGGTAAAGACTACTCAAACTAAAACTGATAAATGTATGGAGAGCTGCAAATGATGATAAAAGCTGGGTCTGATCCTTAGAATTATCTGACTTTAGACTTATGACTGGGTGTGGAGAGTTAGAGGATCCTTTAAGCAATTTTATAAATGATCCTGGCTGTTACTATACTTCACTTCTTATTATTGGAGATAAGAGTCTTCAATTGCTATAGCTTATTCTTACAAATTCATTCAGTTGTTCTGGAAGAATTTGAATTGTAAAATGAATGTTTTGATCCTGTTTGTAGTGTACAGATGTTGCTCTGCTGCTAGACATGCTGAGTGGTCCAGCGGGTAAGGGGCTACGTGTTGATCCAGAACTTTATGACTGGACACTTGATCATCTTGTAACTGATACAGAAACACCAAGGCAGCAGAAAAGAAACAGCGCTAAATTAAGTTTAATTAAAACAGATTCAGAGCAACCATACAGATTTAGTAGACAGCACATACTAACCCTAGCTCAACAGGCTAAATTGTAAGTTTACTATATTTCAAAATTGAAATTTTCTAATTAAGTAGGTGGAAATCTGTTTCAGAGGTCTTTATAAAGATACAAATATACATCTATATCATGTTATATGTATATATATATATATATATATATATATATATATATATTATTATATATTAATATAATATAATATATATATATTATAATATATTATATGAGTGAGTGTGTGAAAAAAGATAATATGTATTAATGTGTAAAGATGATTAAAGATATATTAATTAATTAAAGATAAAGTTGTAAAGATTAATATGTACATTAACAAATAAAAATTAAAGAACTGAAAAATGCATGATGTTCAGCTGACAAGCTGATAAATTATGCAAACTGCAGTCAGGGATAAAAGTAAGCTCTAACCCACAGACCTTGTGCCTGATGCAGAGGTTTAAAGGATCCTTGAAGAAAGGATGAAAATTATTTTTAATAACACTTACCTCGTCGGAGGCTTACACCTTTGAAAATTGGAGATCTGTAATGGTTGACTCTTGAAATTAGGCGTATGTAGAAACACTGGATTCAATATAAACTTATTGGATGCAGTGGTAGGAGAGAGTTGGAAGATACCACAAACAATAGAATAAAGATGAAATCATAGAGGGATGATTAAATATAAATTAATAGATGTATAAATAATTAAGGTAGAATTACTTCAGTCTCATTGGATTAGATCAGCTGTTTGAGCTGTGTGTAGCCTGTTTCGAGAAATGTGTTCAACCATACACTCATTCATATAGACATGAATTTTATTTCGATTTTTGGGATCTGTTGGTGCTGAAACGCATGGGAAAATAATGCAAGGGTGCCAATGGCTAGTCTTGGTTGATAAACCACGCCCTCAATTTCATATCGGAATGAATTCATTGGTTCCTAAACACTATTTCCCCACACTGTCAACTGATGATAACCGTGTGTAGTAGTATAATGTGATTTGTTTATGTTTAGCTATCAAGTATGTACACTGATATATGAAGAACTTGGAGAGCATAGTAATGTATTCAAATGCCACCTACTTGATTCTGCTTGGAGACTGAATATTTTCTCTTTTCTAGAACATTCCCAGTATAAACAAGAGTTGCATAAAGCTGTTTTAGATAATGTCCAGGTAAGACTAATCGTGTAATGTAAATTATAAATAGATTAAAAAGGTTGTATTTACCGCAAGTTGAAGAAGCAATCGAAGAATTAGCTACCATCGATATCCCTGGGCGTTTTCGGCATAACGCTATCATCAGCAGGTGGGGAAACACACGAGCTCTCAACTGAAGAGGGCTCGTCGTGATCATTGAGACTAGAAGTTAATCACTGATATAACTTTATTAGTTGAGAGCTCGAGTGTTGCCCCACCTGCTGATGATGTCGTTATGCCGAAACTGGTCCAGGGATATTCATATCCAACAGAAAGTATCGACGGTAGCTGATTCTTCAATTATAAATAGATATTAAAACACTAGTTTGAGAGGAGCATACCCTATGTAATCTACTGATAACAGAGCTGTTAGGCTGGATTTTATGTTTGTTTATGAATATTTACTATTATAAGTTGATTCGACTTGTCTTACTCCGAGCCGCTCTGTGGCCTTGAAATTCATGGCATTTAGCCATGTATGTAATAAATTTTTATCTTATCGCCTCACAGGCCCCGTTATGGCTACTTGGAGGTCACACTGTTGTTTCAGTGTTTATTGCTTGTGTACATATATACAGGGTGTCCCCGGATGGGGTTGCCTATACGTGTAAATGACAAAAAATTTCATTTTTCGACAAAAAGTAACTCTTGATAAAAGCTCCTGCATGTCTTTATAAGATTTATCATATTTTTATTTTTTTATTTTTTAAGGGTGGACTCAAAAACTGCAATTTTAAAAAATGGACGAAGAGTAAAGTAGGTTTATTTTTCATTTCTCGACAAACGTCACTCTTCATAAATAATTCTGCTTGGCTTTAAATGTAGGAATACCACATTAAAAAAAAATTGATGTAAAATGTATTTAATAATTTTTAACTTTTTATAATTGCATTAAGAATAAAGTGGTTGAAATATTGATTTTTCAAATAAATGTCACTCTTTATAAAATGTTCTATTTCCCATTCAAAACTATTATATGCCATTAAAAAGTTAATTATGAAATATTCGGGTTTTAGTGTCCCCTGATTAGGTTGCCTATACGTGTGAATGAAAAAAATTTCATTTTCGACAAAAAGTCATTCTTTATTAAAAGTTTTTGCTTGTTTTTAAAAGAAGATTTATCATATTACAAAATTCAGACTGTAAACTTCACACAATAATCACATTTTCTAATATTGCATCAAGAGTAAAGTAGGGCTTATTTTTTATTTCTCGACAAGAAAGTCACTCTTCATAAAAAAATCTGCTTGTATTCAAATGAAGATTTATTATATTACAAAGTTCAAACATTTTTTCCAAAATTTGGGTGGTGGGGGTAAATTGGGTGAATTTTGAAAAAAATTATTTTGAATTTTTTTATGGAAAACTTGTCTCAGGGAAACAATTAAACAATTTTATAAATAATATTTTTTTTTTCGAAAAGTCAAAATTAAGCCTACTTTACTCTTCGTCCATTTTTTAAAAATTGCAGTTTTTGAGTCCACCCTTAAAAATAAAAAAATAAAAATATGATAAATCTTAGTTTAAAGACATGCAGGAGCTTTTATCAAGAGTGACTTTTTGTCGAAAAATGAAATTTTTTGTCATTTACACGTATAGGCAACCCCATCCGGGGACACCCTGTAGTTTAGATATTGTGTATACAGGTGACTTAATCTTGATGGGACAAAATAAAAATCCTGATTCTATGGACAAGGATGAACAAAAAATGTCATGTAAGCATAGGGTCGATTCTCAATAGTTCTCTCGAAAAATCGATATTTCGAATTATTCTATGCTTTACTGTCTAATTCTCTAAAATGATCTACAACTTGAAAACTACTAAAGCTAAAGAGATGCGGTTTTCACTATTCTAAAGGGCATTAAATTCCCTTTGAAATGGTATACTTAATGTTGCAATCATCACCATTAAACTTTAATTTATTTGCATTTAAAATAAAAAATTTATTAGTAGTAAAAATGTTTAAATGCCAAAATCTTTCATATTGGTCCACCCATAGTTAAAACCTAAAAATCTTATAAACAGCCTCATTCCATACCCTTTAAAATACGACTTGTATATTAACTTTAACCAAGATATTCTTAAAAAACTTGAAGTAAGTCGCTTAGATATCAAATTATTCACAATGTAAACAAAGACATTTACATTTAAATTATATTAATTTGATTTACAAAATAAACTTTATTTTATTATTTATAATTACATTATTATTATTCTATGTTTTGTTTATCATAGAAAATAATTACCCCCCCCCCTCCACTATCATATAGCTTAAAAACTTAATATAAGTCTCTTATAATAAAACAAATGCAACGAAAACATTCGATATATCGAATTTTCTAGAGAACTATTGAGAATCCATTTTAAAGTATGATAATCATAAGTATTATAAAATTATCATAAGTATTATAAAAGTCTTAATTTTCTTCTGTTATAATTAATAAATTTATGATTGAATTGAATAATTGATAGCTAAATGATTTTATTTTATATTGCACATTATTCATCCTAAGCATAGGAAATATAAATATATTTTTAATTTTTAGAAGAATAAATTGTAATTTAAAAATATAAAATCGATATTATCATAAATAAATATAAATAGCGAATTCAAACTTGCCACAGCTTTGGCTGATTAGTCTTTAAAAATGTAAAAAATAAAAAAAAACTATGTTAACATGTTTAATTGTATTGACTAATTAATGGCTATTCTATTCTATTCTATTGAGAATCCAACCTATGCTTACATGACATTTTTTGTTCATCCTGGTCCATAGAATCAGGATTTGTATTTTGTACCATTAAGATTAAGTCACCCTGTATATTGTACATGGTTTTGCCATGTATCTGGTGAATTTTTGTCTCCTCACCTCACAGCCTGCTTTGTGGGCCTGTGATGCTTGTTATGGTTTCTATGGGTCCATTTATGCATATACATACATACAAAAAGATATATGTAGTCTTGACCAATGAGTACAACAATAAATATGCATGGTGGTGGGTATCTTACACCCTTTGTCTGGATAAAGAAACCTTATTTTTAATATTTGGTGATGGCATTATAATTAAGTTTTTTTTGTTGCAATTGAATTAGGATAAGTCCTATTGAGCTGAATCCGATTTTGTTCCCGTTGTATCGTTTTAGAATGCAGACCATTTCTAGGTCCTTTAGCTTTGCAGTCTTGCTGTGGTTCTGTCAAAACTATTTTTGTCTTGCGAGATTCTTTTGCCCTTAAAAGAGGTAGGGGCCTTTCTTCAAACTACCTCCTCACACTCTAGCACTACTAAACCTTAAAGATATCGTAAAGGTCATTGACATGGATGTATACATATATATGCACACACACACACCACACACACACATATATATATATATATATATATAATATATATATATATATATATATTATATATATATTATATTATATATATATATATATATATATATATATATATATATATATATATATATATATATATATATATAATGTAATGTTAGTATATATGCTGTTTAAGAATACATTCACACTATGAGATTCAGCTGAAACCGGTCTCAATCAATTTAGCTTGTTTTCTACCTGAATATGTAATACTTTCTTTTAACATTTCATGTTCTTGTTTTATTTTGCTTTCTTCCTGGCTATGATTTTAGGAACTAGCTGAAATCTGTGCTGAAAGACTAGGTCAAGTTTTAACACATCACTACCCATCTCTAATTCCAAGTGTTATTTCTAAACTATCTGATCAACACCAATACAGATTCCTACAAGCTATTAGGTTTGTATTCTATTACTTAATATTAATATTTTATTTCTTAGCACCCAACCTGGAAGTTAAAGAGCAACATTTCCTTTGTAAATTAGTTAAAATCTAGTTAAATATGCAAGGTCTTACTTCATGTGACGTGTTAATTCTGAGTATAGCTTAATGATTAATTCTTGTTGTCAGGGAAATAGAATATTTATGATATTTTTTTACCTCCAGACAGTGTTTAGTTTTTAGAGAGTAAAGAAGCACTTTTCACTCCCAAGGGAGAAAAAGTAACTTTTCACCCCCTAGGGAGTAAAAAGTTAATTTTTCTCCCTTGGGAATAAAAAATGTTTCATATTATTGAGTTGTTAGAGCCAGTTATATCAATTTTTTAGGGGAGTGTTATTCTCTAAATTTATACAGGTGACCGAACAATTTTTGTAATTTTCCCGGGTGTGGCACCCCAAAAATTTATTTGGGAGACCCGTCCAAAAAAATATTTTTATTGGTTCAAAAGCTGTTTCTGGTCAAAAGAAGTAGTTTGGAGCAATACAATTTTTTTTTCTTAAGTTAGCATCCCCTAAATTTATAAGGGGGTCTGACCCAAAAAATTAGAATAAAATACAACAAAAGGTTTTTAAATGAAATCAACATCTGGAAATAAAATCTTGTATGCACCTTGGGAGTAAAATGCTATTTTCCCCCTTGGCTTCACCTTGGTAGTTTATAGTCATAACTCCCTCGGTGTTAACACATAAATCTCACGGCTTCAACTCGGGAGTTAAAAATTTAGGTTCTCTTGGCTTATGCCTTAGGGAACCTCGGGGGTTCCCTAAGGCATAAGAACCTACAGGGGGGGGGGGTGTCCTGGCGTGGGAGGGGATGTATGGTGCCTGAGAGTGTGTCCATGTGTGTGTATGTATGTATTTCTGACAGATTTTTGTGAACACGCTATCTCTTGAACAGAATGATATTTTTAAATTAAACTTGGGTACAAATAAAAACTTTAAGGAGGACACTAACCTTATTGAAAACCAGGTTGTTGTGAGGTCATTAACCTGGTTTACAGAGTCGGCAAAATTAAATAAATGGAAAACTTCAAGGTTAATTTTTTTTGACCACTTTAAGTTATCAAAAAGTCAAAACACCATGAAAAATAACAGAAAACCAAAATAACTATAGTCTGTTGTTACTTAACCTGATACACTATAGTCTGTTGTTACATAACCTGATACACTATAGTATGTTGTTACTTAACCTGATACACTATAGTCTGTTGTTACATAACCTGATACACTATAGTCTGTTATTACATAACCTGTTACACTATAGTATGTTGTTACTTAACCTGATACACTATAGTCTGTTGTTACTTAACCTGATACACTATAGTATGTTGTTACTTAACCTGATACACTATAGTCTGTTGTTACATAACCTGATACACTATTGTCTGTTGTTACATAATCTGATACTATATTGTCTTTTTCTTATCCTTATAATATATAACCTCTTGTTACAGTGAAGAGAATGAGCTTGACACAGATCTGATGACCAAATATTTCTGCCTTATGTGTAAACAGGACCCTGACAGAGTTTATTCTATTGTTAGGAATCACGATAATATAGAGCTTGATCCTGCTATACAGGTATGACCTTTAATGGCGCAATGAATGTATAAATGAACTTCATTGCAAAAGATGTAACTTAATATGTAAAATAATAAATGTATACAATATTTTTTCTATATATATATATATATATATATATATATATATATATATATATATATATATATATATATATAAATATATATATATATATATATATATATATATATATTATATATATATATATATATATATATATATATATATATATATATATATATATATATATATATATATATATATAATATATATATATATATATATATATATATGTTATTATATTTTTTTTTAGTAGAGCGCATGCTCCATGATAATATTACATGCGCTTGGCTGCACAGAGGGATAAAGCTTACATGCAGCTCCAGTTTTTTTTCTTTATTTATTATGTAAGAACAAAAACAATATTTAGAATGTTCAATGTATTAAGCACAATCTTGGAACAATGTAATTTATGCTAAAATGATGCAAGCTTTTTCTTACATCTTACATTTTTCTCTCTAGTCGTTTACCAGAATCTATCCTTCTACTATTTTAAAATTAATGAAATAACTAAAACTATGTATGTACTTATTATAATAATTATTAAAAAATATAAAGTAAAATATAATTAATTATTTAGAAATGAATGATTTTACTTATGTTTACTCGTATATTTTTGTATATGTTTCCTCGTATGTTTGTGTTTTACGTGCATTGTAATAATAATGGACTGAATTAAAATGTAGGCACAAAAAAAAAATATTGTTCAAAAAAGAAAAAAAATTAAATAAAAAGAAATTTAAAACAAAGGAAAAAAGGTATAAAAACATGCATATACCATAAAAAAAATTAAAGAATGTCTAAATTAACGGAGAGTATGAATTGTTGGAACAATTGAAGGAAGTCTTGTTCAACCAATAACCTTGGAGTCAGAGGCCAGTTTATTCCTTTAGACATAACAGCTTGGATAAGAATTGAGCGATTCTTTTCAAAATGTATGCAATTAAAGATGTTGGTTATGTTATATGTTTATATCTGTTTATATGTTAAAATTCTTATTTTTGGAAATAAAGACTTTTTAATTGAATTGAATTAATATGTTCTTTAATGCACTAGGTAAAATTTACTATATTGCACAACACCCTGGTGGTGAAGAGAATTGGTTATTAGTGTTGAAAATGTTTGAAGTCTTTGATAGACATATGTCGACACATGTCAGACTTGATCAAGTCAATTTTATTTTATTTATCTTAGTATTGTTTTGTGTTCAATAGAGAAAGGTTCATTTTTCTAAATAGACTTTTCAATAGATTATGAGACTTAGTGCTACTAAAGTGTAATATAATGGACTGTAATATAATATAATGGATCTGTAATATAATTGGTCAGAATGTGTTCCGACAGTTCTGAATCAATTTGGAAGGAACTTTGTAATAATTTCGAAAAGAAAAGTGACGTCATGTTTTGAAAATTAAATCAAGAATTTTATAGAGCACGTTTGTTACCAGTTGAAAATTTATTAACATTTGTGGCAAGGATTCGTACATTATGGGCTGAGTTGCAAAGAGAATTTGAAAGTGAACAAAACCTAAGGCTTCCTGAAATTTTATTAATTAATAAAATTTTGTCTGAGTTACCCGAAGAATATAAAGAATTTGTGACGACATGGGATGGGACACCCAAGACTGATCGCACTATTGAAGAGCTTATTAACAGAGTAGAATTAAGAGAGTGCAGAGCTAAAATATTTGAAAACAATGAGTCATCAGTATTGGTTAATCAAGTTTCAAATTCTAATGACAGAAAAATAAACAATAGATATGGGGATTTTTCGAGGAATAAAGTGAATAAAAATTGTGGTTATAAGTTTCGTTACAAGTGCTACAAGTGTAATAAGTTTGCTGGGCATATGGCCAAAGATTGTCAAGAACATGAAAATGAGTGTAAATCAAAAGTGTTAATTTCAATAAATGCCTCATTAAGTTCGTCAACTGAAATTTATAAAGAAAATATATGGATAAAGGATGATGGATCCATAGATCATATGACCAATAGTGATAAATATTTTACAAATTACAAAAGTTTTGGCGAGCCTATATCAATTACTGTAGGAGATGGAAGCAGCAAGCTGAAAGCATTTGGCCAAGGAAACATTAAATTAATGTCGAAGGTTAATGGATCCATCAAAACAATAACATTTGGTGAAGTTTTGTACGTGCCAGGATTGATTAGAAACTGTTTTTCTGCAGTTAAATCAATGACTCGTGGAATTAGTCATATAGGTGACTCAAAGAATATGAAAGCAATATTTTATAGTGAAGATGACGGAGAAGAACTTATGGAAGGATTCGCTAAAGATGGGCATTTCGAATTGCAAGTTTGGCCCATAGATCCTAAGAAATCAAAATCTTGTTTAGTCCAGAAAAGTAATGGTTTTAAAAGTTGGAGAGACTGGCACGAAATATTGTGCCACCAGGGGAAACATTATGTTGCACAGTTTTTAACAAAACGAAATATACAGTTTATTAAAGAAGATTTTTTTTGTGAAGCGTGTGTTCATGGTAAGCTTACTAGACGTTCATTTAATTCTAAGCTAGTTAGAGCTCAGTCTGTGGGAGAAATAGTTCATGCAGATCTTTGTGAACCTGAGCAACCTACAATGGGAGGAAATAAATATTTCTTAGTGTTGAAAGACGATTTCTCAAAGTTCCGTCAAGTATATCTGTTAAAGAACAAAGCTGAAACATTTAATAAAATTTGTAATTACGTTAGAAAAGCTGAACAGATGGAGGACGTGAATTTAATAATCAACATGTAAGAAAATTTTAGACGATAATGGCATCAAAAATCTAAGAATATTATTATATCATGAACAGAATGGTGTCGCAGAAAGAGAAAACAGAATACTAGTCGATATGGCGAGAACATGTTGAAACTGTTGATCTACCAAAGGGCTATGGGGTGAAGCGTGTCTACAGCAGCATACGTATTAAATTGACTGGCAAAAGTAGTGAAGAGGGGAAGTCTCCGTTTGAGTTGTGGTGTAATAAGAAACCTTCGATTAAACTTTTACGAAAATTTGGTGTGGCTAGCTACGTTCATGTTCCAAACCAAAGAAGAAAGAAATTCGATGCAAAATCTTTAAAAGGTATATTAGTTGGTTATTCTGGGTACGATGGTTATAAAATATATATATAAGTTCAAGTAATGAAATAATGTTGTCTACTAACGTTGTGTTTAATGAGAATGATGGTATGGGTTCTAGGAGGCTTGACTCTAAAGATGCTTTAGATGCAGAAGGTTCAAGAAAGCAAAATGAAGGTAATAAGAAACAGAAAAGTTCTTCGTGGGTAGATTTGGTTGATGCTGACGAGTCAAACAATCAAGTTCAAGTTACTAATGAAATAAATGCTGAGGAATTGGGGTTTGATGTTGAGGAGGCTGATGAAGGTGAAAACTCAGTCGAAGAAGAAGTGGTGCAAAATCTGAATGAAGGAGAGGTTGTAAATGGTAGAGTCTTGAGACCAAGAGAGAATATAAGACCGCCAGATAGATATCAAGCTTCAATGGTATGTTCAGTTGTTGACGAGCCCTTAAATTTTTCTGATGCCATGAATTCCCCAAATAATACTAAGTGGCAGGAGGCTATGAGATTAGAGATAACGTCGTTAGAAAAGAACAAAACATGGACTTTAGTGGATTTGCCCAAGGGTAAGAAAGCGACCAATAGCCGGTGGGTATATAAGGTTAAGAAACATGCAGATGGCAGAATAGAAAGATTTAGAGTAAACTTGAAGACTTCAAGCAAGGAGGGTGTTGAAAATGTTTGAAGTCTTTGATAGACATATGTCGACACATGTCAGACTTGATCAAGTCAATTTTATTTTATTTATCTCAGTATTGTTTTGTGTTCAATAGAGAAAGGTTCATTTTTCTAAATAGACTTTTCAATAGTTAGCAAAAGTGCCCAACAATGTGGCCTAGCCACTGGTCTATCACCTCTTGTTATAATCACTATCTTAACCTAAGAGCAATGTGAAGGTAGCTTTTAACAATGTTGCAACATGTTATTCATATTATTAACAATATGTTATATTGTGTAGGCTAGTAGAGAGTGTGGTTTGGATAATGTTACTGCTGTCCTACTGGAGAGAAGTGGAGATGTACAGGGTGCTTTTGATTTATTACTATCTAGGCTGCAGAAGTCTATAGAGAATGTAAGTTAATATAAATAATATAATAATAAAACATTTTTATTTGGTAAGAAAAATACATTTCTATTCAAACAATTCAGGCAGTTCTTATCTGTTTATCATGCAATAGTCTAAGTACAACATGGCAATGAACAAATAATTTAGTTACTTATCGATTACAAAAACATATTTCTTATATTCTAATTTAAAGCATTGTTTTAATTTAGACATATATTTATTTAATTTTATTGGCATTATTTCATTGGTTAGTTAAAATAATCTTATTAAAATTAATAAAACAATCTTAATCAAATTTAAAAAAGAAAAATTAGATTTCATTATAAATAAACCAGTGATAATTAACTTAGATTATAATTTATATTTAAATTTAGTTAAATTAATCCAAAAACTTTTACACAAATAAGTTAAATATTTACATGCAACATGCTGTCTGTTAAAAGAAATTATACTATATAGTATTAATGTTTATTACTAGCAAAACTGTTATATTATTATACTGTAACTAATGCTAAACTATTATATAATATAATAAATACTATTAAATAAGACGATTATTAGTGAAATGCAACAATATAAACAATATAAAACATGGCAACAGCCTTGTGAGAACAATTGTACAAAACAACAACGATCTGTCCACAAACGGTCCAAGGGGTGACATCCTTTGGCACTTAAGGTCTCTTAATTATTTATAAATTATTTTGTTATTGTTTGGACAGGGTAAAGGAATAGAAGTAAATGGTCAGACAGAGGAGCTAGTGAGACTGGCTCAGAGAGGTAACTCAGGCTTAGATTCCAGTAAGAGTTGGCTCCCCCTTCTTACTTGTCTTCTTAAATTAAATGCATATGGTAAGTCATATACATTAGTATTACTGGTATATATATATATATATATATATATATATATATATATATATATATATATATATATATATATATATATATATATATATATATATATATATATATATCTGTGTGTGTGTGTATGTCTGTAAATATCAAGGATCTTGAATAAAGGGGATGACGCACTAAGTCGATTTCCCATACAAAAAAGTGACCCCATCAAAAACCAAAAAATAGAGAGAATTCGACACGAAATACACATTAAAAACCAACCGCACATGCTTGTGCAGTTGGTCTTAAATTATAACTGCGCAGCTCTTAAATTTTAGAGGCAAACTTACCTATCAATGGTTTCCCATTGTTAACTGCTTGAGAAGATTATAACAAAACACGCTTAAACTATCATTTACTGAAGTGGCTAAGTATAGTCCAAAATTTTAAATTAAATAAGCACAAATGACTTAACAAGCACCACAAATGTAACAATAACGAGGAGCTCAGAAGAAATTTGAGAAGCATACTCGACAACCTTGCTACATAACCTGCGTTTGGCGCCTTTTTTTCATTATATCCATGAGGAAGGTAAGTTTGCTCCTATTTCTCTATCTCATACAACTTCCTTGGGTCAGAAATGTTCCTTAATGCGTTATCCCCTTTATTCAAAATCCTTGGTAAATAACAATTACATTTATTACAGACAAATTTTATTGTACTTTCATTAAATTGACTGTCAATTTAATTGATGGTCAGTTTGTGAAATTCTCATGGCTGGAGAGGTGGTTAGAAGAAGGTGGGAAAAAAGAAGAGGCATACTTAAAGAATTAAAATTTTATACAACTTTAGCATTTTAATTTAAATGAAAATATGTAAATATATATATATATTATATATATATATATATATATATATATATATATATATATAATATATATATGTATGTATGTATGTATGTATGTATGTATATATTGATTTATTTATTTTATATAAGGTCATAATGATAAAGACAAAATATAATTGTGCGAGGGATACCTAGGAAGCGTGACAAGCAAAATGCAATGCTACATCTGAACTGTTCCTGAGCCATCAAAATTTGTTGATGGCTCCACATAATGTCATGTCCCACTCTGTTTCGTTACATCTAACTCATCAGGGTACCGACGGAGCCTGAACGCACTCTGAACTTCAATTAAAATTCCAAAGAATATAATGTGAAGTATCTACTATTATGTAAGGACTGTGTAGTCTTATGGGACTACACAGGCCTATTTTTTTATGAAAAATAACATTGTATTATAGAAAAATTGGCTGTTCGGCTGTGGCAGGAACGCTAGGCATAAAGGCCCTTTACTTTTTAGTCTTGATTTATTTAGTTTGTTAGGTCGGCATTTATGATGATTTTATACTTTTGCCAATTGTTGCCTTCTATTTTTCTTTTCAGATGTTCTACAAAGGTTACTAAGCAATGCAGAGTTAAATTTAGTGTCAGAACTTCATATTTTGATGCAGCACACTCACGGGACTTTAGGAGATTTATTTACTTTAATTATGGGTGAGTTCTACTTATGAAAGCATCAGTTTTTATCAATTTATATACGTATAAATATATATAAACCAAGTAGGGAAACTCCTATACCAAACCATGAAATAAAAATTCAGACATGCGTGATCAGCTGATAGCTGGCTCAAAAATATAAAAATTGCTAAAATTGGAATAACTGCATATGATCTCTCTAGGATTTACCTTTTTGTGTTTTATTTCATTGGCAACACTGATAATTTAATGTGATATTTTTTTAATTTATTATTTTCCAATATATATTAATTATTTTTCCGTTCCTGAAAACCGTGACAATCAGGTACCCTGAAGAGTTCTTTAGGCACTCTGAGATTTGATTATTTAATTTTAAGAACTGGGACAGTCCCAGAAAATCAAGACGCATGGCTACCTTTTCAATCAGGACGTTTTATAGGCCTATTTATATTTACAGAATATATTTAGACGTAATATTGGATTTTATTAATAGAATTTTCTTTGCATGAATTATTTATTTATACACTTGAGGTTACTTTATTACAAAGTTTCTCAAGTCAAAATTTTACAATGAAATGAAAAAAAAAAAACAAGAAAAACAAATTGTGAATTATTACACAGACTGAATATAAACACAGACAGCATTACTTGAATAACAAACTTAAACATTAATAAACACTAAACATTTAGGGTGGGAATACTATGTTATCTGCTAAAAACTCGTTAACATTATAGTAAGCTTTCTCAAGAAACCATGTTATAATGCTTTTTTTAAAGTTTTGGGTGGAAGTTCAACTATTGAAGTGGGTAATTTATTAAAGCACCTTTAATTAGCTTCACGTAACATAAATATGTTACGTGTAAGTAGTAAACTGTAGTTTATTTTCCCCCCCTAAACTGATTCTTATTAAATAAATAAAGCAACAGTCTCTCCACAAATGTAAAACTATATTTACAAAGCCGGCTTTCGATTGTTAATAGCCATCATCAGTGCCGTGGAGAAGCAAGAAAGGAAGAAAAATATACACTATATCATTTGAGACAGAGGTTAAAATCTGACTCTATCTAATCTGATTTCTTTTTATTCTTATTTTTATTATGATTTTTGATTCTTGTTATCATTTGATTAGGTCTATTTGTGAAATGTAAGCAAGAGAGGCAGAAGCAAGAGGTGCTGATGAGGCTTCATTTTAGTGATATTCACTGTGAACTTAAAGAAGCTATTAGTGGAGCAAACAAAGGAACTCCTTCCCCTTACTGCTGCTCTCACTGTTCTCAGCCATTTCAATCCCAGCTTTGTCTTTTTAGGTAAATATTAGTAAATATTTGCGAATCAAAGCCCGTAGCAGTGCCACCGTCGCTGATAAGAAATTGATAACGATGATAACGAAAGGGTGATCGTTGTTAAAGTCCTTATGGGAGTTTTTTGGTTTTTTTTTTTATTTGTGACGATTATCTCTTTAATTTTTTAATCAAAATGCTTTAATTTAATTAATTTTAGGGCGTATTAACTCAGTAGAATCACTATTTCGTTGAAAAATAGGGTTTTTAATGGGTTGTCACGAGTATTTAAATTGAGTGATAAGATGGTGAAAATCACAGTATAGTGTTTTATTTTAGTTATTGTTAATTAATGTTACTTTTAAATAATTTTAGTTTACACAAACACACAAAATTACCTTTTAATTGCATTAAATTGTTTAAATTAGTTGTTACAGGTATTTAAATTAACTGATGACAAGCCGATTTTCACCGTAATGGTGTTTTAATTTATCAATCAATTTTATTTAAACACTAAAATAATAATAAATTCATGTTTTTGTAAAATGTTTGTTAAAATCATCCGTTTAGGTTTTATCATTTCTGGGTTAAATCGGACAAATCCAAGTCTGTAGTGATAAGAGCCTGATTCTATATTTAAAATCCTGGGCCATTTTTTTAGCACCGATGGTCATTCTATTAATTTTTATCTTATTTATCACAAATTAACGAACAATAAGGAATAAAAGAAGAATTTTCAACGGCTCCCATGCAAATCATATGATAAAAAAAATTTTTTTTTTTTTTTTTTTAAACAACAATTCTTTATTAATATATAAATAAGTAGGTATACATTTCAACAAAATAATACAAAAGATACCTCCTGCTTAGATCAGGAGATCTGTGCTGCAGGAGGGAGTCTAATTGGCTTTATAATTTTTTTTTATATTTGATACATGCGTTTTTTTTTTTTTTTTTTTTTTTTTTTTTTTTTTTTTTTTTTTTTTTTTTTTTTTTTTTTTTTTTTGGGTTAGTTTAAATAAAGATAATAAAGAAATATTTGATGAATAAATGAGTATTGGTTGATTTAATAGATAAGAAAAAATATGATAAGGATCTAATTAATTCAATAATAAGAATTTAATTATATTAGATAAAAAAATAATTAGAAAAAAAAATAATAATAATTATTTATAAAGTAAATAAGTTTTTTATAAAATAAGTATAATAAGTTTTTAAAATAAAAAGTGGTGTAATATTGTGTAGTGTACGAGTATAGTTTTTGTTTAGTGTGGTGAGTGAGTGTGTAATCTTAGGTTTTATTATTATATTGTTGGTCAATTTTAATTTAATTTAATTGCTCTCTGTATCATAGTATTGTTTAATTTTTGTTTGAAAGATTTTATATTTTAATGCAAATTATTTCTTTTGGAAGTTCATTCCATATCTGTGCTGCTCTATATTGCCAAGTTCTTTGTGCTGCGCTAGATCTACAGAAGGGGGTTTTATATAAGTTATTTGTTTCTGATCTGGTGGATTTTCCGTGTTCTATTTTTTCTAGTGTGTGTTGTCCTTTAAATACTTTCAGTGCTGTATTGTATTTATATATTTCTTCTATTTGTAATAATTCTAGTTTTTTAAAAAGAGGGTCTGCAGTTTGTCGTCTGTTTTTTTTAAGTATAATTCGTATAATAGAGTTTTGTTGAATTTGTAGTGCATGTTTAGTAGTTTTTGTCGCAGCTCCCCAGCCAAGTATTCCGTATTGTAGTATAGAGTCAATCAGTCCGTAGTACAGTATTTTTAGTTCCGGTATAGTTAGTATTGTTCTCATTCTTAAAAATATATAAATGTACTGTCGTAGTTTGTCTGTTATGTTGTTGATATGTGGTTTCCAGTTTAGGTGGCTATCCAGTGTTATCCCTAAGTATTTTGCTGAGTCGACTTTTTTTATTGTTTGGCAGTAACAGGCAGGAAAATTTATATTGCAGTCAGGAGTGTGAATTTTTATATGGTCTATTTGTGGTTGCGATAGGTAGTTTAGTGTAAAGGTCATGAAATTAGTTTTTTTAACATTTATAGTGAGTAAGTTATTGTCTAAGTATTGTTTTATGACAATCATACTTCTTTCTGCTTTATTTAAACTTTCTGTGAAACTATTTGAAGAACAAAGAAGTATGACGTCATCAACAAACCCTTTTAGTACACCGTGTACGTTTAGTTTAAATATATCATTAATATGGACAAGAAATAAAAGACCAGCTAACACTGTTCCCTGTGGTATAGAATATTTTGCAGTGTAGTCGTCACCAACGACTCCATTTACTTTTACTTTGTATTTTCTATCTTTTAAATAACTTATAAACCATTGCAACATTAAGCCTTTGATTCCTATCTCTTTAAGTTTTTTTATTAATAAAGTGTGAGACACAGAGTCAAATGCTTTTGTTAAATCTAGTAGTACTGCAACTGGTTTTTCTCCTGAGTCAATTTTTCTATAATATAGTTTGTAACATCCGAGATTGCATCCTGAGTACTGACTCCTTCTTGGAAGCCATATTGATTTTTAGATAGTATTGAATTTTTATTTAAGTGCTCTATAAATTTTTTTTACAATTTTTTCTATTATTTTAGAAATGTTAGATACTAGAGATATGGGTCGGTAGTTCTTTGGGTCTAATTTAGATTCATTTTTATGTATAGGAGTAATTATTGCTATTTTTAAAGTGTCAGGGAAAATGCCTGTTTTAAAACTTAAGTTTGTTATATGTAATAATGGTTTGACTAATGAGTCAATGTTGTCCTTAAGTAAAGTAGCTGTTATTTGGTCATGTCCTGGACCAGAACCGCCTCTAAGGTCTTGCACTGCTTTTTTAATTTTTTCTTCATTTATTTCTAAGTTTTCCCAATAATTTATAAAATAATTTATAATAGACTTGTGTATTATTTGAATTTATTTGGTTTGATTTATTTATTTTATTGGCTAATGTTTCACCAACTTCAGTGAAATATTTTCCCATTTCATTTGCAACTTTAAGCGGTTCTTTATTCCCATCTATTACTAGACCGTTTTCAGTGGTTATTTTGCTTATATAGTTATTTGTTTCTTTTTTCTACCAAATATTTCATTTGTTGCTGACCAGATTTTCCTAACATTATTTTTCACAGCGTTCTACTTTCTTTAGTACATATTCATTTTTTGTTTTAATAATTAATTTGTTTAATGTTTTGCAATATTTTTGAAAATAATCTTTTTAGTTTAGTGTTATACGGTTGTTTGATTATTTTTTTACTTAATTTTTCTTTTTTTCGGATGGATACAACCAAACCATGACTTATCCATGGTTTTAGTTTGATAAATTTTCTATGTGTTGGTGGGTATGTTTTTATTTCAGTAGATAGCGTAATATAATTTTTTATTGTTTTTATAAATATATTTGTTGCTTTGTTCGTGTCATTTTCTTGTGTTATTAGGTTCCAGGTTTCAGACTTTAATAAATTGTCTAATTCATTGTAATTAATTGTATTTATTTGTTTTGGATTATTGTCTGTTTGTTTTGTTAGTCTGTTGTTTGTTAGGTTGTCAATGGTAGCTAATAAACTGTAATGATCTGTAATTCTTGTTTTAATGACTTCTGTAGAAATATCATTTGATATATTTTGAGAGGCAAAAATATGGTCTATACATGATGCACTATGATCAGTAACTCTGGTATATTCATTGATCAAAGGAATTAATTTTTGGTCAGTCAACATATCTAAGTAATTGTATGCTTCGGAATCTAGTGAGTCACCATCTTCTACTTTAATATTTATGTTTATGTCTCCGATAATTAATTTATTTTTGCATGGATTTTCAATCATGTGTGTTTCTAGTTCATCTATGAACTTATTGGTATCACCACTAGGAGATCTGTATAGTGCTATTATATTTATATCTTTTTTATTTTTTATTTTCATAAGAATAGCATTACAGTCACTCATAGCAAGTTCTTTTATTTCAATATTCAAATCTAAGCATTCTTTTATATAGACTACTATTCCACTATTTTTATTATAGTTGTTTTTGGTTGTTTTAATTTCATATCCATCAAGTTTGAATTCTTCGATTATTTTATTTTTTAAAAAAGCTTCTGAGAGAATTATTATATCAGGTTTAATTTTAGTTTGGTGAAGTTTAATACATATTTGGTCAAAATTCTTATGCATGCTTCTAATGTTAGTGTGAAATATTGTTAATGTGTTTGTATTGTTTATTGTAATTTGTGTATTGTTGTCGTTTTGCATGTTTTTTGTTAGTTGTTTTAGGTTATTTAGAATAGGTTAAATTATAGAAATAGATTAAATTAATTATAATATGGTTTAATTATAAGTTTAATTTTTTGATAGATAAGGTTAGTATTATTAGTAGTACAAGGTTGCTATAGATATTAATAAATAAATAATGCAATAAATATATGTTTTTATAGGGTTACTTGGTTTTTTGTGGTTTTTAGTTACTAGTTGTTTTCTTTTCTTCCTCTAAGCTATCTTCATTAGGTATTTTCCATAGTTCTTTTATCTTCATATTGACATCTAGACTTCTTAGTTTAGGTAAATCTCGTATGTATATCGGATATGATTCATCGTCTTTCTTTAAACTTATTCTTCCGTCTTTTATATTTAGGTATTTGTATGAGTATGTAGTTTTTATTTTTTTTGCTAGGCTTAGGAGTAGTTTGTTTGTTACTGTCAGATGTTCATTTATATATATATGTTTATTTTTTGTTCATGATTTGGATATACGTCTTTTACAGCAGGTTGGATTTCTTTGCTCTTTTTTATCCATTTTTCTCTTACAACCCTGTTGCTCATAAGACAGATAATTGGTCTTATTTTTCCAGGCACTCTTGTGTTTACTCTACGGGCAATTAATATTTCATCCTTTGCTTCTTTTATTCCTAAGACTTCGCCTATCCTTTCTACCACTGCTTTACAATTTTCGTTTTTAAATTCTGGGACATCTGAAATTTCAATATTTTCGATTCAAAATCTTTGTTGAGTTTCGTTTTCTGTTCTTATTGTTTTTTCCTGTTCTTCTTTCATTTGTTGATTTTCTTTTGACAATTTTATATTTATTTCTAGTAGTCTTTTATATTTTGTTTCAAATTCATTTTTTACTTCTTGTATTTTTAGTTCAAGTTCACTTTTAATTTTGTCACATTTAGTATCAATATTATTTATTTTTTCATTTAATTCACAAATCGCGCTATTGGAGCTATTTACCGTTGTTTCTATATTTGTGATTTTAGGTATTAAAGAAGTCAACAGGTTCATTTTTGCAAGAATTTCTTGTGTATTTGTTTCTAGTGATGCAATTCTTTGGTCGGTGGTTGAAGTAGTATTCTCAGTTTCCATTTGCTTTATTTCCCGTTTCTTACAATTTAAACATTTCCATGAGTTTCTTTTGTTTTTAGTTATTACATTACCATCATTAGTACACGCATCATGAAATTTATTTTCACACAATATACACTTCATAAATAGTTCGTTTATGATGTCTTCTTCACAGTAGATACACTTATTTTCCATTTTTATATTTATTTTAATTTTTATTTTATTATTATTAATCTTGTAAATTTTTTATTTATTTTTAAGTAATTTAATTTTTATTTATTATTAGTTAATATTTAATTTATTTATTTAATTATTATTTTTTAGTAAGTTATAAAATTATTGAATATAGTAGAGGAAGATTGTTTTTGTTAATAAGTAAATAAAGATTAAATTCTTTTATCTAGATTATTTTGTTTTCATTTAGCTAAATATTGTTGTTTTCTTTATTTATTGAAACTTTGTACTAATATAGTTTATTACATTATTTAAATCAAGAAATTCACTTTATATTTTTATATAAATTCAATTTTTTCAATTATTTTTAGCATATATGCATTAAGTTTATACTTATTTTAAAGCTATTAATTTAAGGAGTTTTTTGTTACAAAATTTGGTGTAAAAAACTTGTTTTAAACTTAATTAATAATTGTAAAAAGAGGAGCACTAGTCAAACACATGTGTCTTATTGAACTCTTTCTGATAGACAGTTAATGGAGTTCATCTTAATAAAAGAGAAAGAAGTCTCTCCACAAAAATATATTCTTAATAGCAAAGCGCTTTCAACCTAACAAGAGGTCATCATCAGTGCTAGCCGTTGAATAAAGAAGAGGGTGATAGATGAGTCTTATAGATCAGATATCAAAGATAGACTCAACGGCTAGCACTGATGATGACCTCTTGTTAGGTTGAAAGCGCTTTGCTATTAAGAATATATTTTTGTGGAGAGACTTCTTTCTCTTTTATTAAATAAATTGTCGTACATTCTGAAAATGTATTACACAGCTTGAGATCCTTTATCCACTGGTGAAGAAATGAAGCTGCATCATCTACCACAGTGGTACTAATAACATTTTTTTAGGCAATAAATATGTGTCAATGTTCATAAGCGTTTAATTTGATCATTACTATAATCTTATCTGTTGTAGTATATAGTTAGTTTTTCTATGTTTGACAAAATTTTTTGATGAAGTAGTTTGGCAATACTTTTTAATAAAATTGTTTGGCAATACTTTTTGATAAAATTGTTTGGGAATACTTTTTAATGAAGCAGTTTGGTATACTTTTTGAGAAGTAGTTGGCAATACTTTTTGATAAAATTGTTTGGCAATACTTTTTAATGAAGCAGTTTGGTAATACTTTTTGATAAAGTAGTTTGGCAATACTTTTTGATAAAATTGTTTGGCAATACTTTTTGATGAAGCAGTTTGGTAATACTTTTTGATGAAGTAGTTCGGCAATACTTTTTGATAAAACAGTTTGGCAATACTTTTTGATAAAATACTTTGGCAATACTTTTTGATAAAATACTTTGGCAATACTTTTTGATGAAGCAGTTTGGCTATACTTTTTGATGACGTAGTTTGTTTATTAATTTGTAAAGTTGTAATTTTTATGTAAATGTTTCAGATGCGGGCATGGTTTTCATGTAGAATGCATTCAATCCAGTAGTAAATGTAATGAATGTTTTAAATCTGATGAGTCATAGCTCTAATCGCATCTTCATATTATGTTCCTATTATCTCAACCTACTTCATCCAGTTCAAAATCATTTTTTTTTTACAAAGATCTCAGAAGGTGTTTTTTTGGATAAGATAATACAATGATTGCGATAGTTTTATGAACAAAAATTGGGTAAGGGGTACCTCTGAACTTTTCCTTAGCTCATTGGATTTGAATTTTAGAGCTCATCCTTACTACTTTAGACTTGCTTCAATCATTCTCGCCATGTAAAAATCTTCTTTTTTTGAGGTAGTACGTAATTGAGCACTTTATTGGACCGTTTTTGGGAAGCCAATCATGATTGTTATAGGAGGTTATTTAGTACTTTTCACCTCCGAGGACAATAATGAATGTAAAAAAAAATCATACTTCTCAAAAAAAAAAAAGACACACTTCTCAGCCTTATGGTATAAATAACTATTATCTAATTTCATTAGATTAAATAAACCAGATTACACTACTTACACGTAGCATATTCATGTTAAATAAGTGGTGACTAATACTAATAATACTTGCTGTGTGACCCATCTACATGCTGATCCCACATGATGCTTTTTTATGCAAATGATCAACAAAAAACTTACTGTACTAAAATGCTGTACTGAAATAAAACCTTATGTACTTGTTTATTACATAAAGAGATAAACTAGTTCTGAATTTCACCTCAGTAGTATAAGTTTTCATTTTAAAAAATCAACTACAGGGTAGGAACTTTTGTTCGCCGCAACCGATTAGCTTGGCTCATCCTCACTTCTTTGGTGTTGCTTATGGCTTATGTAATATAGATATCGCAAAATTTATTCTGCAAAATATCTTTAGACTCACTTTGCTTGTCATCAGACAGTAAACAGTAAATACTTTCCTATTATTTCAAGTGAAGACCCATCCAGGCACTGACCTCGCTCAATGCTGCTTGACTGTTGTGATCCAACAAAAGTTATAGATATACTTGCCTTATTGTAACAATAGTTATTTATGCCATAAGGCTAAGAAGTGTGTCTTTATGACACGGTAATTAGATTTACTGACGAGCGAAGCGAGTCGGGAAAAATTGCCAAGACATAAAGACATTCTCAGCCGGATGGCATACACTATTTTTTTTGAGGTAGCACTCATTAAGTAAACTGCGCTGTATACTTAATTATACTTAAACAAACGTCTAATTAACTCCATATTATCGTCGTCATTAAATTCATCCATAGCTTCACATTTTTACTCAAAAATGTAAAAGCTTTACAAATAAACACACGAAAATTGTCAATTAGAACACCTTTTAAAAACGAAATTAGTCTACGAACAAAAACAGAAACAAAATGAATATTTTTAAAGAAACCTCATGAAGGTTTTACACAGATTGTTTTTTGAACACGCTACATTACAGTAATGGCAGCAATATATGAATTACTTTTACGTCCTAGGAGTTTTTTTACATTCATTATTGTCCTCGGAGGTGAAAAGTACTAAATAACCTCCTATAACAATAATGATTGGCTTCTCATCCTAAAAACGGTCCAATAAAGTGCTCAATTACGTACTACCTCAATAAAAAACTTATTATGCTTATTCATAACATAAATATATTCACTTGTATCAAATTCAAACTCGATAGTATTATTTTATGATATTTTACAATTTAAAAAAAATATATACAAGTTCAATTATTCAAGAAAAATATAACTAATACTGACAATGAGATGAAACTTGGCACATTTAATTTTAGTTTGTATGTCTCCATGCATACTCAATTGCAAAGCGATCAAAACATTGTTTCGTAGTTCATTAATTTTTTATATTTATGCTGAGTTAATGTATGAGTTATTATTATATTTTATTATTATGATTATTATTATATGATTTATATATTATTTATTATTATATTATTATGATATATTATTATTATTATATTATTTATTATTATATATTATATATTTATTATTATCATATGAGTTTATTATTATATGATATGATATATTATTATATTTATTATATATGATATTATCAAAGAGAATATATACTAATCAGTATATATATATATAGATATATATATATATATATATATATATAATAATATATAATATATTATATATATATATGATATAAAATCTAATATATCCTAATCAGTGATATATATATTATATATTTATTATTATGTAATCCTATTTATTTTTATTATATGAGTCATATTGTTAGTTAACAATGTTATAATATTATTTTTTGGTTAGCACAATTAGATCTGTAGATTGATTTTTGTACAAAGTTTCAACTCTCTACCATATATATACTGGGAGCTACGATGATAACAGACACACTTATACAGACTGACAACTTTGTGAAAACCACTCAGGAGCTCTTAAAACACATGAAATGGATAATTCAGCTAAAATCTTGGTTTTGGATTGTTTTGCAAACACAATACTTTTCCTCTTTACCTGTGATATAAGGAAGGAAAAGTAAAAACATAAAACATATCATTCTATAAAAATTGTACGAATGCTGATAAGAAGATAAAACTTGGAAATCTAGATAATGTTATGTTGAAGTGCATATAATAAGAATAAAATGCGTGCCAAATTTTAATTTGATCCAATCATTATTACAGTTTTATAAATTTTTGCTGACTCAGTAATGATTTATAAAAAAATATTTTGTGGATAGCATAACTAGACCTTAAGGTTAATTTAAGCAACTCTCTAACTGAAACAATGATTAGTTTTCCAATAATCACTGACTTACATACTGACTTAAAACTTGGTAACAACCTCTCTACCAAATTTCAACTCCATTAAGTGGTTTTAATTTTCCATTTTTAGTTTCACCTGTATACATGATTATTGTTTTCAGTTTTTGGCCAACTTCCTGTGTTACGTACTCTTTCGTTATTTTGGCCAACTTCCTGTGTTACTTACTCTTTCATTATTAAATTGCAACTCTTCCATTTATTCATATGTTGCACACTTTTCAATATGAAGCAATAACCCGGCAGGGTACTGATAGGGTTGCCAGGCTTACCAATTTCAGTGGACAGTTCCGATATTGAGACATTTCTCCCGCTTAAATTATAATCCTCCCTCCCCCGAAACTAAAGATGTCCTGATATAACATATTTTTAATTAAATTTTCATAAAACACACTAAGTGAAAGCATTTTTAATCTATAATATTATATTGTTAAAAAACAGCAATTTTAAAGAAAGGAATTCATATTAAAAAAAAAAACAAATATACTTTCAGTCGTTTAAAATTATTTTTAATTTATGTTTGGTTTATGAATAAGCTTGTTGTCGTACTTTAAGAGTCCAAGGCACATGACAAAAACATTTTCTTCACTTTTGGTCTTACAAAGTGTTGACATTATGAAGAATTCAATTCGCTTATGCTCAAAACGTTTTTATACGCAACATGTCTTTAAAGCGATATTTACTTTAAGGCAAATTTATTATTGCCTCACTTGGCTCATTAATAAGTTTTTAAAGGAGTCGAATCAAACTGATTTGCTTACATGGACTACACCCCATTCCCCCACTTGTCAAATTTGTCCCGCTCAACCTTGGCTAAATCCTGGCAACCCTTTTTTAGGGTGAAAATTAGCTAAAATGTATTGAGTTTTTTAATACATATTTAATTAGGTGTTCCTGTGGATGTTCCCTTGATTTGCCTCGAGGCTTCAAACAAGCATTATTATAAATAATAAAAGAAAAGATGTCTCTACACAAAACAAAACTTTATTGGCAAAGCGCTTTCAACCTAACTAGAGGCCATCATCAGTGCAAAACCGTTGAGATGTTAAAGAAGTAGAGAAGTGAGTCTATGTTTTCTTATGGTGTCTGAATCTAATCTAGTAAGAAAACATAGACTCACTTCTCTACTTCTTTGACATCTCAACGGTTTTGCACTGATGATGGCCTATGGTTAGGTTGAAAGCGCTTTGCCAACAAGTTTTGTATTGTGGAGAGACTTCTTTTCTTCTATTATTTATGATGGACTCCATTCACGCTCATTCTACTAGCAAAGCATTATAGTTATTAAACAAGCATTATTATTACTAGCCAAATGTATAATAACC
This sequence comes from Microvelia longipes, assembly GCA_018340805.1. Classification (NCBI taxonomy): domain Eukaryota; kingdom Metazoa; phylum Arthropoda; class Insecta; order Hemiptera; family Veliidae; genus Microvelia; species Microvelia longipes. The sequence goes on from JACMZG010001911.1 coordinate 66,677,423, forward strand.
AAAAATATCTTTATAACCTCATTCCTACGCAAAAAATATCATATTTTTCATATCCAAATATCATATCCATATCAGTGGATGTGCTTGAAGCAGCTTTATTGTGGAAAGTGTTTGTTATATTTTAAAATTATTGTGATGTTTACTGTAATTTTATTTTACTTTTTTTATTATTAATTGTATATCTTGTTATGTTTAAGTTATCTACGATCGACAAGTAATTCATTATTTTTTTAACCATGCCAAATTAATAAATAATAATATTTTTTCATTTTGTGTATTTATTAATTGTTTAGTTTATGGAATCAAAATTAAAAAGATAAGAGTAATTTTTTAGTTAAGGAGATTTAGTTTAAGGGTTCAAAGTAGCTGCTGGGTGAAGCCTTGCTTTACATGCCTTCAGCTTAACAGCAATGTATGTTCAAAGGAGGGTTAAATCCTGATCTCAAAGAGACTAATAATTAGAGGGAGGACTTAGCCCAAATAACACAGTGATAAGGAGTCTAGAAGTGTGACAGTTTACATAGGGTGCCAAAACAGTACTTACTCTTACTAGAGTCTCCCTTGCGGGAAGACTAGAGACTCCCCTCCTCTTTACAACCCCTATCAAATCACTTACTTATAATGCGATCTACAAAACAGCGGGGTTTTTCAGTGACATTAAGTGTCTTTATACAATACAGATAATTAAAGAATATATGCGATAGATGACGTGAAATTGTATTTATTAGAAAAAAAATCAAAAAATGACGTCACAATGTACGTATTAGTAACAAGCTACCGAGAATGATTAAGAGGTGTTGTACCTCTCTAAGTATTAGTCTGTTAGACTGATCTAAACCATCATTTACATATCTTTCATTTACAGACACTTATAGGGGGTACATAAAAAATCTGGTGAAATATATTAAGAAATATTAATATGAATAAAAATGAAATAGTAAAATACAAACAATTATTGGGAAAAATGTGATAAGGAATCAAAGAAGGTGGATAAGATAAGCATTAAATCTAAGCTGTCAAATTAAAGGATGTAATATAATAAGATATAAACATTCCTTTTTTGTACCTCCTTTTGTTACTTCTTTAAATCTTATCACCCAACATATCTAACTCAATTTTGATAACTGATAATTTAGTCTTCATTTTACTGTCATACTGTTTTAACATAATTATTTGGCTCGGCATTTTTTACTGTTTACAGTATATTATGCACTGATTTGATTTTTTGTGGGCTAAAATTTACTTTTATATCTACTTTTAAGTGGTTACTAACATTTTGTTTAGTTTTAAGAACAAATTTTATTGATATATTTGAGTGTTAAATAATTTTCCATAAACATGGAAAAAATATTTAAAAAAAAATTCCTCACAAAAAGCCAAGAGTGGAATCACTCAAGCAGAAACTCTAGAAGTTAAATAAACTAACTTCGAACTTACTAAGACAATTGTTTAGAATGATGTTTCTATTAGTTATTATCTATTTGTTATCTGTAGTAAAAATGCTTTTTAAGTATACTAAATATAAGAGTACTCAATAACTAGAAATATTTAAATTAGAGCAAAGAATAGGGGGATGTAAATGTTTTGGTTTACTTTAAGGAGTACTCAAACAAAAAAGTTTGGAGACCCCTTCTGGAGAACATTCTTTTATTTGCATGAAAAATATTTATTATATTTATAAATATGTTATATTATTATTTTATTTTTACATCAAATGTGTCTCTTCACTTAGATCTTACTTGATGTCCTTAAGAATCAAAACTTAGCTAAAACTTTTTTTGAAGGGGGGGGGGGGGGGGGGGGGCGCTGATCCTTATGTAAACATTATTCTAGACCCTTAAAGAGAATATTAAATAATGCCTTAAAAAGGAAATATAAGGGCTCATTTGTTATAATTGGGAGTGGGAATAAACCTCTTATGTCTTTAAGTAAAGATATAAAAAATACACACACACACACACACACACACCACAACATATATATATATATATATATATATATATATATATATATATATATATTATATATATATATATATATATATATATATATATATATATATATATATAACATACATAATACATACAACATAATACATTACATACATAACATACATACATACATACATACATACATACATACATACATACATTACATACATACATACATACATACATACATACATACATACATACATACAATTACATACATATATATATATATATATATAAATATATTCATACATAATAATATACACACTCCAATAACCAGTTTCATTTGATTATCCTCATTCCCGCTTACTGCTTTTCTAATAAATAATATATATATTAATTTCTTAATCATGTTTTTATGTAACTCATTAAATGTATCTGGAATATATGTAATTTGTATGTATATCTAATACATGTATATAATATATTTATGTGAATGTATTTATATTTCAATGTTGTGAAAGTTTATTGTACAAATGAATAAATTAAAAAGAAAATAAATATTTTATTTATTAAAATTATTAATTTGTCATAAAGTTGTTTTTTCTTAACTCTTTAGTGAATTTTCCTCATGAAAATGACACTTTTATGATAAATTTTCATGGTGGGGGGCAGGTAGGGGGGATCGATCCCATTTTTGCATCCTAATACCAAAAATATATCTCTGAAAAAAATTATATATATATTTGTTTATATGTATGTTAGAGTTTCTAACCTTCCATAAATAAATAAGTTCTTTATTCAATTAAGTTACATTAATAGCAATAGGTTGCGTCTTAATATATTAAAAAAGAGACGAGAAAAATAAAACAAAAAAAACAAACATTCAAAACCAAAATACAAACAAGATTAAAATAATTCTGGCGGTGGTCCGCATGTCGGGCGAATTTTCCTTTGGATGCGTGTTTCCGTGCTTTTTACATTATATAAGTTTACAACTACTAAATAAATAATTCCGGCGCGGTGGTCCGCTGTCGGGCGAATTTCATTTAGAATGCGTGTTTCCGTGCTAAACAACCCATTTCTTGCTTATGCAAGAACCATGCCCATTGCGTGGTTCCGGTTCATGCTTTAGAACCTAAGCAGTTACTCAATTGTCAAGCACTGCTCGTAACTCATTTTGTCTGTATTTTTCAAAGGAAATGCGCATAATTATCCAGTTGGTTGTACAAAACTATGCCTCTAAAATAGATGTACACACTATTATTTGCACTAGTTTAAAGCTAGTTACTTATCTTTAAGCTTAGTCAGTTATCTTTAAAGGATTTAGCGCATTTCCTTTGAAAAAATACAGACAAAATGAGTTACGAGCAGTGCTTGACAATTGAGTAACTGCTTAGGTTCTAAAGCATGAACCGGAACCACGCAATGGGCATGGTTCTTGCATAAGCAAGAAATGGGTTGTTTAGCACGGAAACACGCATTCTAAATGAAATTCGCCCGACAGCGGACCACCGCGCGGGAATTATTTATTTAGTAGTTGTAAACTTATATAATGTAAAAGCACGGAAACACGCATCCAAAGGAAATTCGCCCGACATGCGGACCACCGCGCCAGAATTATTTTTAGTTGTAAACTTATATTAGGTAAAAAACAATAAAAAATTATTGTCCCTACTAGGATTTGAACCCAGGTACTCTGGGTTTGAGTGCACGCATCCAAAGGAAATTCGCCCGACATGCGACCACCGCGCCAGAATTATTTCTAGTTGTAAACTTATTTAAGTAAAAAAAACGATAAAAAATTATGGACCCTTCCAGGATTCGAACCCAGGTACCCTGAGTTTGAGTGGTCGTATTGACTCCGGACCACTGGCATTCAACTCAGAGGCCCAAAAAACATAGAAAACGACACCCTACTCGAAATTTAATTTTCAACGACCGTAATTTTGGTTTTTTTAATTTTTGTGGTTTTTTCGACTTTTTGGTAACTTAAAGTGGTCGTATCGACTTCGGACCGGTTTCATTCGATTCAGCGCCCAAAATTACATAGAAAACGACACCCTACTCGAAATTTATTTTTTATCGACCTAAATTTTGGTTTTTGGTAATTTACAATGGTTTTTTCGATTTTTAGGTCACTTAGAGTGGTCGTATCGACTTCGGACCGGTTTTCATTCGATTTCAGCGTCTCAAAAAACATAAATATTGACCTTTTTCGCGGCAAAAATATTAACCCTGAATTTTGCCGATTTTTTTGAAAATTTCGCTGACTCAGCAAACCGGGTTAATGACGTCACAAAAACCTGGTTTTCAATAGGGTTCGTGTCCTCCCAAAGGTTGATTTTTGTACCAAGTTTGGTTAAAAAATATTAATCCGTTCGAAAGATAGAGTGTTTACAAGAAAGTGTCTAGAAAATACATATATATATATATATATATATATATATATATATATATATATATATATATATATATATACATATATATATATATATATATATATATATATATATATATATATACATATATATATATATATATATATATATATTATATATATATATATATATATATATATATATATATATATATATATATATATATATATATATTATAAAATAATTCACTGATAAGCATGTGTTTGACTCTTGGAGAATATCGATAGTTCTTTATATATATATTATATAATATATATTAT